>CAXITY010000061.1:0-520000 GCA_964034905.1 Itoplectis maculator | reverse complement strand
TAATTTGTTTAGGATGGATTTTGGAGAACTTAGGTGGGTTTTTTGGTGATGCCTCAGCTCAGGTGTGACGACTCTTATCCTTGAGAGTCGGCCTTCTTCGTCATCGGTACTCAGGTGGAGTGTGTAAGAAGGCAATTGTGAGTGGGAGACGGAGATGGGAGGTGGAGCTGGGTATCTCGCTCTCAGACTCCTACCTGATGCCCGTGCTCTAGCTATCCTGGTTTTTGTGTGGCTTCTTACGCGTCTCGCAGCACGCGCTGGTACGTTCTAACGCGTCTCGCAGCACGCGCTGGTGCGTTCTGACTCGTCGCTTATTCTAGAACCGGGTATCCCACAATATCACTCCTTTAAGCCCCTGTCTGCTGCGTGGCTTGCCACGCAGCGTGAATTCACACGAGGTAAGACTCGAAGTTTTTAAGTTATTTTAACACTCAATTTAATAAGGTGCGGCCTATTGGGCGGCTTTAACTCACGCGGGATGATTCCCGAATCTCTAATCTTTTATTTTAATACAAATTGTTCACGCTCTCGCGAGATGCACGAGCGTGGAGCTAACACTCAATTTATTAAATTTCCTCGATCACCGCGTCCGAGCGTCGGACGCTGTGTCGTCCCCTATCGTTGCACGAGACCGGCGTGCTTCGCAATCTTTCACTCACAATCGCTAATTGCGCGTTGCTATTTCTTGGAATTCGCATGGTCGTTATTTTTGGGAACCGCTGGTCGGTGGAATTATAACGACATAGTTCTGTTCCCGTGAGTGCGAGCGAGATAGCATTATCGTGCGATCCTGCTTGCGCGCGTGTATCGTTCGCGTGTGGTGCGCGCGTGATGGCGCCACTCGCGGAGATATGTGGTGTCGCGCCACCACTGGGGTAAGGATTACGTGAATCGAAGGCGCGAAGTACATGAAATATAATTTGTCGTTTTATTCTGCTTTTTACATTTGTACTCTTCTATTCTACGTTGTATCACTGAGACAAGCGTGTTTCAACTAGCAGGCCACAGCCGCGGCGGGGTGCGCGGCGCGCTCGTTCGGCCTCCCTATTGGTCGGCATCGAAAGTCGTCGCTGATTGGGCGATCGGAACGCCTTTGCTGGGTCGCCGGCGAAATGTGGTGCAGGACAGCCGCACTACTCCCCCCCCCCCCCCCCCCCCCGAGTAACCAGGCCTGTCCTGGTCTACGAATGAGACGGTCTTCTTCTTCTTAGCGCCGGGGTATGTCTTCAATGTTCTGTCTTGTGGAATGGTGAACGGGCTCGGCGATGGACTAGGTTGCTGATTCGTTGGCCCGCTCGTAGCTTGGCTCGGCAAGCGTCTCGACGATGGACCAGGCTGCTGATTCGCTGGCTCGCTCATGGCTTGGCTCGGCGGGTGTCTCGACGATGGACCAGGCGGCTGATTCGCTGGCTGACCAAACGGGAGACTTGTCCAGTTTCTTACGTTCTCCAGTGCTTCTTCGTTGACAATGTATGCCGGTTTTAGTCTTTCGGTCGATACATTGGTTTCTTTACCTTTTACAAGGATGGTGAACAGGTAGTCCGTGAGTCGCGTGATCACTTTGAACGGGCCGAGGTACGGCGGCTCGAGCGATTTCCTTACAGAGTCATCTCGCAGCCACACGAGTGTACACGTATATAGATCGTCGTGAACGAACATGCTCCGCTTGCAGTGATGGGCCGTCGGCGTTGCTCTTGATTCTCTCATGTGTTCCCGTAGCTTTCCGCGGAAGATCTGAGGGTCTACCTGTTTTTCCTCGTCGTTGACAAACTCGCTGGGCACTCTGAGTGGTGTACCGTATACTAACTCAGCAACCGAGCACTTTAGTTCTTCCTTGTAGCAAGTCCGTAGGCCCGGGAGAACGGTGGGTAGTAACTCGAGCCAGGGAGTCGGCGTGTGGCACATGATCGCGGTTTTGAAGGATCTATCCCATCGTTAAATTATGTCGTTCACTGCCGGGTGATACGGCTAACTTCTTGTGCGATCGGCTCCGACGAGACGTACCAAGACTTTGAAGAGTGCGGCTTCAAACTGGCTTCCTTGGTCCGTGGTGATTATTCGTGGTGATCCGAAGCGCACTATCCAGTGGGAATAGAACGCTGTCGCCACTGTGTCGGCTGTAATGTCCTTCAGGAGGATAGCTTCCGGCCATCGTGTGAATCTGTCCATCATTGTAAGGCAATATTTATAGCCGTCGACATCGGGCAGCGGCCCGACGAGGTCTAGGTGCACGTGCTCGAATCTTTCGCTTGGAGTCTCGAATGTCTTCGGTACGTTTCGCGTGTGCCTCTGAACCTTCGCTCTTTGGCAAGCGAGGCAGTTCCGCGCCCAGTCCGTGACGTCCTTCTTGAGCCCAGGCCAGATGAAACTTTTGCGCACGAGCTTGCATGTTGTGCGGCCGCTGTGGTGGGATAACCCATGTACGGCGTCGAACACTTTTTTTCGCAGTGGCGCGGGAACGTACGGTCGAACCACACTTGTTGAGACGTCGCAGTAGAGAGATCCTCCGTTGTCTACGTTGAGTTTTTGCAGTTTCAACCCTGTGTTGGATTCCAATAGATCTTCGAGCTCGTTGTCTTCCTTCTGCGCTTCTTGCAGCTCCTGCGTTGATATGACTACGGGCATGTTGATAGCAGCGAGGCGGGAGAAGGCGTCGGCCACGATGTTTTCATCTCCGGAGACGTGCAGGATTTGCGTCGTGTGTTGTGCGATGAAGTCTAGTTGCCTCGCTTGTCGCGGACTAGCTTTTTCCGGTCTTTGCTTGAACGCGAACACTAGCGTGGTCCGTTTTGATTGTGAAATGTCTCGCTTCCACTGAGGGTTGAAAGAATTGAATCGCGCAGTAAATGCTCAACAACTCACGGTCATACGTGCTGTAGTTTCGTTCCGGCGGGCTGAGTTTGCGGCAGAAAAATCCGAGTGGTTGTTGATTTCCATCTATCTCCTGTTCGAGGTCGGCGCCGATCGCGAAGTCCGATGCGACGGTCACTAGAGACAGAGATGCGTTTTCGGCTGGGTGTGCCAGAAGTGTTGCTTCGGCGAGACTCGACTTACACTCCTCGAATGCCTTTTTCGTGTCGTCGTTCCATGGAACTAGGCGTTTATCGTTTTTCTTCGAGTCGCGCAGCAGCTCGTTTAACGGGGCTTGTATTTGAGCTGCGTTTTTCACGAATCAACGGTAAAAGTTTATGACACCGAGAAATCGACGTAGCTCAACGATTGCCGCGGGTTTCTTGTACTTGAGTATGGCCTTGACCTTGCCAGGCAGAGGCCTTGTACCGTCCTTGGTGATTAGGAACCCGAGGTATTCTACTCCTGCGACCCCGAGTACACTCTTCGAAGTGTTGATCGTGAGTCCGTTCTGCTGCAGCCGCTGTAGCACCGCTCGGAGATGCTGGTCTCCGAGCGGTGCTACAGCGGTTTGTGCTGGTCGGGATCCGTGGATGCTACAAGGATGTCGCCTAAGTAACAGTAGACGAACTCCAGTCCTTGTAGTACTGAGTTGATGAATCGTTGGAACGTTTGTGCAGCATTCCGTAGTCCGAATGGCATCGCGACGAGTTCGAATAGTCCAAAAGGCGTCGTGACTGCTGTCTTCGGGATGTCGTCTTTCGCGACTGGGATTTGATGGTACGCGCGCGTCAAATCCAGTGTCAAAAATATCGTCTTACCGTGTAGTCGATTGACGATATCTTGAACGTGCGCGATTGGGTAACGATCGGGCACGGTAGCGTCGTTCAGTTGCCTGTAATCCCCACAGGGTCTCCAGTCACCGGTTTTTTTTGTTGCCATATGCAGCGGGCTTGACCACGGGCTGTTCGATGGTCAGCATATGTCCTGTGTTCGACCATGAATTGAAAGCTGGCTTCCGCGATTTTCTGCTTCTCCGCTGTCAAACGTCTGGGGCGAGCGTTTACTGGACGGCCTCGTCTCGATGTGATGTTCGACTGACTGCGAGGTTGTTTTGCGGCAGCGGTTGGCTTGACGACGTCGATGAATTCCGCAAGCAGTTCGGTGAACTCGGATTCCTTCTCGAGCGTGGAGACGCTGTACAACGTCGTCTTTAGAACCTCGCCTCGTGTCGTGAGCCCGGTTGTGGCGTCGATTAATCGTTTGTTTTTCAGATCGACTAGTACCGAATACCGCTAAAAAATTTGCGCCGATGATAGCTTCTACGACGTCTGCAACTACGAAATCGCATTTAAAAGAACGGCGTAGATTGAGGTCGATAACGAAGAACGTATTACCGTAAGTATTTATTGGCGTGTTGTTTGCAGCGAAAAGTTTATGCGCTGTCAGCTTAGTCGTGTTGACAGTATCGTCGGGGAAGGACTGATATGTCTGATCCTGAGTCCACCAAAAAACGTGTCCCGTTTCGATTGTCGATTATGTGAAGACGGTTCTTCAGTGGTACACCGTCGCTGACCGTCGAGACTGACGGCGGTGTGTTCAGTTTTCCGGCTGCGACTGAGATGGTTCAAAGCCGCATGGGGAACGGCACCTCTTCGCGTCGCGGCCGAATCTGTGGTGACAAAAAAAAACCAATTATCGACGTCCTTGGAACGGCCTGTCGAACGCGTACGGGATCTAGACTTGCGATGTTGCTGCTTCGGTGTGTCGCCGATTCCGTTCGAACTGCTATTTTCAACCCACGTCGCGATATCTGCAAGTTGTTTTTCAATACTTGTCAATCGACTCTCGAAGTCTCGTATACCTAAGCTAACGGCGTCGACTGCTGTCGAGCTAGCCTTTGTGGCCATGACTTGTTGCTGCGAGGTCGTCTCCATTATTTTTTCTGCGAAATCCGTCACACGGAGAGAAGGGTCTGATAAATTTTACCATATATCTAGTAAAAAGTACCATTATTTTCTGGCACAGGAGAGTCCCGACGCCATCTATCAAGAAGTACGAGAACATTGAGAATTTTTACCACGAAATATGGTAAAAATGTTCATATATATAGTAAAAATTCTCGTAGTTCTCGTACTTAACGTTAGATGGCGGCTATGGCGGCCAATTACCAGGCGCATTGGTAATTTTTACTAGATCCATTGGTAAATTTTATCAGATCCTTCTCTCCGTACAGTTTTGCTAACTCGATGTCCCCGCTGGCCGAAAGCACGCATCGTACGCTGAAGGGCATTCGCTTCATCCACAGCGCGTGTAGAACTTCCGTCGAAATACTCGCTCCTGCCAGCATTTTCATCTCGCGCAGTAGCTGGGACGGTTTCTTGTCGCCGAGTTGCAATTCTGTAAGCAGCCTGTGGAGCCGCGTCTCCTTCCAGTCAGTAAATCGTTCGATAAGTTTAGATTTCAAACCTGCGTATTTCTCGGTTGCCGGCGGCGTGCGAACAATGTCGGACACTTGTTGCAGCACGGCGCTGTCCAGCGCGGCGACGACGGTGTAATACTTCGTAGAGTCTGAGGTTATTCGCGATGAGTAAAATTGAGCCTCGATTTGCGCAAGCCAGAGTTCTGGATCGTTTTGCCAGAACGGCGGGAGCTTTATTTGTCTCGTTTCTGCTACCTGTTGCTCTAAGATGGCCGCCGGCGGCCTGTGCTGTCCGTTGTCGCGCGGCGGTAAAGGCGCTTGGTTGTTCGGCAGTCCTGCCGTTTCGCCTTCTCCGCCCGATGTTCCCGGCGGAGGCGAGTGAGATACGAAGGCCATTTTTCACTTCGGAATGTCCTGAGAGTCTGAGCGCGAGAAAATTCTCGTTGAGCGCGTGCGTCCCTTGCTCGGCTCGAGATAACGGCGGATGCACAACAGCGGCGTGCGCAACTGCGTGTCTTTTTAGCGGGAGAAGCGCACGTGCGTGACCGCGTCTTTTTCGCGAGAAAAGCGCGTTGCTTTTCGTTTACGTGGTCACCAAATTGTGGTGTCGTGCCACCACTGGGGCAAGAGTTACGTGAAACGAAGGTGCGAAGTACATGAACACTCCGGGTGCGGGAAGGTAGCTGGTGCCCACCCGAGTGCGCCTGTGGAATTTCAGCTTCCAATTCGCAAAATTGTGGAAATGGCAGCCGATTGAAATTTGCCTGTCGGTGAGGGGTGCGTCGGACACACACAGATGCAGAGCGTCGCAAGCCCCGCCGAGTGCAAGTGGCGGCAGTCTTTGCTTTCGCGATCTCAGTTCGTTGCGAAGTTGCTGCTGCACGGCGCGCTGTGTGCGTTCCTGTGAATGATAGTCTACTGTTCGATGCGAGCTCGGACTTTCGGCATCGAAATTCGGCCCGATGAATGACTAGCCAGATGAATAACCGATTCCAATTTATCTAATTAATTCCAAGAAGAATTGTCATTACACAAAGCTGTCAATAATTTCTGCCACACTTCGATCGCCGGGCTTGCGTTCATTCATCATCTCGGAGCGAGAGATGACAAGATTTTTCGAATTTCTAGCCTATTCGTAGCAAGAGAAAACGAAAATTTTTCCCATACTTGCGCGTTGACTCGACATTGCGCTGTAATTATCGCCTCGACGATTTGGAGCCGAAGCTGGCTATGATTTTCGCCCTGCTTAAGTTCATTTATCGTCTCGAAGCGAGAGACGACGAGATTTTTCCGATTTCTAGCTGTCTCGGAGCAAGAGAAGTCAGAGATTTTTCCCATACTTGGGCGTTTACGCGACGTTACGCTGCAATTATCGCCTCGACGATTCAAAGCCAATATTGAAACTGATTTTCGGCATACACTGCCCGACATGGATGCCTGGTTTGACAGTTTGTAGGTGATTTTTCTCATCTACAAACGATTAGTTTGTGGCGCTGTCGGGCACTCGGAACGGCGGAATTGAACCAGCGCAACTTCAGACGTTAGCCTAAATATTTATATCTGTCAAGACAGTGTCGGTGATCGGTGTCGGTGAACCTCAAGATTTTGCACGTTTTGCCCGTGCACGCTTCTAAGCGCGCAATTGACGCGAGCAGTCGACAGCGTTTCGACGGCAAAGTTTTGATTCTCGCTCGTTCGAGCAGTAACAAAGTTGGGAAATACGGTAGAATAACGTGAAAATGCCGCGTTTTTACAAAGACTTGCTAAAGAACAAAGATCTGTTGGGGCGATTTTTGTGCTCGTTCGTCCGGTTCCAGGAGAGAATTCGTGAACAACTCGCACAAAAAAGTCTGCCACACCTACCGGCGTGGGCTGTATCGGAAATCGTCGACTTTATGTATCGCGTACGGCCGTCGAAGAAACGAATAGAATATATTCGCATATTCATCCGAACCAACACGGAATATTTGATTGACTGGCTGAACGAGTGGGGCGAAGATACCGTCGGCGACAGCTTGAAATTGTAAGTAAAATAATGTTGTATTTACTGATGGCACCGGTGTAGTGGCAGTCTAGAGATGCACCAATGAATGACAGTGGTGCGAGCAATATTTCCTGAGAAATCCCAAACCTGTTCGCTCCGCTGTTATACTATTTGTGCATCTCTTGTAATGTCATTGACCGGTGACATTAAAAGAGATGCATCAATGGTATCACAGCGGAGCGAAGAGGTTTGGGATTTACCAGGAACAATGCATTTTTTGGACCGGTGCATCTCTTTTAATGTAATCGATCGGTGGCATTACAAGTGATGCATCAACTGTGGTGCGAACTGTTGTTCCTGAGAAATCCCAAACCTCTTCGCTCTCCGCTTTGTTACCATTGGTGCATCTCTTTTAATGTCACCGGTCAATGACATCACGAAAGATGCACAAATGCTATAACAGCGGAGGGAACAGGTTTGGGATTTCTCAGGAACAACTGTTCGCACCACAGTTGATGCATCACTTGTAATGCCACCGATCGATTACATTAAAAGAGATGCACCGGTCCTGAAAATGCGTTGTTCCTGGTAAATCCCAAACCTCTTCGCTCCGCTGTGATACTATTGGTGCATCTCTTTTTATTGTCACTGATCGGTGAGGAGTGAACAGATTTGAGATTTCTCAGGAATAATGCATTTTCAGGACCGGTGCATTTCTTTTAACGGAATTGTTACGAATTAACTATTATTTTAATTGGGGTTCACACATAAACTGTTGAAACAGACGTTTATTGAAACTGATAATTGTTAAATGCTGGAATTTCTCAGGAATAAAACAAGAAAAGATCGATAGCAAATTACAAACGAACTTACGTGGAATAACTTATAAGTACAACATGTCACTTAAAACACTACGCAAGATTAGTTATTAACGGTTATTAATGAAATCGACTTATCACTATAGAAATATAATTCGAAGTAGCTTGTTCAAGACATGATTAAAGAGTGTCACAATTTGAGGATCCGATGCGCCAGGTAAAGTCCAGCGCATCGGGTGGGGGCCGTGGCGTGGTTTTTATTTTGCTGACGGCAATGACCTTGCTCGGTCGATCACGCGTTGCAAAATCGGCGAAGCACCAAAGGTGCTGATGCCGATTACTAATATTTTTGTGAAGTGCTTATGACGGTTTCCGCGAATAAGAATTTTAATTAGTCGTGCAGTCACGTACCGGGTATCGAATGACTTCCGGTGTCAATTTATCGTTGGCGATATTAAAATAGCATTTTATATTAGAGGAGAAAAATGGCCAGTACGTAACAGGAATCAATCATGACATTGAGGAAATTTCTTACTAATATTTACTTTTTTTTTCAGTCAAACAGATTGCCAGCTTGGCTTATGTGCCAGTCAGGCCATTGACAGTTATAAATATTTTGACCGAGAGGGTCGTCAAGAGTGAGTTGAAGCTTTATATGGGGCATTCCATACCTATTCGACAAGTTCGAAACCCTCACCATCTTAAAAATGGTTGATTATTTTTTAACATATTCACCCGAGAAAATAAAAGTTGCTCCAATTTTTTTAGATTTTTTTAACCTCATTTGTTCGATTTATAAATTATATTTCTTTTCTGGAGTAAAAATGATCAAATTCTCATATCTTCTAAAATATTGATCGGATCCTAATGAACTTGGGACGAAATTCTTCAGATTGGAGTACGCTTTCATGTGCATACTACATTTTTTTTCAATTTAGTCAGGATTTTTCATTTTATTACAAAGTGTAAAAAATGATTTTTCGAATCCTTGGACCCGATATTTTAATTCAAAAAAATTGTCAAAAATCCTACTTGGAAATACGAATATTTTAAGCTTAGGCAGGAAGTGGGATGATTTTATACCGAGTTGTGAGAGCATTTGAAACATAAACTCTTTTTTTTATTGTCATTTTCGGGTATATTAAGGATTTAAAAACGTGAATGCCTAAAAAAGCTGAAAGCACTTTCAACAAATTTTAACCGTAATCATAGACCGAGATCGTACAACTATTTTTTCACATACTTACACAATAATTTCATTTCATACATGAATAATTATTACAGCTAAAAAATGAAATTATTGTGTCAGTATGTGAAAAACTAGTTGTAAGATCTCGGTCTATGATTACGGTTAAAATTAGTTGAAAGTGCTTTCAGCTTCTTTAGGCACTCAGGTTTTTTAGGCACTTTCATTTTTTAGCTGTAATAATTATTCATATATGAATAATAATTGTAATAATTATTCATATATGAATAATAATTGTAATAATTATTCATATATGAATAATTATTTTCTATTATATTATTCATATATGAATAATTATTACTTGTCCTGTACATGTCCTGTACTTCAAGTATTTGTACTTAAAATTTCAAGTACACGTCATGTACTTTAAGTACTTGTACTTAAAAAATCAAGTACTTTACGGTATTTGAAGTACTTTTTCAAGTACTAAGTACCAAGTACTTTTAAATATCTCTCTATATTATAAAAAGATCTCGCCGCCGCCGCCGCCGCTGTGTAGGACACGTCGAAAGGCCATGGCCAACTCGAAACCACTCGCTCGAAATTCCATGGCCAACTCTGAATCAACCCCCCAAAATATTTAAAATTTGCAAAATTTTTTAAATTTGCAAAATTTGCAAAATTTTTTAAATTTGCAAAATTTGCAAAATTTGCAAAATTTGCAAAATTTGCAAAATTTGCAAAATTTGCAAAATTTGCAAAATTTTTAAAATTTGCAAAATTTTTAAAATTTGCAAAATTTTTAAAATTTGCAAAATTTTTAAAATTTTTAAAATTTTCCGAATTTTTTTAATTTTCCAAATTTTGGCTGGTGCGCAGTTGGAATAAACGTGTAAACGGCAAATTTGCTAAGGGAAAATTACAAATATGAAAAAATTTGGCATAAAAATGAATGTAGAATGTAAGAAAAAGAAATCACGAAATTTGAGAAAAAAAAAATAAAATTATTCAAAATTTGAAAAAAAAAAAAAAAAAAAAAATTAATCAATATAAAATTTGAAAAAAATTGTAAAAAAATAATATAAAATTTGAGGAAAAAAAACACATTTTCACATTTTGTAGAATTTTGTTCGGATTTTTGGTGATGGTTACAAATGTTGTTTTCTGCAATTTTCCTGGTTTCGCCCCACTCGTCCCTATTGCAGCTTCTCATTGTACCAACATTAGATGTACTGGTTTTCAATTTTTTTTGCATATTTTTCATTTGGAGCATGTATTAAAGTTGATTAATAACGTTAGTGTCCTGTTTTTATTGAGGAGGAACTCTGTCTCGCGGAAATAACGAGCTGGATCCCAACAAAGAAAACGATGCTCCATCTCGAAATATCCGTGTATCTACTCGCGATTCTTGTTCACCAATTATGGCATCGGCAGATTCATCTCAGAACGCTTGTTCTTCACGTAAGCTATAACAAATAAATAAATGTGAAAAAATAGTCTCGAACAAACACCCTCCTTAATCCTTACACACACACACCCCACACACACATCCTTAACACACTCCTTAATCTTTTGCATGTACATCTCCGTTGAATTCTTGATTGACACCTATATATTGTTGTCAAAAATTGCCCTGACCGTCCTTTTTTATATTAATAGTAATTTGGATCGATATTTTGGAAATGTGGTTGTGAGAACGTTACGATGGTATGAAGATTAAAAAATTAAATATTCCGATTTATATATTCTAGGAGAGTCACTGTCACAAATCACACACAACATGAAGCGAAAGGGCAGAACTGTTATCAACTCTAGTGATTCGAGTGATTTTGAAAGCGAAATTGACACGACTCGACAATCGAAAGTTCGACTGGATGCATCAACAAGCCAATTACGGAACAACATGAGTGCGGGAAATAGGAGAGCCGAAGAATCTTCCAGGCCTTCGACAAGTACAACCATAACAGCCTCGTCACGAAATAAAACTCGATCACGTATCAGCAGTGATCGGTGCGAGCCAACGCCCGAAAACGACACTCTGACAGCCATCTATACCTGCTGCCGATCTGTATGCCACAGAAGATATACAAGAAAAGATTAACAGTAGCGCAATGTTCGATGGCACGTTCTTCAAGGTCTGCGAAAAAGTCTGCGACGTCGAGCGTATGAAGGTGATTTGCCAGAACTGTCTTGACGGAAAAATACTTGTAGGATCTTTGTCGGTGTCGAGAAATCTATTAAAGCACTTGAAACGTGTGCATCCTGACGTCTACGACAAGTACTCGTTATACAAGAAGGAAAAAAGGGGTTCAAAGAGGCGGGCAAAGTCTACGGAATGCGTGAACGAGCCACCTAAGAAGCGGCGAAAAAAAAAAACAGACGTACGTTGCAGCTGAAAACCCTTTCGAAGATCGACTACTCAAATTTATAATTGAGACAGTATCACCGTTATCAATCATTGATCAACCGAGCTTCAGAGCACTTTTCGGAGGTTTCGAGTACTTGAAGTACTCGGTACTTCCAGTATTGATGATTCTTAGTACTTCAAGTACACGAGTACTTCCAGTACTTATAGTACTTTGTAATTTGTACTTCAAGTACTTTCCGGTACTTTGCCCAGCTCTGTAGCGAATTAATAATAATTATTATTAATATTTATTCATATATGAATAATTATTACAGCTAAAAAATAAAACTATTGTGTTAGTATGTGAAAAAATAGTTGTAAGATCTCGGTCTATGATTACGGTTAAAATTAGTTGAAAGTGCTTTCAGCTTTTTTAGGCACTCACGTTTTTAAATCGTTAATATACCCGAAAATGACAATTAAAAAAAAAGAGTTTATGTTTCAAATGCTCTCACAACTCGGTATAAAATCATCCCACTTCCTGCCTAGGCTTAAAATATTCGTATTTCCGAGTAGGATTTTTGACAATTTTTTTAAAATAAAATATCGGGTCCAAGGATTCGAAAAATCATTTTTTACACTTTGTAATAAAATAAAAAATCCTGACTAAATTGAAAAAAAATGTAGTATGCACATGAAAGCGTACTCCAATCTGAAGAATTTCGTCTAAAGTTCATTAGGATCCGATCAATATTTTAGAAGATATGAGAATTTGATCATTTTTACTCCAGAAAAGAAATATAATTTATAAATCGAAGAAATGAGGTTAAAAAATCTAAAAAAATTGGAGCAACTTTTATTTTCTCGGGTGAATATGTTAAAAAATAATCAACCATTTTTAAGATGGTGAGGGTTTCGAACTTGTCGAATTGGTATGGAATGCCCCAATATTTATCATTTTAAGAACATTTACAGTTACATTTCATAATTAAAGATGAATAAACTTGCATGTATTTACAGCTTGGACGCGGCGGAGTTTTTGACCGTAAACAGAGCGAGCAGCGATGCGCAGCCATCCGAAAGCAATTCATAAATGTAATGTTTAATAAGAAGGACAAATAAATTGTGTTGAAGAATCTCATCTCATTTGTTTAGCATAAGCAATTGAAAAAATCAACCATGTCGAAAAAGCGGCTCGGCTGTACCGTCTCGAGGAGCGGACTGGGATTCGGTGCGACAAGACGTTGACCAACGAAGACGTCGGAATTATAAGACTAATACATACCGAAACCTACTAGGCAATGAATTCATAATTCGGATTAATGTTCTTCGTTAAATAAAAAAGAATTGTTTCGTGAAGCGTTTAATTTATTTCGTAAAGAGTCAATTTTTGTTGTAATTAATCTCAAACCTGTTTGCTCTATACCATTATCTTCATTTAAAAGCGCTGCGGGAAAAATTAGTGAGGGGATCGCGAGGATGAATTTTTATTCAATAATAGTTTATTTTGTCAGACCGATTAAACTGACTTACTGATTAAATTTGTGATTTGCAGTTTTCAATAGACCTGCCAGCCGCGCCTTCGGTGTATTAACAGTCTACCTACAGCAGTAAACAAATTATTACGGATGCAGTGCGAGGCAGTGCCACCCTTCCCTACCGTATCGCATGCGCCTCTGGAAATTGATCATATCGGGCCGTGACCCTACTTCAGCGTCGTGGCACAATCGGTTCCCTCGCGAGTCGGCAAATTCACACTTAAAATGTCCAGAATACAATCGGCATTTTCCGTCAGCACCTGCATCTGACGTGGGTGCGAAATTAGGGTCTCAAAAAAGAGGAAAAATAGCCTGCAACTTTATCGAAGCTTCTTATCTCTCTATATCAGCACTGGTAGCCTAGCGGTAACGCGCTAGGTACAGTGACTGGGAGGCTCGGGTTCGATTCCCGCTGAGGGCAAAAATGTTTTTCTCGAGCAGCAGCGCGCCGGGTATACAGTGTATACTGCCGTAAGTCACGCCATGCTGTCCGAGTAAACATTGGAGCTCTGGGGGTCAGCCTGTAGCCGGCTACACTCGGCGTAGGTTTTACTGTGGTTTCCCTACGCTCTTAGGCGAATGCGAGTGTTTCTATATGTTCCATCAAAAGTCGGTCCACAGCCGCAATTGGGCTAGTAACTGCTTCGACTACCGGGCCTCTTAGGGGCCCTAGGCCCAGAGGCTGTTTTCGAAGAAGAACCCCCTCTCAGCATCCCTATTTTTTTTATATAATACTAGAGGAGCTTCGCCCCCTGCGCGCTTCGCGCACCAACCCCGGGGGGGGCTTCGCCCTCCCGCGCGCTTCGCGCGCTCCCCCCCCCCCCCCCGAGCCCCCTCTTAAGCCCGAATTTTTCCAAGGTCCTCTATAAAAGCCGCCCTCAAGCGGGACTTAGAAAAATCTCGATTATCCTCAACGGCGGCAGCGGCGGCGAGATATTTTTATTATATAGAGAGATAGAGGGGCTTCGCCTGCTGCGCGCTTCGCACGCCAAAACCCCCTTCTCACGTCGCTTTTGTATCACGTGTGGAATCTGGTGCTTTCCCTGTCGGTTTTGTTGCTGCTGTTGCCGCCCTCGTGCGCTGTTTTTTTCCTTTCGCTTTTACAGAAGAAGAACAAAAACTACTTATCCTATCATTTTTTATTGAACAAAGAGAAAAAAAATCCAAGTTTTAGTGCATTATTTGATCTCAGCCAACTCGAAATAACTCGCTGGAAATTTCATGTCCTACTTCATACCTCTCGCCCAAAGTTCGATAGAAATAATTCCACGGTTGCTACGATAACGGTTGCTATGGCAACGGTTGCCATGGTAACTGTTGCTATGGTAATGTTTGCCATGGTAACGATTGTCATGGTAATGGTCGCTATGGTAACGGTTGTCATGGTATTAGTTGCCATGATAACGGTTGCTATGGTAAAGGTTGCTATGGCAATGATTACCATGGTCGCTATGGTAACGGTTGCTATGGCAATTGTTACCATGGTCGCTATGGTAACGGTTGCTATGGCAATTGTTATCATGGTCGCTATGGTAACGGTTGCCATGGTAAGGGTTGCCATGGTAACGGTTGCTATGGCAACGGGCACCATGGTAACGGTTGCTATGGCAACGGGTACCATGGTAACGGTTGCTATGGCAACGGGTACCATGGTAACGGTTGCTATGGCAACGGGTACCATGGTAACGGTTGCTATGGCAACGGGTACCATGGTAACGGTTGCTATGGCAACGGGTACCATGGTAACGGTTGCTATAGCAACGGGTACCATGGTAACTGTTGCTATGGCAATGGTTGCTATGGCAATGGTTACCATAGTAACGGTTTCTATGGCAATGGTTATCATAGTAACGGTTGGTATGGCAAGGATTACCATGGTAACGGTTGCTATGGCAATAGTTACCATGGTAACGGTTGCTATAAAAAAATACAAAATTCCGACCCAGGGGGGCCTTTAGGGACTTAGAAAAATTCCGACCCAGGGGGCCCTCTAGGGACTTAGAATAATTCCGGCCCAAGGGGCCTTTTAGGGACTTAGAAAAATTCCGGCCCAGGGGGCCCTTTGGGGACTTAGAAAAATTCAGGCTCAGGGGGCATTTTAGGGACTTAGAAAAATTCCGGCCCAGGGGGCCCTTTAGGGACTTAGAAAAATCTCGATTATCCTACACGGCGGCAGCGGCGGCGGCGGCGGCGGCGAGATATTTTTATTATATAGAGAGATATTATATTTTAATATTATACTTTGCTTAAAAAAATGGGTTTTTGTTGTTGCAGATAATACACTTGAACGGGGCTGTAGCAAAGAGAATCGACGTCCCGGCATATAATATTGGAACAGTCCCCTTTGAGCTTAACATCCGCGACCACACCGAGATCGAGGAACATGGATTTTTCGAAGAAATTGATAAGACAAATGCCGAACCTGTTCTCACAGATTGGGAAAATGTCGCTGAAATGGAAGGACAGTTGATACGTAAGTATTATAACTCTTCAAACTTTTTAACATTATAAAATTGAATAAAGAATTTATCGAATAAAAAAAAATTGAAATTTAAATGATTTGTAAAATTTGTAAATATTGTAAAATATGTAGTTCGTAACATTTTTTAAAAATAAATAGTAAATTTTGTAAAATTTCTAAAAGTTCAAACAGTTGTAATGAATAACTAAAATAATAATATAATAATTTTACAGAAAATAATGTTATGTAATAATTTTTTACAGAAATAACTGGATGGCTCTAACTGATGTTCCACCAAGCAAAACACAAGACTGGGAAGGCGACGTACGGAATCGGAGCAATAACTAATGGGACGCTCAAAATGGCCATTCATATCACGAACATGGAGAAACTGCCCGTTTCCTTAATAAAAGGGTGTCCAATTGTCGCTATCGGAACGGTTCAGTTGGATGGACCGAACCCATACATTAAAATTTCGAATGGGTCTGACGTACGAATCATCGAGGGACCTGTGATGCATGCCAACGACATGATGGAAGCAGTGGCAATGCCATCCAAGGTACATACTATAAATAACGTCATATCTGTTTTAACGTAGAATGTGTTATTATTGGTGTTAATTTTTCTTTTTTATGTTTTACAGCGTCAAAAGACGGAGTAAGGCGATAAGGTGCCTCGAGTGGCAAAACTCCACCCCGTCCATACTAAATACCAACATTTCTTGTTTCGTTTTGTTTATGACGATGAGATAAAATTCTGAAAAAATCAAGCATATGGAAGGTGCTGAGAAGATTATTTTGGCTCAATAATAATTGTAAAATGTTATTAAACAAGCAACCCGGTCGCCTCTGCGGGGCGCCGGGTTGTTGTTGGAGGGCTTCGCCCCCCAAACCCCCCGAAAATGACCCTACGGCAAAACTGGTGTCATTTTAAGGCACTCACGCGGTCGTCGCGCTCCGCGCTCCGCAGGGGGTCGTTTGGACGTCGCGCTTCGCGCTCTGCACAGCGCCGGTCGGACGTCGCGCTTCGCGCTCCGCACCGTGCCGTCCGGACGTCGCGCTTTGCGCTCTGCACGATGCCATCCGGACGACGCACTTCGCGCTCCGCACGGTACCGTTCGTGCGGAGAGACGTGAGCGGTATACATGACCAGTAATTTTACGATTAAAAAACGGTATGTGACCAGTGTTAAATTTACGACATCGGTAATAAAGTCATATAGTCTCTTAGTGATTAAGAATTCTCGTCAAGATACGGTGAATTTACGAAACAACGTTGCTGTAATTTTACCAAAAAATTCGTTACCGGTTATTTCACAACTATATAGACGCAGTTTACCATTTTTAGGCACTCACGTTTTAAGAAAACGCACCAAGAGTGCCTATTGAATTCGCTGTCCAAGGGTGTAAATACGTTTTTTAAGGAAAATGTTAATATAATTTTATTTTATTCACTACTTTTTAGTTCACATTTCTTAAGCATGCTAAAATACATATTCTTGACATAAAATAATAAGGAATTTGCATTACTAAAGACATTTTATCCTTCAGACAAGATTTTGTGTTACCCGGACGTCCGTATCACTTAGTGGCTCTGGACTGAACAGAGCGAACAAGTTGAAATTTGGAATATTTCTTAGTCTAGCACAGGGAAGTATGCCCATGAAGTGTGTTAATTTTCCAATCATTTTATACAGGAGTTCACTTGAAGAAATTTGGCACTTTTGGTCGTCAAGTTGTATACGGGTCTCAATCTTGGCCATCTATGGAAGAATTTGGCTGAAACTTGCTGCATAATTCTAATTCAACTTAATCTTGATGCACTTTTTTTAGTTTTTTTCTTACACACTTTTTAAGTGGTGAATACCTAAGACACTCAAATCATTAAATTGAAAATTGTGTCCGGCTGTCAGTCTTCGCAGTCAATAAAGTAATTTGACTAAAACTTGCAGCGTTCTCATATTTTACCTTAATTCAAATGTATCTTTCCTCATATTAGCCCTTAGATCATTTTAGAATGATGATTACCTACCATAATAGAATCAAAATATTCAATTTTAATTAATTTCACAATTATGATAACAATAATATTTTTCTCTTCAAAATAATTATCCGCTGTACATTCCACATATTATAATATCAAAATAATTGATTCCGAAATGATTTTTCAATTTTTATATTTATTAATTGCACTGATACAGTTTTATTGTATTATTAATTCATAATTAATATACCAAACTGAAATATGAGTATAAACATAACCTAAACACAAAATTCATAAAACATATTGACACCTTCTCTACGGAACTATATATGTTTGAAATGTATATTTTTCATTAAATTATTCGTTATTTTTTATTCACTGGCACTCATAACTGTATTCACTATTTATTGTCTGGTTTCGTCTGTAAATTTTCACTTGTCACTGCTAATGTTTTTGTCAATTTTATTTACTCATTGTAAATCATCACGTAATTACCATATAACACCTGCATTCATGAATTTATTGATTTCTAACATTTTTTTACACTCAATTATTAAATTAATTAACTACTATAAAAAAATAGAACCCAACAAATTCAGGTGTTTCACGATTGTCACCTGATTCATAATTCACGCCGCGACCGCAATCGCGCTGACGGCTTGCCGTCACTCGACCAAAAAATACGATTGCCGAACGTACTAAACGCGCGAATTTATAAATGCCGATTGACCGTTCACCCGAATGAGAAAAGATCCGACGAGTCATAATACCGAAATATTTATAAGCCGAACGGTGAAAACGCCGAAAAGTTTTTATGCCGAACGGATGAAAATACCGAATTTCATTTCAACAGAATTGTAATGTTCCCGAATGCACCATTTGCCTGAATGTATCGAACACTCGAAAGTCCGTTCTCCCGAATGGGATTTTGACAGAAAATATTTTTCACTTAAGTAGAGTTCTTCATTACCGACACATGCTTCTAACCATGTCGGTATATTGGAGTTCTAGAATTCGATCTATAGTCGCCTCGTCCACAGATAGTTTTCGTCTCTTAATAAGCTTAATAATCATTACATCATGTGGATATCGACTGGTAAATATTAAGGGGCTGCTGGAATAGATTTTTTTACCGACTGGTCGGTAAAAAAGTACGGTTTCGTAGTTTACGGTTTACGTCGTTATTGTATTACAAAAATGTCTCAAATTGCACAGGATTATAATATCAACATAGGCGCATCAGCGTTGACTCGAATTTTGGCTGAAAACGCTTGAAAAACAAAGAAAATCGTAAATTTGTAAGTCTATCGAAAACCAATATGGCCGCTAGAACTGTCAACTGTCACCTTTTTCCTATTATATAAATATTTCCAGGAATCCCATACGAAAAACGAGAATCTACGCCGATGCGCTTACATTGATATAATAATCTTGTGCAATTTGAGACATTTTTGTAATACAATAACGACGTAAACCATAAACTACGAAACCGTACTTTTTTACCAACCAGTCGGTAAAAAAATCTACTCCAGCAGCCCCTTAAGAGGCGAAAACTATCTGTGAACGAGGCGGCTATAGATTGAATTCTAGAGAACTCCAATATACTGACACAGTTAGCTGCATGTGTCAGTAATGAAGAACTCTACTTAGGTGAACAAGTGAATATTTTTCCACTGCGTACTTGACTTTGGCTATAACTTACAGCGTACTCATATTTTATCTCAATTCAGATATTTCTTCTCTTATATTTGCCATAAGATCATTTTAGAGTGATAATTACCTACATTAATACATTTTAATAAATTAATTTTAATTAATTTGATACTTATTACGAAGGAAATTCAAATAAATATCGTGGACTATTAATCACTAACAAACACTAATTACAAACTATCAAACGATTCCGCGTCACTTGTGTACGAATTCACTGACATTGTTTTTTGGTAAGTTTACCGTTCCAGGATTTTACGGTAATTCCACATCTCTAGTCTCGAGACAAGTCCAAGTACCGTGGAACCTCTCATAGCGTACCAAATGCGGGGACATGTACGCTAAGTGAAGAGCCAATCAGGTACGCGAAACGTTCGTGCCTCTCACTCTCTCTCGCAAAATCGTCCAATCACAGCGCTGGTACGTTTCCCAATGTACGTTATGAGGGTGTGCGCTATAAGAGGTTCCAGTGTAGACAAAACCTACTTTACCGACGGACACGAGACGCTTCAAGACTCTTTTACCGGAGACACCGTGTTTTGACCTCATTTCGATTGACACACATCGATAATATAAATGAATAATGTATATTTTATATTGAATTATTTCTTATTTGCTTATTTTCACTGGATATTATCACTGCACTCGCTGTTTTTTGGTCTGTTTACGTCTCTGAATGTTCACCTGCCACTGTGGCTGATGTATCTCTCGATTTAATTTATTTATCATAAAACAATCGTAGTCACCAAATTACCTCTGCGTTTACGGTTTTATTAATTTCTTATATCTTTTTTTTTAACGATAACCCTTCTTTACACTTTATTATTAAATGATTCAACTATAATAAGAAAGTAGAACTTAATGACGATTTACGCCTTTTCAAGAGACACGATAGCGTCTCGAGACAAGTCCATTTACCTACCTTACCGACCGAGACGAGACGCTCTAAGACTCTTTTACTGGAGACACCGTGTTTTTTGACGTCATTTCGATTGACACACATAGAGATTTGAAATAACGGTAATTTTTATAACAGTTCAGAAGACCAAGAAATAACCGTCATTTGACGGTTTTGTGACGTCATTTTTTGCCTATTTGGTCGAAGTAAAAATGACGGTCATTTCGACAAGCGTCATGTGACGGTCCAAACGGTTTTGTGACGGTCAAATGACCGTCACAAAATGCATCTCGCCTAATTCGGAAACACGAAAGTAACGGTCACGTGACGGCCACTTTTGTGTCAATTGACGAAATCGAAAAAATGGATAGCATTCTACATAGTAGGGATGGGCGATCTTCGTAGATTAATCGACGTTCGGTGTTGTTTTTTATGAAACATCGACTAAAAAAATCGAATATCAACCGTCGGTATTTTATAATCACCACTATACCGACCGATAACTCAACATCCTAGGGCCTTGGGTCCTCGTTGTATTTGGTCATTTCTTGTGGCCTCGCTGCCTGCGTTTTGAACGCTATAAATTTATACTCCACATTTTCTATTGACCATTTTATGGGTCATTTTCTATTGATTCGAATGACTTTTTATTTTTTGAAAATGACCGACATTGAACATCACAGAATTATATAGATATGAAAATACCGGTATTTTTATTTTTGGTAAAATAATAATGTAACTACCGTACCTTTACCGTCTTTTATCCACATTTTTAGGCACTCACGTTTTAAAAAAACGCACCAGGAGTGCCTATTGAAATCGCTTTCCTGGGTCTGAATTAGGTTTTAAAGGACAAAAATTGATATATTTTAAATGTATTAACTTTTTTTAGTTTAGATATCTTTAACATAGTAAAATACATATTCTTGACATAAAATAATAAGGAAATTGCATTACTAAAGATATTTTTTACTGCGGACCAGATTTTGTGTTACCCGGACGTCCGTATCACTCAGTGGCTCTGGACTGAACAGACCGAACAAGTTGAAATTTGGAATATTTCTTAATCTAGCACTCGAAAGTATGCCCATGAAGTATGGTAATTTTCCAATAATTTTATACAGGAGTTTATTTCAAGAAAATTTGGGTTTTTGGGTCTCAAATTGTGTCCGGAGCCCAATCTCCGCTGTCAACCCAAGAATTTGGCTGAAACTTGCTACAAAATTCTAAAATACCTTAATTCTGATACACTTTTTTTAGTTTTTCCCTTACACTATTTTAAGGGGAGAATACCTATCACCAAAATTAAAAAATTACATTTTTAATTACGCATATGTGTACAAGTGAATATTTTCCCACTGCGTACTTGACTTTGGCTATAACTTGCAGCATACTCATATTTTATCTCAATTCAGATGTTTCTGCTCTTATATTTGCCATAAGATCATTTTAGAGTGGTAATTACCTGCATTAATACATTTTAATTAATTAATTTTTTTTAATTTGGCACTTACGTCAACAAAAAATGTTTTTTTCTGAAAAATCATTACCCGCTGCACATGTTAGAAGTTAGAAGGTCGAAATAATTGATTCCACAATGATTTCTTCATCAGTGTATTTATTAATTGCACTAGTACACTTTAATTGTGAAGATAATTTATATTTAATACACCAAACTGAAATATGAGTGAACATAACCTAAACACAATATACGTAAAACATGTTGACAAGTACATTATTATCGGAACTATACGCTTGACGTGTATATTTTCCATTAAATCATTTGTTATTTGCTAATTTCCGCTGGCACTTATTACTTTTTTCGCTGTTTTTTTGTCTCTTTTCGTCTCTAAATGTTCACCTGTCACTGCAGATGTATCTCTCGATTTTATTTACCTATTCTAAATCACCACGTAATTACCACATAACAACTGCATTCACGGTTTTCGTAATTTCCTAAATGTTTTTTGCAAAACGACAACGTTTTTTACACTTAATTATTAAATTTATTAACTATGTTAAAAAAAATAGAGCCGCAATCGCGTTGACTTTAACTTACTCTGGTAAAAGAGTCAGTTCTCAGTGGTCTGGTCAGAGCTGTGGCGCGCGTGTCGCCTAATAAAAAAAACTTTATATACAATTATCTTACCATAAATTTGTGATTCAACAATAAGATACGTATTCGATAAACGTGCAAACAATAAATGAATAATTAATTATCTTTGAATACAGCATTTCATAATAATTCATGAAAAAAAAAAAAAAAAAAAAAAAACGAGCTGTACACCTATCTAGTTGTAAATGACCGGTCATACTTTTTTGTGACCGTAAATTTAGCAAAAAGAAAAGTGACCAGTAATTCCACATCTAAATAGTTGCATTTACCATATTTTTACGGTATGTTTATCGAAAAAAATTGTGACGGTAATTCCACAACACCTGATTGCGCGAAAAAAATGACGTCATTTTACGGTAAAAATACGGTAATTTTTTGGTAAGCTTACCGCTTCATGATTTTGCGGTAATTCCACATCTCTAGTCTCGAGACAAGTCCAAGTACCGTGGAACCTCTCATAGCGTTCGAAATGCGGGGACATGTACGCTAAGTGAAGAGCCAATCAGGCACGCGAAACGTTCGTGCCTCTCACTCTCTCTCGCGAAATCATCCAATCACAGCGCTGATACGTTTCCCAATGTACGCTATGAGGGTGTGCGCATAAGAGGTTCCAGTGTAGACAAAACCTACTTTACCGACCGACACGAGACGCTTCAAGACTCTTTTACCGGATACACCGTGTTTTGACCTCATTTCGATTGACACACATCGGTAATATAAATGAATAATGTATATTTTATATTGAATTATTTGTTTTTTGCTTATTTTCACTGGATCTTATCACTGCATTCGCTGTTTTTTGGTCTCCCTGGTAGGACGGTACACGATCGATTACACGATAAAATGAATGGACAAATGCACGTTCAAATACGCGCGTGTAATGTCTTCATCTATTTTACCGTATAATTTTTAGAAAATACACGGTCAGATTTTTTTGGACCGTGTATTTGTGCGTTTATTTGTACGTGCATTTGCGATCAAATTTACGGCGCCCGGACCGTGTATTTGTTCGTTTATTTGTACGTGCATTTGCGATTGAATCTACAGCTGACCGTGTATTTTCTTAAAATTACACGGTCAAATAGATGAAGACATTACACGCGTGTATTTGACCGTGTAATGACGGTCAAATGACCGTCACAAAACCGATCTTCGTCGATTAATCGACGTTCGATGTTGTTTTTTTATGAAACATCGACTAAAAAAAATCGAATATCAAATTTATACTCCACATTTTCTATTGACCATTTTATGGGTCAGTTTCTATTGATTCGAATGACTTTTTATTTTTTGAAAATGACCGACATTGAACATCACAGAATAATATAGATATGAAAATACCGGTATTTTTATTTTTTGTAAAATAACAATGAAACTACCGTACCTTTACCGTCTTTTATCCACATTTTTTTTCTACAAACTTTGTGTTGTAAAAATACGGTCACGAAAAATGCTCGTAAGTTTGACCGGTTACAAATTTTTGTTGGTGAATTCACCATAAAAAATGGTAAACTGTCTATAACGAATTTTTTGGTAAAATTACAGCAACGTTGTTTCGTAAATTCACCGTATCTTGACGAGAATTCTTAATCACTAAGAGACTATATGACTTTATTACCGATGTCGTAAATTTAACACCGGTCACATACCGTTTTTAATCGTAAAACTACTGGTCATGTATACCACTCACGTCTCTAGTCCGAACGGCATCGTGCGGAGTGCAAAGCGCGACGTCCGAACGGCATCGTGCGGAGCGCGAAGTGCGACGTCCGGATGGCATCGTGCAGAGCGCAAAGCGCGACGTCCGGACGGCACGGTGCGGAGCGCGAAGCGCGACGTCCGAACGCCACCGTGTAGAGCGCGAAGCGCGACTTTCGAACGGCATCGTGCGGAGCGCGAAGCGCGACGTCCGACCGGCGCTGTGCGGAGCGCGAAGCGCGACGTCCAAACGACCCTCTGCGGAGCGCGGAGCGCGACGACCGCGCGAGTGCCTTAAAATGACACCAGGGAAAAATGTCCCGAAGGGACATTTTTGCCGCAGGGTCATTTTCGGGGGGTTTGGGGGGCGGAGCCCCCCAATGGGGGTTTGGGGGGCGAAGCCCTCCAACAACAACCCGGCGCCCCGAAGGGGCGACCGGGTTGCTTGTTTATGGTGAATTCACCAACAAAAATTTGTAACCGGTCAAACTTACGAGCATTTTTCGTGACCGTATTTTCACAACACAAAGATTGTAGAAAAAAAATGTGGATAAATACGGTAAAGGTACGGTAGTTTCATTGTTATTTTACCAAAAATAAAAATACCGGTATTTTTATATCTATATAATTCTGTGATGTTCAATGTCGGTCATTTTCAAAAAATAAAGTTATTCGAATCAATAGAAAATGACCCATAAAATGGTCAATAGAAAATGTGGAGTATAAATTTATCGCGTTCAAAACGCAGGCAGCGAGGCTACAAGAAATGACCAATTACAACGAGGACCCAAGGCCCTAGGATGTTGAGTTATCGGTCGGTATACTAGTGATGATAAAATACCGACGGTTGATATTCGATTTTTTTTAGTCGATGTTTCATAAAAAACAACACCGAACGTCGATTAATCGACGACGATCGGTTTTGTGACGGTCATTTGACCGTCACAAAACCGTTTGGACCGTCACATGACGCTCGTCGAAATGACCGTCATTTTTGCTTCCACCAAATAGGCAAAAAAATGACGTCACAAAACCGCTAAATGACGGTTATTTCTTGGTCTTCTGAACTGTTATAAAAATTACCGTTATTTCAAATCTCTATGTGTGTCAATCGAAATGAGGTAAAAAAACACGGTGTCTCCAGTAAAAGAGTTTTAGAGCGTCTCGTCTCGGTCGGTAAGGTAGTGGAAATGGACTTGTCTCGAGACGCTATCGTGTCTCTTGAAAAGGCGTAAGTCGTTATTAAGTTCTACTTTCTTATTATAGTTAAATCATTCAATAATAAAGTGTAAAGAAGGGTTATCGTTAAAAAAAAAAAAGATATAAGAAATTAATAAAACCGCCCTAGCAGATCGACCAACCACGAAAAATCCAACCAGGTCGGTTTAGAACACGAAAACAACCAGTATTTTGAAGAAAACAACCACCGACAAACCGACCTTCGTGAAGTTGGCCGGCACACTTTGGCCTTTCGATTTCTAACTAATTGATATCGATTGATAGTCGTTTGATATTGATTGATAGCCTAATATCAATGATTGATAGTAATTAGTTTTTTTATAATATCAAAAACAAAATTTAGCCTGAAGTTGGCCGCATTTTTTTTATTTTCTGCCGAAATGACTTCTTTTAGGGCTTAATCGATGCGGAATCGTTTGATAGTTATGAATTCATCAATAAAAACGTTTGATAGTCCACGGTTCGACAGAAAAACAATAAAAACCGAAGTTTGTCATCAGCTGTCACATGACGGGGTCAGCAGATCATATTACCGCCTGACATATTACCTGGTCAACAGGTTATATGACCGCTGATTTTGATTTTTCGCTAAAATAAACGAAATTCGTATGCAATCGATGCGGAATCGTTTGATAATTCATTATTAGCGTTTGATAGCGATTGATAGTCCACGAATTCTCTGAAAATATCATGTAGAAAGCTGTACGCGCTTTACACGCCGCAGCCGCCGAGCAACATAACCTGCAATGCATGTTTTTAGCCGAATTTAATTGAATTGACTCGCAATCGATGCGGAATCGTTTGATAGTTAGTTAATAACGTTTGATAGCGATTGATAGTCCACGGATTCTCGGAAAATATCATGTAGAAAGCTGTACGCGCTTTACACGCAGCAGCCACCGAGCAACATAACCTGCAATGCATGTTTTTAGCCGAATTTAATTAAATTGACTCGCAATCGATGCGGAATCGTTTGATAGTTAATTAATAACGATTGATAGCGATTGATAGTCCACGCATTCTCGGAAAACATCATGTAGAAAGCTGTACGCGCTTTACACGCAGCAGCCACCGAGCAACATAACCTGCAATGCATGTTTTTAGCCGAATTTAATTAAATTGACTCGCAATCGATGCGGAATCGTTTGATAGTTAATTAATAACGTTTGATAGCGATTGATAGTCCACGGATTCTCGGAAAACATCATGTAGAAAGCTGTACGCGAATGAAAAGTTATTGTCGATTAAACGATTCCGAGCATCTATTGCGAGCCAATTTAATTAAATTCGGCTAAAAACATACATTACACGTTATGTTGCTCGGTGGCTCCTGCGTGTAAAGCGCGTACAGCTTTCTACATGATGTTTTCCGAGAATCCGTGGACTATCAATCGCTATCAAACGTTATTAATTAACTATCAAACGATTCCGCATCGATTGCGAGTCAATTTAATTAAATTCGGCTGAAAACATGCATTGCAGGTTATGTCGCTCGGTGGCTGCTGCGTGTAAAGCGCGTACAGCTTTCTACATGATGTTTTCCGAGAATCCGTGGACTATCAATCGCTATCAAACGTTATTAATTAACTATCAAACGATTCCGCATCGATTGCGAGTCAATTTAATTAAATTCGGCTAAAAACATGCATTGCAGGTTATGTTGCTCGGTGGCTCCTGCGTGTAAAGCGCGTACATCTTTCTATGTTACGTGCCAACGCTCGTGAAGCGTGCGTCGGCCGTCTTAAACTCTCCGCGGGAAGCGCGGGGTTTATATTTGTTTTTCGTGGGCTGCTTCGCTACGTCCCGTACGGGCCCGCGTCCTGGAAACCTCCTAGCTGAAAACCCTGATAAAATCGGAGGGAAATTGTTACGCAGAGTCGGAGTTTTACGGTTAAACAGATAAACGGATTTATTTAATGATGAGCAAAATTCGTAGATAGCGTTATTAAATGAATACAATATAAATTTGGAAATATTTGTTTGAAATATAAATTGGAACCGGGAAAACAAAGAAATATATATGAGACAGGCGCGTTATGGTTTCATCCCTCCACTCACACACTCATAACCCATTCAACAAACTTACAGTTGGCGAGTCGGCGAGCCGGGAAAGTCGTCCGGTTGGTCACACAAAATAATCGAAGAACACAAAATAAAAGGCCTTTTTAACATACAAAAATAAATCGCCACTGTTCGCACACTTTTTGGGATAATCGCGCACTTACAGTCTCTAAACACTTAACGTCTCTATTTGGTTAAACTGTTGGATTATATAGGTTTGTTTAAATGGTAAAAATGAAGTAATATAATAAAAATGAAATAATGAAGGAATTGAAACGCGTCTCGAATCACGGCGCGGCGAAACACACTCGCTTGAATTTACAGAGGCGAGATTTACAGATCTATGCGCCAACGGGAACGCGGAGTTGACCGAATGCGTCTTTATTATTTCGCTGTTACTTCGGGACTGAGTTCCTCCCGTCTCTCCGAAAAACTCGCGAGTTCTCGCGAGACGAGAGGGGATCAGTCCCGCCGGATCAGCGGAAAAACCGTCAGCGTTCCGAACACGCACGGCGATCGCGATCGTCCGGCGCGACGGAATCCAACACTTTTGCGTATCGCGCGACGGATATCTTTTTTAACGGATATTGCTCAGCGCATCGCGTGAGCGCAGCTGCGGTGTGGAATCACACCCCAGGTGACAGCTCAGCGATGCGCTGTTGCTAAGGCGCGTTACGTGCCGCACTTTTTTCGAGACGCATCTCGAAAAAGTACGGGACGTAACACCCCTCCCCCCTTAAATTCGGCAACGTCCCCGTTGACGCACTTCGAGCACACACACACAATCAATTTTTCTGCCGGCTCACTCACTTTCCTCGAGAATTTTCTCGCGGGCACTGGCGCGGTTTCGTCTTCGGAATTCCTGTCGCGACAGGAATTTTCGTAGTCGAGCCGGGCGGGTGTCGTCGGATGCTGGCTGTGCGCCGGCCGTCGGCAGGCTCTCGTCGCCGTCGGTGGTCGGTCGCTCTTCGTCGTCGTCGTCGCGAGTCGTGATTGATGTCGAGCTTCGCCTGTTGCTGCCGAATCGACGCGTCAGGGACTCTATGCTGATTCGGCGACGTCCGCGGAATCCGCCTCGTCCAGTCGGGCGCGATTCCCTGGGCGTCGGGGGGTCCTCTTCGCCGTCGGTGGTCGGCAGCGCGTCGGCTGCCGGTGATTCGTCGGCCGTCGGCACCTCGTCGGCGGCCGGCGATTCGTTGGCCGTCGGCAGCTCGTCGTCGTCAACCCTCAGGGTTCGACAGCGGGATCTGCTGCGAATGTCGTTGGCGCAAACGGGTCGAGCTCGGCGAGAATTCGCTGGAGCGATGTGGCTCCTCCGGGTCCGTCGGGGACTTGGTTATTTGGTTGCTGTGCGTCGACGGCGTCGAGCACATCGCGATGACACTCGTCGTCGTCGTCGCTGATGTCGATGAGATCGCCGATTTTCCTGCGGCCCGGGAGAGGAACGAGCGGCTCATCGCTGAGCGGCTCATCACCGAGCGCCTGCAGCGCCTGATCCACCTGGAACGTCTTGATCCAGGTCACGAAGCCGTATTTCGACTCTGGGCAGAGCCGCAGCTTGTCGGTCTGTGTCTTGATGCTCCGCGTGGCTGCGGGCTCTTGGGCGGCCTCAGCCGGCGCAGCTCTATTGTTCTCCGACCTGGCACTCGCGCTCGGGCTCGGCGCGAAGCGTCCCGCCTGCGATTGTCCGGCGCAACGGGGCCTCGGCTTCCCTGGTGGTGGAGCCGGACGTTTCGCCGACGCGGGCTGGAATGCCGCGTGGTCGCTGCGCATCTCCCGGAGGACCGCGTTGAACGCAATTATGCAGCGGCCGATGTGCTCCTGGTGAGCCGCGGCTCCCAGGGCACTCGCGCACAGCGGACACTCGGCGCAGACGCTAATCAGGTATTTGTTGCGCAAGATGCACTCCGCGACACTCGGGCACTTGGTCAGCGGCAACCGGCACACCGCGCACAGGTTCTTCGCCGTGGTTGCGAGGATCACCCGCATTAGTCCTTGTTGGTCGGGCTGAGCACTTCCGTTGTCACTGGTTGAGGACATTTTTTTTTTTTTTTTCTCTTTTTTCTTGGTGGCGCGTGTCACTTGGAGAACGGTTGAAAGGGTAATGAGCTGGAAGCCGAGTCGATTCTCCTCCTGGACCCAGAGTCTTTCTTTAATCAGAGGTGACGACTTGGTGGGGAAGAGAAGGCAGCATTGTCCGCGCCGTGTTTTGGCTAGCGGCAGCCGCCGGGCGCGATAGCGACTCTACCCCGGCCTCAGGGTTGCTGACGCAGCGTCCACTTATCGCTGGGCCCTCGACGCTCGGCTGCCTCGTGGCTCGGCATCTTAGGGCACGCGTTAGCCAGAGTATCGCGATGATTATTTGGCTTCGGCATAAATAGAGCGCCGCGGCTGCTAGTATAGCCGCCTGCACTGTGAACCCGACGAGGAAGAGATGCCGTTGGTGTTCTCTCTCTCTCTCCGGTGCGTTCCTATAGAGCGTATTTGTTCCTCCACTTCGAACAATGACTCTCCGTCTTCGAGGGTTCTACGGCTGCGGGTTGCGTCATCCTCGCCGTTGTTACGTCAAATATGTAGAGGATTTGCATCCCCGACAGATTTACACGTTTAAGGCAGTTCGGTCGGGAGGCCTGTCGCGCCCCGGTCTGGAAAAACTGAAAGTTCTCCCAATATCCGCGTCTGGTCGACAAACACCGAACTGCAACCCCCTTTTTAGGACTGTCCTTGCGAACAATATCCAAGGATAGGGGTTTACGCGATTTCGTCAGGTTTGGACTGAGAATTATTTATATTCGGCCGAAATGTGACAGAAAGATTACAAGAAGGTGGTACTTACGTTCCTCGGCGTTCCCACGTCGATCTGGGGTCGCCAGGCACTCGAAATCGGTTCACGGGTATAATGAATTTAATACTTTTCTTTAGGAACACACAAATGTCTCGCCGGTTTATTCTTAAATGATCAAAGGACTAAAATACAATAGAAAATGGAAATTCCACGTTTAAATAACCGCAGGACAAATCGTCCAAACGGAACAAAAATGTCGAGTCGGAATTAATCCGAAAAATGTTGTTAACAATGTTTAAGTGCAAGGGACCAAAGGTCCGTACAAATTTAATTGGTCTGGGTGGCTGAGACAAAGAGTCGTACAAAAATGATAAAAATGAGAAGTCTGAATATTATCAAAGTCCAGAGGGGGCTTAAAAAGTGGCAAAGTGCCAGTCTACGATTTTGTTCTAAGTTCAACGAAAAGTAACGGAATGCTCGTCTAAAGATTCTAACACTTTAACTCTGGATCTACTGGGCCGGATTAACTGCCGTAAATGTTACTGATTCTACGGGGCGGGATGGACTGCGCTGAGCGCCTCGGAGCGCTCCTTTTTAGGCACTCACGTTTTAAGAAAACGCACCAAGAGTGCCTATTGAATTCGCTGTCCAAGGGTGTAAATACGTTTTTTATGGAAAATGTCAATATAATTTTATTTTATCCACTACTTTTTAGTTCACATTTCTTAAGCATGCTAAAATACATATTCTTGACATAAAATAATAAGGAATTTGCATTACTAAAGACATTTTTTCCTTCAGACAAGATTTTGTGTTACCCGGACGTCCGTATCACTTAGTGGCTCTGGACTGAACAGAGCGAACAAGTTGAAATTTGGAATATTTCTTAGTCTAGCACTGGGAAGTATGCCCATGAAGTGTGTTAATTTTCCAATCATTTTATACAGGAGTTCACTTGAAGAAATTTGGCACTTTTGGTCGTCAAGTTGTATACGGGTCTCAATCTTGGCCATTGATGGAAGAATTTGGCTGAAACTTGCTGCATAATTCTAATTCAACTTAATCTTGATGCACTTTTTTTAGTTTTTTTCTTACACACTTTTTAAGTGGTGAATACCTAAGACACTCAAATCATTAAATTGAAAATTGTGTCCGGCTGTCAGTCTTCGCAGTCAATAAAGTAATTTGACTAAAACTTGCAGCGTTCTCATATTTTACCTTAATTCAAATGTATCTTTCCCCATATTAGCGCATTTTAGAATGATGATTACCTACCATAATAGAATCAAAATATTCTATTTTAATTAATTTCACAATTATGATAACAATAATATATTTCTCTTCAAAATAATTATCCGCTGTACATTCCACATATTATAATGTCAAAATAATTGATTCCGAAATGATTTTTCAATTTTTATATTTATTAATTGCACTGATACAGTTTTATTGTATTATTAATTCATAATTAATATACCAAACTGAAATATTATGAGTATAAACATAACCTAAACACAAAATTCGTAAAACATATTGACACCTTCTCTACGGAACTATATATGTTTGAAATGTATATTTTTCATTAAATTATTCGTTATTTTTTATTCACTGGCACTCATAACTGTATTCACTATTTATTGTCTGGTTTCGTCTGTAAATTTTCACTTGTCACTGCTAATGTTTTTGTCAATTTTATTTACTCATTGTAAATCATCACGTAATTACCATATAACACCTGCATTCATGATTTTATTGATTTCTAACATTTTTTTACACTCAATTATTAAATTAATTAACTACTATAAAAAAATAGAACCCAACAAATTCAGGTGTTTCACGATTGTCACCTGATTCATAATTCACGCCGCGACCGCAATCGCGCTGACGGCTTGCCGTCACTCGACCAAAAAATACGATAGCCGAACGTACTAAACGCGCCAATTTATAAATGCCGATTGACCGTTCACCCGAATGAGAAAAGATCCGACGAGTCATAATACCGAAATATTTATTAGCCAAACGGTGAAAACGCCGAAAAGTTTTTATGCCGAACGGATGAAAATACCGAATTTCATTTCAACAGAATTGTAATGTTCCCGAATGCACCATTTGCCTGAATGTATCGAACACTCGAAAGTCCGTTCTCCCGAATGGGATTTTGACAGAAAATATTTTTCACTTAAGTAGAGTTCTTCATTACCGACACATGCTTCTAACCATGTCGGTATATTGGAGTTCTAGAATTCGATCTATAGTCGCCTCGTCCACAGATAGTTTTCGTCTTTTAATAAGCTTAATAATCATTACATCATGTGGATATCGACTGGTAAATATTAAGGGGCTGCTGGAATAGATTTTTTTACCGACTGGTCGGTAAAAAAGTACGATTTCGTAGTTTACGGTTTACGTCGTTATTGTATTACAAAAATGTCTCAAATTGCACAGGATTATAACATCAACATAGGCGCATCAGCGTAGACTCGAATTTTGGGTGAAAACGCTTGAAAAACAAGGAAAATCGTAAATTTGTAAGTCTATCGAAAACCAATATGGCCGCTAGAACTGTCAACTGTCACCTTTTTCGTATTATATAAATATTTCCAGGAATCCCATACGAAAAACGAGAATCTACGCCGATGCGCTTACATTAATATAATAATCTTGTGCAATTTGAGACATTTTTGTAATACAATAACGACGTAAACCATAAACTACGAAACCATACTTTTTTACCGACCAGTCGGTAAAAAAATCTACTCCAGCAGCCCCTTAAGAGGCGAAAACTGGTCTACTTCCAAAGTCTGCCAAAACCAAAGTCTGCCAAAACTGCAATACCGACAGAACTTTTAGTTGGTCGAAGCGCCACAAGAGGGGTTGCCGGCAGAAGCCTAATTCGAAAATCCGAAAGCACAATACCGGGTGGTACGTCAGTTGCTAGGAACAGTGGTGCTCAACCGAAACGAAATGAAGAACGATTTCAAGAATGATACGCGCACGGGCGCATAAAACTCGTGGATAAAAAATAAAAAGACTAGATTCGGATGCTTAATCGCTTTATTAATCTTTGTTACAATAATCCGTTTCTAATTGCTTTATTAATCTTTGTTACAATATTCAGTTTCTAATTGCTTTATTAATCTTTGTTACAATTTTCATATCCATCAGAACGCGAAGCTTCTCCTCGAAATATTGACTGCAAGGCGCGCAAACGCATTCGGCGCAAATTCTCGCCTGAAGCTGTAAAAAAAACTCATTATTTTAATGTTTTCATGTTTTTATGTTTAAATTTTAATGTTTTACCTGAGCCGTTTATCGAAGATACAATTGCGCCACGTCCAAAACATTTTGGAGTCTGTTGACTTCTTGGTGATTTTCCTTGCGATGAGTCGCGTCGAATATTCGTAGCTTCGCGGAAACTCCGGGCCTGACCGTTCAGTCGCTCTTCCATCTCCTTGGCGACGAGCTCACCACCCTTGTGGAACTTGGCCGCGATGATATTTTCGGACCCCACGACGAACGACACGAGATCCGCTCGATTCACCGCAGTCTTGAACTTCGTCGTGGTCGCGTGAAACTTGCCGATGCTGTCGAAGTACTCGACCACGTAATTCAGTTCCATTCCCTTGGGTAGCATGTTCAATTCCTTGCCGCTTCTCATGCGAATGTTCGAGCTGAGTGTCAGCATCATGTAATGAATTGGCTTTACCTAAGAGAAATGAAATTCAAGGTTAAAAAAAGAATGCCAAATGGCTGTTACACGAAAAAATCGCCATCAGCAATTTCGAGGCCTACAACTATGAAGCAATCTGTCGACGTCATCGTTAACGTGAGTGTAGCCATGGTTTGAAATGAATTTTTCGTGTAACAGCCACTTAGCATTCTTTTTTTAACCTTGAATTTCATTTCTCTTAGGTAAAGCCAATTCATTACATGATGCTGACACTCAGCTCGAACATTCGCATAAGAAGCGGCGAGGAATTGAACATGCAACCCAAGGGAATGGAACTGAATTACGTGGTCGAGTACTTCGACAGCGTCGGCAACAAGTTTCACGCGACCACGACGAAGTTCAAGACTGCGGTGAATCGAGCGGATCTCGTGTCGTTCGTCGCGAGGTCCGAAAATCTCATCGCCGCCAAGTTTCACGAGGGTGGTGAGCTCATCGCCAAGGAGATGGAAGAGCGACTGAACGGTCAGGCCCGGAGTTTCCGCGAAGCTACGAATATTCGACGCGACTCATCGCAAGGAAAATTACCAAGAAGTCAACAGACTCCAAAATGTTTTGGACGTGGCGCAATTGTATCTTCGATAAACGGCTCAGGTAAAACATTACAATTTAAACATAAAAACATGAAAACATTAAAATAATGAGTTTTTTTTTTACAGCTTCAGGCGAGAATTTGCGCCGACTGCGTTTGCGTGCCTTGCAGTGAAGATTTCGAGGAGAAGCTTCGCGTTCTGATGGATATGAAAATTGTAACAAAGATTAATAAAGCAATTGGAAACTGAATATTGTAACAAAAATTAATAAAGCGATTAAGCATCCGAATCTCGTCTTTTTATTTGTTATCCACGAGTTTCATGCGCCCGTGCGCGTATCATTCTTGAAATCGTTCTTGATTTCGTTTCGGTTGAGCACCACTGTTCCTAGCAACTGACGTGCCACCCGGTATTGTGCTTTCGGATTTTCGAATTAGGCTTCTGCCGGCAACCCCCTCTTGTGGCGCTTCGACCAACTAAGAGTTCTGTCGGTATTGCAGTTTTAGCAGACTTTGGTTTTGGCAGACTTTGGAAGTAGACCCGAAAACTATCTGTGAACGAGGCGGCTATAGATTGAATTCTAGAGAACTCCAATATACCGACACAGTTAGCTGCATGTGTCGGTAATGAGGAACTCTACTTAGGTGAACAAGTGAATATTTTTCCACTGCGTACTTGACTTTGGCTATAACTTACAGCGTACTCATATTTTATCTCAATTCAGATATATCTTCTCTTATATTTGCCATAAGATCATTTTAGAGTGATAATTACCTATATTAATACATTTTAATAAATTAATTTTTATTAATTTGATACTTATTACGAAGGAAATTCAAATAAATATCGTGGACTATTAATCACTAACAAACACTAATTACAAACTATCAAACGATTCCGCGTCACTTGTGTACGAATTCACTGACATTGTTTTTTGGTAAGTTTACCGTTCCAGGATTTTACGGTAATTCCACATCTCTAGTCTCGAGACAAGTCCAAGTACCGTGGAACCTCTCATAGCGTACCAAATGCGGGGACATGTACGCTAAGTGAAGAGCCAATCAGGCACGCGAAACGTTCGTGCCTCTCACTCTCTCTCGCTAAATCGTCCAATCACAGCGCTGGTACGTTTCCCAATGTACGTTATGAGGGTGTGCGCTATAAGAGGTTCCAGTGTAGACAAAACCTACTTTACCGACCGACACGAGACGCTTCAAGACTCTTTTACCGGAGACACCGTGTTTTGACCTCATTTCGATTGACACACATCGATAATATAAATGAATAATGTATATTTTATATTGAATTATTTCTTATTTGCTTATTTTCACTGGATCTTATCACTGCATTCGCTGTTTTTTGGTCTGTTTTCGTCTCTGAATGTTCACCTGTCACTGTGGCTGATGTATCTCTCGATTTAATTTATTTATCATAAAACAATCGTAATCACCAAATTACAACTACGTTCACGCCCTAACAGTTCGGTCCAACCGTATACCGACTATGATCCCCACCGAGTCGTTTTAGGACACGGGATCAACTAGTATTTCATCGAAACCAACCACCGACCAACTGAGATTTAGTTGAGAACACGGTTTGTCAGTGGTTGTTTTCTTCAAAATACTGGTTGTTTTCGTGTTCTAAACCGACCTGGTTGGATTTTTCGTGGTTGGTCGATCTGCTAGGGCGGTTTTATTAATTTCTTATATCTTTTTTTTTTTAACGATAACCCTTCTTCACACTTTATTATTAAATGATTTAACTATAATAAGAAAGTAGAACTTAATGACGATTTACGCCTTTTCAAGAGACACGATAGCGTCTCGAGACAAGTCCATTTCCACTACCTTACCGACCGATAACTCAACATCCTAGGGCCTTGGGTCCTCGTTGTAATTGGTCATTTCTTGTGGCCTCGCTGCCTGCGTTTTGAACGCGATAAATTCATACTCCACATTTTCTATTGACCATTTTATGGGTCATTTTCTATTGATTCGAATGAATTTTTATTTTTTGAAAATGACCGACATTGAAAATCACAGAGTTATATAGATATGAAAATACCGGTATTTTTATTTTTGGTAAAATAACAATGAAACTACCGTACCGTTTTTTATCCACATTTTTTTTTCTATCATCTTTATGTTGTGAAAATACGGTCATGAAAAATGCTCGTAAGTTTGACCGGTTACAAATTTTTGTTGGTGAATTCACCATAAAAAATGGTAAACTGCGTCTATATAGTTGTGAAATAACCGGTAACGAATTTTTTGGTAAAATTACAGCAACGTTGTTTCGTAAATTCACCGTAACTTGACTAGAATTCTTAATCACTAAGAGACTATATGACTTTATTACCGATGTCGTAAATTTAACACCGGTCACATACCGGTTTTTAATCGTAAAATTACTGGTCATGTATACCGCTCACGTCTCTAGTCCGAACCGCATCGTGCACGGCGCGAAACGCGACCTCCGAACGGTACCGTGCGAAGCGCGAAGTGCGACGTCCGGATGGCATCGTGCAGAGCGCAAAGCGCGACGTCCGGACGGCACGGTGCGGAGCGCGAAGCGCGACGTCCGAACGCCACCGTGTAGAGCGCGAAGCGCGACTTTCGAACGGCATCGTGCGGATCGCGAAGCGCGACGTCCGACCGGCGCTGTGCGGAGCGCGAAGCGCGACGTCCAAACGACCCCCTGCGGAGCGCGGAGCGCGACTACCGCGTGAGTGCCTTAAAATGACACCAGGGAAAAATGTCCCGAAGGGACATTTTTGCCGCAGGGTCATTTTCGGGGGGTTTGGGGGGCGAAGCCCTCCAACAACAACCCGGCGCCCCGCAGGGGCGACCGGGTTGCTTGTTTATAGTTTGCCGGACTCTTTGTCTCGTCCGAATCTTAAAGGAAAATTGGTGGGGGTGACCTATTTAGTCTGCGGTTTTGGTCACCACCATTTTCGGGGGGTATTTGCCGTTCCTCCCATTTACACATACATTCGAGCTTGCAAGCTCACCGATTCGGGGACACAAGCTGTCAACGCTTTAGCTCGTCGGTCGGACCGGCGTAATGGCCTAACCGGGCCTGTGAATGGTATGCGGTATAGTTTAGTCTATGCTGTGCCCCGGCCTCTTCTTGCGCGAAGAGGAGGCACCGAACGCGGCTTAGCAACGGAGGGGCCGCGCGCGTGTCCACGCACACGTGTGCACACTAACTCCTCTTCTCGGTGCCCCACCGTGATGCTCCTCCCGGAGGGGAAGGCGAATTCGGACGCTGAGTTCTGAGGCGCTTAAATGCGCATTTTTAATTATTGCCTTTTTGGCTTTTAATTCGCAAATCAAGAGACGCGGTAGCGTCTCGACGCCAAGACTTAAACGAAAAGACGCTAGCGCTACTCTTATTTACAGCAAGCTCGCCCCTTTTTCGTCTGCTACGAAATGTAACTCGAATTATCACAGTCAAAACGTCGCCGACGCCAAAATGTGTCAGGTTCAATATTTTTTTTTTTTTTTCTCTTTCCAATGAGCCCTGTTTCAATAAAATCGGTGCCCGCAATGCTAATATCTGGCCACTTAGAATTCTGAAGCGGACAAAAAATTTTCACCGCACTCACACAACGTCAAACTGCTGATGTGTCCGTCGATATACGTGCATGGCGTGTACCAGTCCGTCTTAACTCTAATTATCTCAGGCAATAGATCACGGACGCTAAATGTATCAGCGCCAATATTTTTTATTTATTTTTTCCTTTTTAATGAGACCGGTTGCAATAAAATCGGTTCCCGAAGTGCTAATATTTGGCCAAATGTCACTTGCGTCCGAACTCACACATCGAAACTGATTTGTCCGATCGCATATACGGGTGCGTACGTGTGAAGAAAAACACGCACACATAACACAACTGGTGGCGCGCGGCACCCGCAGCGGCAGCCCGAAAAAGTTGCGGCGAGATCGTCTGCCGACCGAACCGATGTTTAAACCGCGGAGATTTAAAATACGGTAGCCGGGAGTGTCAACAGTGGTGCTTTTTCGGTAATTTAAGTGTCCAAGTGACGGTGAAATACTAACGAGACGCTACCGCGTCTCTTGAAATATATTTAAGTGTCCGAGTGACGGTGAAATATACTAATATATATCGGTAGCCGGGAGTGTCAACAGTGCTGCTTTTTCGGTAATTTAAGGAGGGTCGAGCGCGTAGATGAAACATATGCTGATTTCTTTTTACGCATGGATATGGACGGTCTAAGGATGACTACAAAATTTGGAGAAATATCTTCACCGTTTGGACAAATATTTTTGTTTTTAATTTTCACCATTTAACATTGATTCTTATGACAGATTGAAAAAAGGTGTATTTTAACGTTTCTAAGGGTAATTTATGTGGAAAACCTGCAAACAAATTATTGAAAACTATGAAGAATACTGTTAAGAAGTTCTGTAAAAAAATGTAGACACGTGTTCTTCACCGTTAATTAATAATAAGCAATATGCGACAGAGATGCCGCGACGAAAACCTACGGAAACTGCATATCCGGCAACACAATTGCTTGTTATTAATTAACGGTGAAGAACACGCATCTACATTTTTTTTACAGAAATTCTTAAGAACATTCTTCACAGCTTTCAATAATTTGTTTGCAGCTTTTCCACACTAATTATCCCTACAAACTTTTATTTCAATCTGCCATAAGAATCAATGTTAAATGGTGAAAATTTCAAAAAAAATTTCTCCAAAACATTGAAGATGAGCACATTCAAACTTTGTAGTCAACCTTAGACCGTTCACATATATGCGTAAAAAAAAATCAGCATATGTTTCCAGATATCATTGAAGCGCTCGACCCTCCTTAAGTGTCCGAGTGACAGTGAAAAATATATCATATAAAAAGGTAAGAAATCATCTTGATTGTTTTTGTGTAGGGATCGACTGGTAATCTAAAGCAGCTACGAATGATTTTTCATTTGACGCATTAGATTACACCAGTCGATTCATTTTCCATGTCGACAATGGACATTTTTCAAGTCGACATGAAAAATGGATCGACAGGTGTAATGTAAAGCAGCGACTAATGATTTTTCATTTGTCGCTGCCTTCGATTACACCAGTTGAACCATTTTCCATGTCGATTCGAAGAATATCTATTGTCGACATGGAAAATGGATCGACTTGTGTATTCTAACACAGCGACTAATGATTTTTTATTTGACACATTAGATTACACCAGTCGATCCATTTTCCATGTCGATTCGAAGAGTATCCATTGTCGACATGGAAAATGGGTCGACCGGTGTAATCTAAAGCAGCGACTAATGATGTCGACAAGGAAAATGGGTCGACCGGTGTAATCTAAAGCAACGACTAATATAAAGTAAAGTAATAAATGTAATTTTTAATAATTTTATTTATTATTTTCATTATTACATTTATTTATTTTTATTTATTTTCAGGTGGCGGCAGCGAACTCTTGTAAGGATCTGAAAAAAAATAAAAAATTAAATTTAAACAATTAAATACATTTTTTTTTAGTTATTATTAGGAATAAAAAAATACTTACTATTCATAAAACTCGTATCCGCGTCCGCGGCCGCGACCAGTCCCGTCGTCGCGTTCACGGGGGCGAGGGGGGTCTACGCGGCCATTGTTGCCGCTTCCGCGGCCTCGTCGCTGCCCCCGGCCCCACCGCCCAATAATTGGTCCCTGTCGCACAGCATAAAGCATCATGCGCGACAGGGACTCCTCCGCATAACGCTGCCTTACGCGCCAACCGGCACGCGTCCCGCGATACGGACCTGCAACATAAATAAAAATAATTAATGAGCACAATAAAACAATAATAAACATAATTAATAAGCTCAATTTTTAGCGACTCGTGTGATTGCAAGCAGCGACGAATGATTTTTCATTTGTCGCTGCCTTCGATTACACCAGTCGATCCATTTTCCATGTCGATAATGGATATTCTTCAAATCAACATGGAAAATGGATCGACTGGTGTAATCGAACTCAGCGACAAATGAGAAATCATTTGTCGCTGCTTGAGATTACACCTGTCGATCCATTTTCCATGTCGACAATGGATATTTTTCAAATCGACATGGAAAATGGATCGACTGGTGTAATCGAACTCAGCGACAAATGAAAAATCATTTGTCGCTGCTTGAGATGACACCTGTCGATCCATTTTCCATGTCGACAATGGATATCCTTCGAATCGACATGGAAAATGGATCGACTGGTGTAATCGAACTCAGCGACAAATGAAAAATCATTTGTCGCTGCTCGAGATTACACCTGTCGATCCATTTTCCATGTCGACAATGGATATTTTTCAAATCGACATGGAAAATGGATCGACTGGTGTAATCGAACTCAGCGACAAATGAAAAATCATTTGTCGCTGCTTGAGATTACACCTGTCGATCCATTTTCCATGTCGACAATGGATATTCTTCGAATCAACATGGAAAATGGATCAACTGGTGTAATCGAACTCAGCGACAAATAAAAAATCATTTGTCGCTGCTTGAGATTACACCTGTCGATCCATTTTCCATGTCAACAATGGATATTTTTCAAATCGACATGGAAAATGGATCGACTGGTGTAATCGAACTCAGCGACAAATGAAAAATCATTTGTCGCTGCTTGAGATTACACCTGTCGATCCATTTTCCATGTCGACAATGGATATTCTTCGAATCGACATGGAAAATGGATCAACTGGTGTAATCGAACTCAGCGACAAATAAAAAATCATTTGTCGCTGCTTGAGATTACACCTGTCGATCCATTTTCCATGTCGACAATGGATATTTTTCAAATCGACATGGAAAATGGATCGACTGGTGTAATCGAACTCAGCGACAAATGAAAAATCATTTGTCGCTGCTTGAGATGACACCTGTCGATCCATTTTCCATGTCGACAATGGATATTCTTCGAATCGACATGGAAAATGGATCGACTGGTGTAATCGAACTCAGCAACAAATGAAAAATCATTTGTCGCTGCTTGAGATTACACCTGTCAATCCATTTTCCATGTCGACAATGGATATTCTTCGAATCGACATGGAAAATGGATCGACTGGTGTAATCGAACTCAGCGACAAATGAAAAATCATTTGTCGCTGCTTGAGATTACACCTGTCAATCCATTTTCCATGTCGACAATGGATATTTTTCAAATCGACATGGAGAATGAATTGACTGGTGTAATCTAAAGCAGCGACAAATGAAAAATTATTCGTCGCTGCTTTTAATTACACCAGACATTTGCATTTTTTTTGTCGATTTAAAAAATTAATATTTACCAGAATCCATTAACTGGATACTGATAAATATTAAGAAAAAAAAAATATAAAAAAAGGAAAACTTACGGTTGGCTGCGGCAGGCTCGGGATCCGCGGGGACAGCGGCTCCGGCGGCTGGTTGGGCGGCTGGCCGGGCGACGACGGCGGGTCTGCCGTGATCCCGGGCTGCGACGGCGGCGGGTCTGCCGGGATCCCGGGCTGCGACGGCGGCGGGTCTGCCGGGATCCCGGGCTGCGACGGCGGCGTGCGCCACGTTCCCTCCGGGCCTACGTCCTCGTGCAGCGCGAGGGACGCCGTCGATGGGCCCGGCGACCGGCTCCTCATCGAGAGGCAGCTCGAGAATGACCTCTTCGAGCTGCCTCTCGATGGCGAGAATGTTTTCTTCGTTTTCTGCGTACTCCATCTGAAACATAAAAAAACTATATAAATACAATGAAACAATATATAAATGCAATGAAAACACTTACCGCAAAGTCTTCGTGCGACCGGTGTGACATCTTGAACAAGAATGAACGAGATCGGAAGCGTCACGTATCACGTGATCCACCGAACCAATCACATTCACCGACGATGTTCTCCAATTGGAGGAGATGAGAAGCCGCGTTATTATTTTCCGGCGGTATTCTTCCGGTCGTATTAATCGCGCTGCGATTGGTTCTCGCATCTCGCGCCTCGCGTCTCGCGACCGACGCCATTGCCGTCTCGTTTGACAGTTCGGCGAGTTTGCGTCGTTCGGTGACACGTTTGCATCGTTTGGATATCCTGACGGTTTATTTTGTGTCGTTTGGTTATCCAAAGGATTTTCAGCATTCCCGGTATTCACGTACGTGTTCATCGATACGGAATATACAGGTACGGTATAAAATTGCTACAAATCCACCCTAGTGAAAATATTTCTGTGACAATTTGTCGCAAACATTTCTCGGTTATATGCTGAAAATTTCTGAGGTTTTCGCCGCACGATTTTTTTTTCCTGTTAGTCTTTTTTATTTCCTGTTATTCTTTTTGACCGCAAATTGCGTAAATGTCAAACCGGTTTATATATTTTTTATAACATCTCTGTCAAATTTGAACCATATCTGTAGCGTTATAACGTTGCTAAGTCTAAACTACGGAATAGCGTATTTTTACCGAGCAATGTCGGTAAAAAAGTACGGTTTCGTAGTTTACGGTTTACGTCGTTATTGTATTACAAATATGTCTCAAATTGCGTGCACGTGTTTTTGGTTAAACTTTCAGCCGATAAAGAAGATCTCTATCGACTCAAAATATACGATTTTTCTATTTCTTGTTAGTTTTCGACCACAAATCGAATCTACGCCAAACCGTTGTTGTTCATATAATAACATCTCTGTCAAATTTGAAGTATATCTGTAGCGTCATAACGACGTAAAGCGTAAATTGCGGAATTCTAGTTTTACCGACCAATGTCGGTAAAAAAATCTACTCCAGCAGCCCCTTAAGGGCATGTGAAACACCGACCGCCGAAAATCTTCGGATATGCTTTTTTCCGCGAATTATAAACGGATCGAAGCGAAATTGAAATACAGACGCCAGTAATGTGAATCTCGTGAATGAATTAGTCAGAATTTCCATTTTCGAAAGAAAAAAAAAATTACAGATCGGTTACCGACCACCATTTTTTTAACCAAAATCAAAATTCTGACTAATTTATTCACGAAATTCACATTACTGGCGTCTGTATTTTTATTTTCACTTCGATTCGTTCATAATTCGCGAAAAAAAGCATATCCGAACTATTGAGGTGTGCGTCGGTATTTCACATCGCTTTAATAGTTTTTTAGAGAATTTGGCACGGAAATCAGAGATTTTCAGGACAATCAGGAATATTTCGTTTCCCAGAAAACAATGACTCTCTGAACAGTACGAAAAGTGATAGAAATTTAGAGCTACTTTTAGATATTACCAGAGCAATGTTAAGTTATATTCAGAGAAATATTTTCACCAAGGCCATGCAATTACTATCTGCGCGCATGGCGCGCGGATATTATTTTTTTCTATAGTGTTCAGTTTTTTTTTCAGGTCCAGCGACAACGGAAACAGCAGTGATTTTTTTCATTTTTTTTTTTTTTCGTCTTCATTTTTTTTTTTTACATCATTCCTTTTGGCAGCACTTTGCGCCCATCGAAACTCGTTTGCAGCTTATAGCGCATCGGTAGCACTTTGCGCCGCTATTGAATTACGAGATCAAAGAATAAAAAACTGTTAGTAAGATTCAAATTCTATAGTGTTCAGTTTTTTTTTTTTTCAGGTCCAGCGACAAAGGAAACAGGAGTGATTTTTTTCGTTTCTTCATTTTTTTTTACATCATTCCTTTTGGCAGCACTTTGCGCCCATCGAAACTCGTTTGCAGCTTATAGCGCATCGGTAGCACTTTGCGCCGCTATTGAATTACGAGATCAAAGAATAAAAAACTGTTAGTAAGATTCAAAAATACCTGTCATTAAGATGGCAGGAGTGGATTTCGAGTTCGCACAAAAGGTCAAGATTACTGAAGGTCATCGACTAAATGACGATCATATTGATGAATTTGGGCGTTTGTTAGCCGCAAATTCAGACTTCACGGTACCATCGGAAACATGGAAGATTAATTTTCCCGATGAAATAAACAGTATACCGCGTGACCAGAAGCACATTCAGATATTGTACAGCTCGAGCGATCTTGCTGATCCGAGGGGACCTGGTGGTCATTGGGTTTGCAGTTATTACGATAAAAAGAAACTGTTTGTCTATGATTCCAGCATGGCTCCGTCGAAACGGTTGCACGAACATCACAGATTGTTTCTTTCGAAACTGTATCCTCATTTCGATTTGACTAAGAAATCGAATGTTGTATTTCCACTCGTCGATTGCCAGCCGAACAATAAAGATTGCGGCGTGTATGCAATCGCATTCGCCGTATCGATTCTGTTTGGTTTAAAGCCGGAGAACGTAAGGTATGATAAGACAAGGATGCGTCGTCATTTGCTGGAGATGTTTGAATCCAGAAGAATCGAACATTTTCCTCGTCAATCAACAGACAAAAACATAGTACCAACGTTAGAAGTTGCAATCAACAGGCGAAAAGCGAGCGCGAGCCGAGCTCTGTTGAGAGCAAAGAGTCAAAACCGAGAAGCAGAGTCTGCTTCAGTAAAAGACGGTTATGCTGACGGTTTCCTGACGGTCACGTCCCGAAAAAAGACTCCCCGTCCTGAGGGCCGTAATCATGGTAAAAACAGTGGAATTGTGATTGACACTGTTGCAGCGGTCGAGAACAGAAATCGATATTCTATATTGAATCAGCTTGATGAGAAGACTAGCGATACGAAACGCACCCCCACAGAAAGTGTAAGTGGTGTAGAAAGTATGAATAAACAAAAAAAAACTGCAAGCCCGAAAAGTATTCACGCTAATAAAGTTATCGTTGTAGATGGCGCTAGTGCATTTAATAAAACAGACAAACAAGTCACTGGTAATGAATTACAAGAACATCGTCAGGACACCAAACTAATCGAAAAAAGAAAATTCATTACGATAGAGGCTTCTTGCAACATTCAACAGCCATCTGCGCCGCTTAGGAAAACAAACAAACGAAAGTTTATTCCTCAAAGTAGTCAAAACAGTAAAATAATAATACTTGATGACGAACTTGTGTCTGATAGTACTGCCAATAAATCGGCATCTATAGACCGCAAAGCTGGAATTGGAAGGTCTGCTAATATCGAGATGACACGTGATCGCCAGATGGAAATTGTAGTTTCTGGTGAAAGGCTCAATGATGATCATATTAACGAGTTTGGAGATCTTTTAAGTATGTGTTCCGGCTATAAGCCAGCGCAAACGTACTGGCTTCACCGGCCTGAAAATATATCTCCTATTTCACCAGTGAAAAAACATATTCAGATTTTGTATAGCTGCGCTTGTAATGGTAATAATCATCGCGATTGCAGAGGTGGACATTGGGTCTGTAGTTATTATGACACGGAAAAAATATACATTTACGATTCTCTTAGGACAAACAGATTGCACAAGCACCACATTGTCTTTTTGGAAAAATTATATCCACACATTAATTTAAGTGATAATAACTTGGTTGTATTTCCGTCGGTTGACCAGCAGCGAAATGCCGTTGATTGTGGTGTATACGCAATTGCTTTTGCTGCGACACTATTCCATAGAATACAGCCAGAGACTGTAAGATACGATGAAACAAAAATGCGTCTTCATTTGTTGAATATGTTCCAACAAAAAAGGATTCTTCTTTTTCCACGACTGAGAATTGATTTTGACGTAACACATGCCTCACAAGTCCTACCGTCCACTTCCATGAGAGAGGTCGAACAACGTATTCTTGATTCAAACTTAAATTGTTCCGATATCATTGGAGTGGAACGGTATAAGAATAAATGCGAAAAACAGCATGTAGATATTGCTCCCTCGATTGGAATTATGGAACACGTTGCTGACAAGAACTACAATGTCACTGATACCGCAATGACCAATCGTAAGAGGAAATTAATTCCTCAAAGTAGTCGAAACAGTAAGATAATATTACTTGATAAGGAACTTGTATCTGATAGCATTGTCAATAAATCGGCATCTACAGACCGCAAAGCTGGAATTGGAAGGTCTGCTAATATCGAGGTGTCACGTGATCGCCAGATGGAAATTATAGTTTCTGGTGAAAGGCTCAATGATGATCATATTAACGAGTTTGGAGATCTTTTAAGTATGTGTTCCGGCTATAAGCCAGCGCAAACGTACTGGCTTCAACGGCCTGAAAATATACCTCCTATTTCACCAGTAAAAAAACACATTCAGATTTTGTATAGCTGCGCTTGTAATGGTAATAATCATCGCGATTGCAGAGGTGGCCATTGGGTCTGTAGTTATTATGACACAGAAAAAATATATATTTACGATTCTCTCAGGACAAACAAATTGCACAAGCACCACATTGTGTTTTTGGAAAAATTATATCCACACATTAATTTAAGTGACAATAACTTGGTTGTATTTCCGTCGGTTGACCAGCAGCGAAATGCCGTTGATTGTGGTGTATACGCAATTGCTTTTGCTGCGACTCTATTCCATGGGATACATCCAGAGACTGTAAGATACGATGAAACAAAAATGCGTCTTCATTTGTTGAATATGTTCCAACAAAAAAGGATTCTTCTTTTTCCACGACTGAGAAATGATTTTCACGGTACACTTGCTTCACAAGTCCTACTGTCCAGTTCCATAAGTGGTGTCATTTGTGATTCAAACCCAGATTGTTTTATTGAACTGGAACAGGGTAGGAAATGTGAAAGGAAATGCGAAACACAGCTTGTAGCCATTGCTCCCTCGGTTGAAAATATAAACCATGTCGTTGACAAGAACTGCAATGTCACTGATACCGCAATGGTCAATGCTAAGAAGAAATTGATTTCAAAACCGCATTACAATGTCAATAAACTTAAAAATCAAACAAGAACCAAGTTGAACGTTGCAACAAAAATTAAAAACAAATACAGGAAATTCAGTAATAACGGTCTAAAAACCAAATATACTTCAGAAAAATATATTCGCGATATATCAGCAGAACTATCACGCGACGCATCGGCACCTGATTCGCCTATTACAAACAGGTTGAGGGCCGAGTCCATTCTCAAGTGGTGTTTGCATACGAGAGAAACGCTCGTTTCTAGATTAAAGAAAGTATTTAAGGATATAAAGAAAAAGTCTGAAGTGTGTCTGTCAAGACTAGTGGACAATGCGACGCATAATTTCTGTGATAACGTCGAAGCACTATGTGGACAACGCAGACACGTTGCTTCTGCCGAGGCGTATTATGCAGAAACTTCTTATTATCCACTGGATAGTACTGAACCTATCGTCATGAATTCCGAAGGCATAGCCACGAATATTTTGCCTTTATTAATTAATGATAAAAAAACAAAAACAAAGTCTTGGACTTGCAGTGATCTCTGTAAGACAAATGATCATGAGGTTACAAAAGATTTAGCGAATTTTCTTCAAAAACTATGTAATTGTACATTGCTGATGCTAAAAAGATTCTTATGTCGTGTACATATGTGCACGAATAAAATCAATATTAATAAATTTGGCCATTCTCAAGGCTGTTATATAAACCCCAAATCATGCAAGTCTGAATTCTTATCAATGGAAATTTTAGCCCCACATTTTCCACAAATACGATATATTAAAAGACTGTTTTACAGTATAATGAGTTTTGACAAACAATTGTTTGATCTGGATGAAGCTTTGAACAACAATGATATTACAAAACTATGCCAGATTTCTGATCAAGCTAAAAAGAAAGCTCACACTTGTGAACTGAAAACTGTAGAAATTAATTTGAATGAGGATGAAATACAAGCAATGTACAACGATGCTTTTAGAGCTTACACAAAACGCGCCACTGATACCCCACGCTTTCCATGCATTTCTTGTGAAAAGTTGTGTTGTGCAAGAAGCGGTAGTTTTATTGATGTTAATAAAACGAAGCTTGGACCACTTTGGGACAATTTAATGGATCATCATAAAAAAAACAATATAGCATATAGCGATTTCAGATTTCTGTGTAGCTACTGTCGAGATAAATTTCGTAAAAATACGATGCCTCCAACTTGTATTCTTAACAATCTTGATGTTCCAATGTGGCCACTTGAAATAAAGTGTTTAAACGTTTTCGAACGTATCTTGATACAACGGGTCAAAGCGTTTCAAACGGTTCAGAAATTAGATCCTGTTTCAAAGAAAAATATGCCTGAAAGATGCAAGGTTCCAAAAGTCGTTGGAAGAACTTTCCATCTGCCGTTACCTTTGGAAGAAACGTTAAAAAAAATATGTCCCTCTACCGAAGCAATTAATCGTAATCATGAATTATATATATTAGTTCGTGGTATACCAACTAAATCAAAGATAGTATGGGAAAGATTGGTAGATTTAAAGAAAGTGTGGAATACGCTGAAATGGTTGAAATCGCACAATCCACTATACCATGAAATAAACTTGCCATTGTCTCATGAAAATGTATTACCCGATAAATTACCCGACGTCGAATTTCAAGACGAGACTCAATTACAATCTTGCCCAGATACACAAAAAACGAATGATTGCACAATTCCTGATAAAAAGGATAAAAAAGATATTCTTGACATTAATGAAAAAAAGAAAGCTGCACTTTTGACGCAAAAGTCGCAATCTGACTTTTATTACGAACAGTATACAATATATCCAATACACGAGAAACGGGTCAACGCAACTGCAACAGAGCTCTATCAAATGTTAAAGGTTCATGATGTTCCTCTTGACAAGCGTGTTAAAGATTTGGACACAATGTGTTTTCCTGATTTATATCCTTACGGGATTAACGGCCAGTATGCCGACAGATCAGTACGTCTTACTGATCATGAATTCATTAAAGCAAAGATAATGTCCGCACATCCTCAATTTCGTATGAATATACAATATCTCTTTTTTTTGTTGAACGACACCAACAATCGGCAATTAAATGCAGGAATTTACCATAAGATGAATGTAACTAATGCTCGTGAAAAGTATACAGCTGCTTCTTACTTAGAACAGCTTTCTAAAGATCAATTGGAAAGCAATTTAACAACAATTTTCGCTAGATTGCGTAATTCGGAACAATATTGGAAAATACCAAGAAATAACGTAAGATGCATGACGCGTCATTACGGTCCTGCGACATGGTTCTTGACAATCAGTCCCAGTGAGTGGATGTGGCCAGACCTCATACAATGTCTTCGTGATTCACTTAAAATTCCAGAAGACGTGAATGTTAACGGAAGCGAACTTATTGCAGCTGATCCAGTTGCGGTTTCTAGATTTATCGACATAAAGTTCAAAGCCGTGCTTGACTTTATTTTGTCACCCGATAATCCTATCGGAGAAGTTGATCACTACTTTTATCGACGAGAGTATCAGTCTAGGGGTGCACAACATTTCCACATTTTGATTTGGATCAAAGACGCTCCGGTAATCGGCAAATCAACAACGGAGGAAATCGCAACATTTATTTTGAAGTATGTCACATGCAGGATGCCAGATAAAAATGTTTCCCCACAATTATATGGACGTGTAAACGCTCATCAGAAGCATCGCCACAATAATTACTGTTTACGAGCTAAAAAAACCAAAACTGGTTACAGTCGACGATGCAAGTTCGGTCATCCACGACCACTCACGGAAACAATACAAATCAGAGATGTCGTTGTGGCCATTGCAGGTAGAAGGCGATTGAAAACAAGAAGCAGGCTTTATGATTTGCCACGCAGTTCAGCCGAAGCTTCAGTTAATGATTACAATCCAGCTATTCTTTGCGTTTGGGAAGGAAACATGGATATACAGTTTATTGGTGAGGTATCGACCATTTTAACAGCGTATGTAACCAAGTACCAAACCAAAGCGGAAAAGTCTAATGTGTCAGACTTATTTAAAGTGGAAGATTCAACAAAAACAGTGCGCTCCTGTCTTTGGAACATGGGAATGCGAATGTTGAAGAATAGGGAGTGCGGTGCTCTTGAAGCTTCTGATACTCTTTTGGGTATGCCATTGTATGGAACTGACCAGTGGACTACTATAAGGTGGCTCGATGTCAATAAAATAAGAAACCGGAAATTAAAAGCTCGCACAGAAATTGAATTGTTGGACGCTGACTCGACAGATTTGTTCTGTCCTGCGTTGATCGACAATTATTACCCTGCGAGGCCGGAAAGTTTAGATTCCCTGAGTCTCTATGATTTCGCAAGATGGTACGATATTACAAAAACCATGCCTAAAATGGCTTTCGAAGTGCATAAAATTGGTGAATCCACGTATATGAAGAAGCGATTCCGACCATATCTCATAAATCACTACATGTACAATGTTCACACACAACCTGAAAACTATTATTTCGCAATACTTTTATTGTTTAAGCCATGGAGGGATACTGACGAGTTGAGAAATGGGTGCGATACATACGCCGATGCATTCTTGTCGTTGAAGTCACAGTTAGAAGATGCTTATCGTTATCACGAAAAATTAGATGAGATACAACGAGGAATAGATTATGTGAATGAACAAGTTGAGAAAAAAATGGTAGAAAATCCAGAAGAAAGTATCACTTCTGGTGGGGATGCAGTATTGGAATGTGTACCCAAAGAAGCAGAAGATGCAATGATAGACGTGAAAGTCATGGGTGATAAATTAGATCTAGATCTAGAGCATCTTTCGCAAATGATTGCAGAATTAAATATTGATCAGAAACGAGTATTTGACAAAGTTACTGGTGGCATGTCTTCGGAGAATGATATTATTCGACTGTACGTTAGTGGAGAAGGAGGTACGGGAAAAAGTTTTTTAATAAAAACATTAAGATGTTGGATTAAAAAAACTCTTGGAAAAAGTACAGCGGTAGCTGCACCAACTGGGATTGCAGCATTTAATATCGATGGGATCACGATTCACCGTTTATTCCAATTGCCGGTTGAGCATGGTCGCACACCCAAATACCGAGAACTTTCCGACGGTGTCTTGAAATTATTGCGTGATGAAATGAGAAATACGGCTTTAATAATCATTGACGAAGTTTCCATGATTTCAAACGTTACATTAATGTACATTCACCTGCGATTAACTGAAATATTTAACACTGGAGAATTAGAGGATGGTTGGTTTGGCCGGAAACACATCATTCTCTTTGGCGATTTATTGCAACTTCCGCCTGTGCACGAAAATCCTCCTTTCGTTATGTTATGTGATGGACAAGTTGAGAAATTAATAGGAGCATTAGGAGCCGTTGATCTGTGGTGTGCACTTTTCAACTATGATGAATTAACAATTAACATGCGTCAAAAAGGTGATATTTCGTATCGAGATATGTTATCCCGGATTCGAATAGGAGTGGTCAATACTTCTGACACGGCAATTTTGGAAACACGAAAAATGCAGTTTATTGAAACAACTATCGACGGTCGATTACGCGAACTATGCGACTACCTGGGTAAATTGCCATCAGATACTGTGTGCTTACTGCCCACTTGTGCTCAGTGTGACGCCTTAAATGCTGCAATGTTATCACGTATTCCATGCGAAGAAATAACGCTTATTGCTCGCGATTTAATCGACTGTGTACCTTACATGAAGAAAAAAGTTTCAAAAATCTTGCTTAGCGATGAGGAAGATAGTTCACGAACAGCTGGATTGGCGAAGATCATAACTGTAAAAGTGGGCGCTCAGATTATGATAAGAAGAAATATTGATGTTACTTTAGGCCTTGTCAATGGAACAATTGCTACAATTGTGTCGATCAGACGGGCCATTGACATCAACGATGTCGAAAGTATAACAATTTTACTGCCGAACGGACAAGAATATATATTAGAACGTTTGAGTGTAAAATTCGAAATAATGGACAGGGTATTTGTCATAAGAAAACAATTCCCGATATGTCTCAGCTATGGTATAACAATTCATAAAAGCCAAGGCTTAAGCTTACAGAATGCCCTTGTAGAAGCGGGCAATTCTACATTTAGTTGTGGACAAATTTATGTTGCATTTTCACGAATAACAACTTTGCAAGGATTACATATTATTAATTATGACCCGGCGGCGGTAAAAGCAAATGAAAAAGCTATAATAGAATACAATAGGTTACGAAGAAAATACAGACCTGACCTTATGACTATTGATATTGTCAAAACTCGAGGTCCTAAGATAGGGGATACTGTTTGGGCTATTCATAAAGACATTTTAAACTGTCAAGTTAATAAAGATGATAAACCTCTTCCATTTCACACGAGAATAAGAGGACTTCCTAATAATGATGGTGTATCGAGTTACGTTAATTGTGTCTTGCAGTGTATAATACATTGTTCTTCGATCAAAGACGCGATTCTTCGTGATAAGATAACGAATGCCTTGAAATCTTTTATTGAGACATATACGTCAAATGATGAAGCTGCTATAAATACATTCACAGTACGTGAATTTGCAAGTTGTAATCTTGTTAACTATACCGATAGAAATCAACATAATATTATTTTCTTTATGAGATCGCTACTTGAAAAAGTATCTGCTTTTCGCAGCGTCGCAGAACACAAACTTACCACAAAACAGCGGTGCCCCTCTTGTGGTTATACGAAGACTGATATCAATTCGTCGAATGATATTCTAGCATTCGAATTACCAACAAGTTTAAAGAACAAAACACCAACGTTGAAGGATATATTTGATTATAATTTATTAAAATGGAGGAGTTCAGATGGATCTTGCAAGGAATGCGGCACTGTATCTTTGCTTGTAACTGCAACAGTTGAATTGACAAAGGAAGTATTGATTGTTCAATTACCCATATATGATGATAAAGAAAAAAAAGGAATGAAGATTAACATTAAAGGAGTACCCACGTCTTCGGTAAAAGTCAACGATCATAATTATAAGGTTATGAGTGGAATATTCCGACATCTTGAAAATGAAGAGATACGGTATACAACAATGGTGCGAGGCAAGGGTACTACATGGATGTTTGTCAACGATTTAACAGTTAAACAGCAAAATTGGCCTCGCAATGCTAAAGACGCGCATGTATTATTTTTAGAACGGGAACAAAAAAGAAAAACGGCTTTATTTATTTATTATATGTATACAATACAACGCTAATTTGATGACGCTGCATAACATTTTCTTTTGCTTCCAGTGCTGAGATGTTATATTAGGGCTACTTCAAGCACGTTGGCTGTATTCTCATTAAGCATCAATTTTATTGTTAAATATTGTAAAATGACATTCTGGACTGAATAGATCGGACAAGATAAGCGCACAAAGCGTAATAGAGCGCGAAGTGCGACTTTCAAACCGTACGGGGCGCGAAGCGCGACTTTCAAACCGTACGGGGCGCGCAGCGCCACTTTCAAACCGTACGGAGCGCGACGTTCAAACCGTATGTAGCGGAAAGCACGACGTCCAAATGAGTGCCTTAAATGTGGCTTAAGAGAAAAGTGTCCCGAAGCGACATTTTTTTATGGGTTCTTTTTCGTTGTTATTTATTACCTTACCGGCATGGTGCTCTAAGAGGACACAGTCCCAGGGTATTGAATAAATCCTACTCTATCTACCTATTTTTATTCACTGTTTAATATTTTTCATGGGGTTATGATTTTCAAAAAAAAAATGAAATCCCACAAAAATGTTTTTTCAAAACAAAAATGTGACGCCAAAACTTAAACGTGTAGCCATTCCATAAAAAAATCTCTTGCTAAAAAAAATCTCATAAAAAAATCTCTTGCAAACAAAAAATAACTTACAAAAAAACGAACCATTCCATAAAAAAAATTTCTTGCTAACAAAAAATCTTATGAAAACATCTCTTGCTAAAAAAAATCTCATAAAAAAATCTCTTGCTAACAAAAAATCTCATAAAAAAAATCTTGCTAACAAAAAATCTCATTAAAAATCTCATTAAAAATCTCATAAAAAAATCTCTTGCAAACAAAAAATAACTTACAAAAAAACGAATGCGAATCTCAATATATTAGCCAAGACATAAAAAAAGATGTTTATCTAAACAAACCAAAACCAAACCAAATGCCAACCAAACCAAACCAAACAGAATGCCAACCAAACCAAACCAAACTAAATAAACCGAACCAACCAAACCAAACCAAATAAACTTAACCAACCAAACCAAACCAACCAAATTAAACCAAATCTAATGTTTGTCTTAAAAAAAACTTGGCGTGCCAGCGTTTTGCTTCCGTACATAGTCCATTGAAATAAGGACGGGACCACTACTGACTTCCACTTATTAATAAGATTCAGAGGAAGTTTAGTATTGGTAACTTTTAATTAATTACTATCGACCAGCAATATTTATTCATTGAAGAGTGATCGAAATCTGACTTTTAATAAATTTTAAAGCATGAGATATTTAGCAAGCCTTGCTGAAGGAAGCTACGAAAAGTACTTTGCGTACGTCAGTATGACACGACCTGAGAGGAAGATTACACGGAGATCATTCTAAAGTTACGATTTTCTCATACTCAGCAATTAGCCTTTTTCGAGAATTACAATGGTACTTTTTACGAAATAATATATAACAGCGACCAAGCCGATTGTTCGTGTTTACTGAGAACATAGCTCGGCGAGTTTATCGCGACATATAATATAAGTAATACTCTAAACCACATATAATAGTAAATTATTATACAAGGGCGGATAAAGATTTTCCGTTGGATATTGTACGAAATTTGACCTAATGTTACAAGGCGTGGAAAAGGACGTATTACGCACGCGAGGCGTACATAATATGTCCATTGCCACACCGTCTGAAGCAAATGTAGTTTCTTTCAAGTTCTGTCCCGAACTTATTTCAATGGACTATGTACGGAAGCAAAACGCTGGCACGCCAAGTTTTTTTTAAGACAAACATTAGATTTGGTTTAATTTGGTTGGTTTGGTTTGGTTGGTTAAGTTTATTTGGTTTGGTTTGGTTGGTTCGGTTTATTTAGTTTGGTTTGGTTTGGTTGGCATTCTGTTTGGTTTGGTTTGGTTGGCATTTGGTTTGGTTTTGGTTTGTTTAGATAAACATCTTTTTTTATGTCTTGGCTAATATATTGAGATTCGCATTCGTTTTTTTGTAAGTTATTTTTTGTTTGCAAGAGATTTTTTAAGAAGATTTTTTGGTTGCAAGAGATTTTTTTATGAGATTTTATTAATGAGATTTTTAATGAGATTTTTTGTTAGCAAGATTTTTTTTATGAGATTTTTTGTTAGCAAGAGATTTTTTTATGAGATTTTTTTTAGCAAGAGATGTTTTCATAAGATTTTTTGTTAGCAAGAAATTTTTTTTATGGAATGGTTCGTTTTTTTGTAAGTTATTTTTTGTTTGCAAGAGATTTTTTTATGAGATTTTTTTTAGCAAGAGATTTTTTTATGGAATGGCTACACGTTTAAGTTTTGGCGTCACATTTTTGTTTTGAAAAAACATTTTTGTGGGATGAAATTATCTATTGTTCCGAATTCGTATTCGCCTCCTTGTGACGAGTGCGTACATATGTGAAAGATCTTTCTAGGGTCATTCTTACGGGAGTTACGGTTAAATGATTAATTTGACGGAGTTTGTTTAACATTAGAATGGCGAAAGTATAGTCGTTACATTTCTTGAAGTCTTCTCGTTCATTTGGAATGGTTTTTGTGGCCAAAATCGTCACGCGCGATTCTGGGCGGCATTTTTACGGGTGAAACGGTTAAATTGTTAATTTAACGGGGTTTATTTAACGTTACAGTGATAAAAGTATAGTCATTACATTCCTTGACCTAGTCTCGTTCGTTTGGGATATTTTTCATGGCCAAAATCGCTACGCCCGATTCTGGGCGGCGTTTTTAAAGGGTTTATAGTTAAATTGTTAATTTGATGGAATTTGTTTTAATGTTAGAGTGATAAAAGTATAGTCGTTGCATTCCTTGGACGCTCCTTGTTCGTTTGGGATCATTTTCATGGCAAAAATCGCTACGCCCGATTCTGGGTGGCATTTTTAAGGGGTTTATAGTTTAAATTGTTAATTTGGTGCAATTTGTTTAACGTTAGAGTGGTGAAAGTATAGTCGTTGCATTCCTTGGACGCTCCTTGTTCGTTTGGAATAGTTTTCATAGCCAAAATCGCTACGCCCGATTCTGGGTGGCATTTTTAAGGGGTTTATATGCGTAATGCGCCGTTGCACATAAATTGCCGGTTTTGCTGTCGTAAAATAGTGATATCGGAGTCGGTCTTTCGCGGATTTATCTGTTCGCGTTAACCCCTTTATAACAATGTGCTTTTCTACTAGATCCGTTGCATAGTTTTCGAGATAATGGACCTTGATGAAGTTACAGTCGGATTTTGATGTAGTAAAATCCCTAATGCGGATTGATTTCTCCTCTATTAATTGCGTTTATCAGGAAGTGATTTCAATTGTAATCTTCGACGGTATTGCATTTTAAAGTCAGAAAAACAAAGCCTTAAAGACTGAATTATGATATTCTAGCCGAGGCGGGGGCCAGGAGGGTCCCACTACCACGAGGCACGGCAGCGCTCACAGACACATGACCCTTTTCGCGTCGTGTAAACAGTCGGCGCGCCCGCTCGGACACGCTCGGCGCTGTGGTGTACGAGTCTGGCATCCGCTGACCCTGAGTTATTTTTGGAATTCGCTAGTTCGTACTGGTTAAATGTTAAAATGTTTCGAAGTGCATTTTGGAGTTCAGTCTAGGGCCCTCGCCATGTTCCCCAAGCAATCTTTCATGGATCTTGTAATTTATTTATTTAATTATTCAACGTAATTAATCATTAATTTGACCACCCGGTTTCAATACTAATTCTCAACTCACATCTCCTCGCATCTGCCCGGTTTCCCTTGTTCTCCGTCAGACTACGAGAAACTTGACCAGAGATCCATGTAATCGATTCTTGGTTTAATGCGAAAAATCCCGATTGTGATCTCCTTTTTAGCTACACGTATTTAATTGATATTTTATTTTTCGGTCATTTCGCGATTCCGTCGCTGGTTGCCAGTCTCGTTCATCCAAGCTTCTTTCTTGTTGTTCTTAAAGATTATTTTCTTATTTGTTTCTGAATTAATTTGTTTTACTATCTCGAGACGGCATTGGATCATGTTCGTCATTTAATGCGTTCGTTTTATATATTGTTGTTCGTTTGTTGTCATTTGTTATTTTTAATTTGTGCTTTATCTTTTCCCTTTTGTTTAAACCGTCTTTGTTTTATTATCTTATCGTCTATCTTAAATTCCTAGTGAACGCGGGTCATTCTTGACGTTATAAACTCCGTGTGAATTGTCAGTGTTGAGTGAAAACGAATTATTTATTCTTTAAACGATTTGTTCATACGCTGCATTGTTGTTCTCGGAAATAAGTCTCCAATCTGTTTTATTCTGCGATTATTGATATTATCCTCAAGGCGTGAGATTAGTCTCTAAATTTCCTTTATCCATTATTTTCGTTCAATATAGTTTAGATGATTTTTACAGTTGTGACTGGACCTTTACTCATAGTGAGAGCGAGATAGAGGGAGAGATATGTGTATAGCCAGAGTACCAGCCTGACGCGCGTCGGGAGCGACGCATTCGCACACGTGCCTTGTTGGTTCCTTGTGGGGGAACACCGCGTCATGGTAGTTTCGGCTACTCAGGGATCTAGGTCGATGGTAACGAAAAACGACTGCAAGATCCCGTAGAGCGTCGGTCGATAATGACCGGCCCAGGGTGGCCTCCAGTTACGAAAAGTCGTCGCCGCGTCACATGGAGCGCTGGCGAATCCTTTCCTACCGGGCTCTAACGGCCAGCAATTTAGTTATTATAGTCGTATTCCTTCTTTTAACCATTCGTACCCGGATTATTTCCACAGAGTAACTCATTAGCTCGGAGTTTACAAATTTACAAAATCTATCGATTCTACACATTTCCTTCATTTCTCTCATTCTCAGGAGTTTCCAGTAAAAATTTTGAAATTTTCTGATCGTCAAACTGGCGTTACGGCCAGGACGTAACACCGTTCCCTTTTCCAATGAGTTTTGGTACCTTGATTTCGACCTCCGGTGTTTCTAACAACGTTGGCGCAATTATCGTCACGTTCAACGTTATTTCCGGTCGGTAAAAGTATTCCTCGCGATTATTGTAGGTGCGGATTCCCGTGAGCGTTGTACTACGCGTTTTTCCGACGCAATTCGGGTTGATGTATAGCACACCTGCGCCATTTAACTCCAGGTGCTCGTCTTGTTGTCCCGAGCAGATAACGTGGATGTTCTCTGGCTGCGCGAACGAGTACAGCCAACCTCCCAGCGTAGGCAGATGGGCCCAGAACGGGTCATGTTGTGAGCGGAGGCGCACGTTGCAGCGTCGGTAAGATTCCACTGACGGCGCGGTGAGCATCCGGATCTCGCAGGATTCGGTGACTGCAACCTCGTGTACCGGCACTTCCATCGTGCATACCGACTTTTGGTCGACGTGCGTGCACGCCTGTACGTCGATTCGGTCGGCGTGGAAGTACGTCCGGTGGTCGGTGGATAAAGCGATATACGGCGCCGCGGGTGTCACGTGCGCCGATCTGGTCTCGTTGTTGACGTTCTGCGTCACGGGCCAGGCGTGCAGGCGGTACAGGTAGTAAACAGTCCGGTCCAGTAGCGGTATATGCGTGATGATTAAGACCCGTCCTCCGTGGTAGATTACGTCTGCATGGGCTATTCGAGTCAGAGTCTCGCCGCGTAAATACTCGAGCGATAGAGGGAACTCGAACATAGACGCTTTTATTTGTACCTCGCGAGCTACGGATAATAATTGCTCGGTCGTCAGGATTGTTGGCTCATGAATTCCGTTTCGCGCCGCGGCTAGGATGCGCAGATAATGTTCGGTGACCGAGATATACCGGTTGATTTTATTCTCGGCTCGGAGGGCGTAATTAATTATGGAGTTATTGTACTGCACTTCCGAGGAAATTCGGCGCATTAGCTGAATTTCTTTCTGCAGCTCAATCACGTTGCCGTGCAGCTCGTTGACTCTTTTGGTTTCCTCGACATGTTCCCTGTGCAAATCTTGGAGGCTGGAGGTGATAACATGCGTCTGTCGGCCAATCAGGTGGGTTAGATTGGCCTGATCCGCGTATAGCCGGTCGATCTGCGCGTTGAAGTAATCCGCGTCATCCTGATCCAGGGTTCCGAACAGCGAGTGACTCAGGGTGCCCACGATACCGAACGGCGCGGCCCTCTTTCTCATGGAGCGCGGCACACGTTCTTTTGGCGGCGGTGTCACTCTCGTCTGCTCCGAGATTCTTCGCAGGTCGTCGGCCAAGGCTCGCGCGCGCGCGAGTCGCTGCCTGAGGACGTCGACCTGTAACAATTCGCGGCAGGTTTCGCGCGACTGGATCCGGCTGCAGGTGTCGTAGATCCAGGTGAGTCCGGTGCCTTCGGTCGGGAAAGCCTCAAGGAATTTCTCCGTCTCGATGTATGTGATCACCCTCCAGTCTGCGTGTTTTAATTGGAGCGGTGACACGCGTTCGTAATAGATGCCGGGCGGGTTGTTGATGGGCGTGACGTGATACCCGACGTCGTGTCCCCGGACGAGGCCCAGCAGGATGAAGGGCAGCAGTCTGGGGAGTCGCATCGTGATTCCGATGTCTGGTCGCCTGTAAGACCCTAGCATTACAACTACGTCGCGGATGTCATTCTCTCTCTCTCACGCATCCACTCACTCTCATCTGATACCGCGAGCTTGAGTTTATCCGTGTGTCTACGTATCAATTTCCCCGTTTCTGTTTCCAGGACCGCGTTTTTTCGATCGGAAATTTCTTTTACGTTGAAAGGGCCGTTCCATCGGCGATCGAATTTCCCGACTCGAGGCTCCTTTTCCGTATAAACGCGGTCTCCTACCCGGAGGTTGAGCGGTTGTGCTGTTCGGTCGTAATAACCTTTCGACCGCGTCTTTGCTTTATTCAAATTTTCCCCCGCTAGTTCGCGTATCTCAGACAAGCGCTTAATGAGTTCGGCTAGGTAGGTGTTATAGGTGGGGAGTTTTTCCTCAGCGGGGAATTGGCTTGGCAGGCGAGCGAGCTTGCCGTAAACGACTTCGAACGGGGTAAAGTTTGTTGCCTCGTGAACGCACGTGTTATACGATAATTCGGCGAAAGGCAACAAACGATCCCAGTCGTCGAATCTGTCGGCGTAGTGCTTTATATATTCCGTCAGGACTATATGGCTTCGCTCGAGGGCCCCGTTTGTTTGTGGGCGATAGCCCGAGGTGGTCTCCTGCCGGACTTTGAATATTTTTGAAATCTCGTGCAGGAGATTGCTCGTGAAAGCGGCCCCTCGGTCCGTTAGTAACGCTCGAGGGGCACCGAATTGGCTGAACAATCGCCTCACCACAGCTTCGGCGATTGTTGTCGCTTTCAAGTCCGGTATGGGCTCGGCCAGGCAATATTTTGACAGGTGATCCTGCATCGTCAAAATGTGCTCATTCCCGTGTGGCGATGTCGGAATGGGGCCCACCGTGTCCAGCGATACTTTATCGAAGGTGTCGACGGGAGTATCGGTGATAAGCATTGGTTCACGCGTCTTGACGCGGACCAGCTTTTTCTCCTGGCAGCTCTTGCAGCGCCGAATGAAGTCCTGCACCTCGTTCCTCAGGTGGGGCCAATAAAACCGTTCGCGGATTTTCCGGTAGGTTTTTGTGACCCCTTTGTGACCTCCCACGAGGCTTTCGTGATATTCGGAAATTATTTGGCGACGATCTTCTTCGGGAGGCACGATTATTTTCCCATAACACAGGGTGATAATCGTGTCCTCCCCGGCGAAGATTTCGTTCAGCCACGTGAGTAATTGGTCATTTGGCAGAACGTCGGTGAGGTCTCCGGCTCTGGAGAGCCTGATTGCTTTTGTTGCGGAACGAGAGAGAACCTCGCGTAGATTTTTGAGTCCCGTGCGAATCCTGTCGGTTCGCGTTTCCTCGAAATACCTGTTTTTCACGACCACACTATATATTTTGTTCTCGCCGACCGGGGTCACGATTATCTGCCCTACCCGCGGATTCTTTGATTTTATTGACGCGGAATCAATCAAACCTAAGTCGGACAGGATTTTCCCTATGGGCGTGGTCAATTCCTCGTCGGCCGAGATAAAGTGCGCGACGCTACCTCGTCGGTACGTGAGGCTTTCCCGCGTGCCGATTACCGGGTATTTCTTTGGGCTGGACTCAGCTGATCGCTGTGGCGTCGCGACGCGTTCTTTCGTCTCCTTCTCGCTCACACAGACCAGGTCTGATGGCGTAGGGGCTGTGTTTTCTGTTTCGGCCTTGCGAGGTCGCGGGCCCCTTTCCCCCTCGGGCTCTACTGGGTCACGCGCGCGCGGCGCTGTAAGAGCCCGCTGTGGGGACTCGGCTTGTGTCGTCACCGAGGCCGGCGGCCATCGCGGCTGCGCGTTATCCTCCTCTGGAATTCGCGATAGCGAGCTACGCGGCCCGAACGGAGTGGAACGCGCAGCCGGCCTGATTCCTGGTGCCGGCGTATCCCAGAACGATACACGACGCCGAGCGCCGGGTGTCTGAGGGAGAGCGAGCGTCTTGCTCTCCTTCTCGCTCTGTGGCTCGCTTTCGTCATCGGCGTCGCTCTCTTTCTCGTGGGTTTGCACGGTCAAGGAGGGCGCCTTAGCAATTCTTTCGAGGAGCTCTTCCTCTGTTAATTCCTTTATGCGCTTGGACAATCTGTCAATACGCCGAGACATTTCCAGGTCTTCCGTTTGATCGTCGTAGGGGTCGAGCTCGACGAACGCATTTTGAGTGTCTGCGTCGATTTCCTCGCCATCGGAGATGCAAACAGGTAATTCGGCTTCCGCCTTGTCAGAATTCTCTGAATTTGACTGGAATTTTTCCTCGAGTCTGATGAGCGACTCGTGGAATCTGTCAAACGAATCCTGCAGGGCTTTTGGTACGTTAGGCTCCCCGCCCTCGGCACCCTGGTCACCCGACTTGTCCTCCTCAGAGTCGCTGATTCCGGGGCTTCCGACGATAATTAACTCGTCGCCCTTGTCGGCATCTGTTTCGTCAGCCGAGGAGATAGCAGGTAGGGAAGATTTCCCTTTTCCCTCCTCGGAACTGACGTCACGGTCTCTGGGCCGAACGAGGCCCTTTCGCGGCAACAGCGGTGTCGGGAGCATACTATGATGCAAGCGCTGTATGGGTGGAGCGCTTGACTCACTCGAGCTCGCGCTTGCCGCTGAAGATTCGGCTTGAGTCACGGGTGTTGGTGCTTCTGTTTTGGAGCGCGTACGTGTGGCTATTCCGCTTAGGTCTAGCGGTTTAGACCTCTTTAACATGCCCGCGGCGGGGCGAACAGCTGGTTTCGGTTTTTCTCGAGCGCTCGCTTGGGAAGCGGAATTTAGTCGCGGTCTTCCGCGCGTCGATTTCAAGGGCAAGACCCGAGGGTTTTCCTCTCGTGAATCCGACTCGCTGGAGGTTTCCGAATCGAGATTCAAAGGATTCCGCGATAATGCGTCTGCGTTGGAATTCAGACGCCCGGGTTTGTAGATAAACTCGTAATTGTAATTTCGGAGTCGCATGCGCCAGCGAACGAGACGTTTGCCGGGGTCATTTGTCGACCCGATCCACTTTAGCGGCTCGTGGTCCGAGATCAACTTGAAATTTCGACCATAGAGGTACGGCTGGAATTGATCTAGGGCACTTATCACCGCTAGACACTCTTTTTCCGTCGTTCCATAGTTGGTCTCGGCTTTGTTTAATACACGAGTATAATATGCGATGGGTAGATCGTGACCGTCGTGCTCCTGGCTCAGTACGGCCCCCACCGCGATGTCAGACGCATCTGTGGTCAGGCGGAAGGGTTTGGAGAAATCGGGGTACTGCAGGATTGGTTCCTCGCAGAGAGCCCTGCGCAAATCTTTGAAGCTACGCTGTTCTTTCCGCCCCCACTCGAAGGGTTTTCCCTTTTTGAGAAGATCTGAAAGGGGTTTTGCGCGGGCTGAGAAATTTTCGATAAAACGGCGGTAATATCCCGCGAGTCCCAAAAACTGGCGGACATTCTTCTGGGTTTTTGGTTTTGGAAATTTCGCAACTGCCTTGAGCTTTCTTGGATCTGGCCTGACACCATCTTGCCCAATAATATGGCCCAGGTAGGCGACCTCTCTCCGCAGAAACTCGCATTTATCGGGTTCCAGGACTAGGTTGGCTGCCTCAAGGCGCGCCATGAGGCGGCGGACCTTTTTCCTATGTTCCTCGAGCGATTTTGCGAAACCGACGATGTCGTCCAGGTAAATAAACATTTCTGTCCCCTGGAGACCCCGCAGAATATTATCCATGAGCCTTTGGAACGTGGCGGGAGCGTTTTTTAATCCCTCTGGCATACGTAAGTATTCGTAATGTCCATTGGGAGTGGAAAACGCAGTTTTCGCTCGATCCTTGGGGTCCATCGGAATCTGCTGGAACCCGCTCGCTAAGTCGAAGGTGGAAAAATATTGTGCCTGACCCAGCTGATCCAAGATATCAACTATATTGGGCAGAGGATAGGCGTCGGAGATAGTTTTTTCGTTAAGCCTGCGAAAATCAATCACCATGCGCATTCTCGGTCGCTCCTGTGAGTCGGCCTTTTTCGGGACGATCCACACTGGGGAATTATAGGGAGATTGCGATGGTGCGATGACGTTATTCGCGAGCTTTTTCATTATCTGTTCCTCGATTTCATCGCGATGAACGATCGGGAACCGGTATTGGCGCGTGTGTATGGGGAGTTCATCGATGGTCGGTATCTGGTGCGCGACTCGGTCGGTGCAGGGGAGTTTGTCGCCCGGCAGCTTGAAGCGTTCGGGAAACTCCTCCACGAGCCCGCGCACCTCGCGACGTTCGAGCTCGTTTAGGTCGTCTAAACGTAGCGCCTTTACGATAGCTGAAACGCGATCCGTCGGAGGCGAGACTTCGTCTTCCGAGTCATCGTCCTCGTCCGAATCCAGATCTAGGCCACTGCCGTGCTCCTCGAACGGCAACAACTCCTGTGGGCCGAGCGCGATGTCGATATCTCGGTCCAGGGTGTTTACGGCGAGCACGCGGCATGAACCACCCTTTTGAGCGACCAGCGCCTCGCCAATGTAAACACCATGGACGGTGTTGATCGGGGGTAAATAACCCGTTTCCACATCGGGGTTCGAGACCTCGATCGAAATGGGCTCACGCGTTCGAGCTCGGATTCGAAACACTTTCGGCTCCGGGATTTTCGTGGTGAGAACGCGATTTCATCGGATTTTCCTCTTTCCACGAAAGGTTTTGGTTTAATAGGGTCGTCCCGGGTGACGAGCGTATTATGGTAGAAGGATATTTCCGCTTTCTCCTGTCGCATGTACGGTTTTCCAAGCAGGCCACAGCTTGCTATTGGAAATTCGCGAACTACGTGAAATTTCGTCGGGATTTCGCGAAAAAATAATTCTACCGTCCCGATAGTTGACGACCGTTCCTCGGTGGTTCCGCGATATTTCGTTGTTTCTTCCAGATTTACCTCTACGTCCGGGTCGAGCGCGCTCAGTTTGACGAGGTTTAAGTCGGATCCCGTGTCGCAAAGGAAGAAATCAGAGCCGTTCTTGAGCTGTGGCGCAGTTAATTTTATCACCGGGGATTCATCCTCCTCGTCGCCGAGCGTTTCTCGGGACAGCGTTACTCGCGGGCCAGGAACCGAACAGCGGCTTTCTTGACAGGGGCACTCGCTGGCGTTCCCTCGGGCTGGCTCGCCGGTCCCTCGGGACGGCGAGCCCGCTGCGAGTTTAAAGCTCCGCCGTTGTTACAAGTGCTGCAGGTTGGCTTTTCCGGCGGAGGGACCTCCGGGTCGGATCTAACCGGTCGCGGGGACCATTGATTTCGGGGGTAGCAAATACTCTTTGCACCGCAAGCGCAGCAAAAGCGTGCGGCTCCGTCAAAAGGGGCAGAATATTGGGGCTCCCCGGACACGTGACGTCCCTCGGTTTTTAATATTCCGGGTGGTGTTATCGATCGTGAGAATCCTGGTGACTGGGGTCGAGCGGTTCCCCAGGAAGGGCGAAAATTCGAAGGAGATGGCGAGCGCGATTGTTGTTCGCGAAAGTTTACCTGTGGGCGTTCGCGGAAATCGGATCGTGATTCGCGAAAATCGTCACGCCCGCGTGGACAAAACTCGGAGCGTTGCTCGCGGAAATCTACGCGCGTGTGGCCCACGAGGGCTTCATCGTCCCGGTTTCGCGAAGGGCTCGCGTTCAGCGTCTTCGTTCGCTCGCTCCTCAGAACGTATCTTTCTGCGATCTCGAAAGCCTCGTCGAGGTTACGTGGCTCTCTCATCTCGACCATCTCACTCACTCTCATGGGGAGAGCGTCGATAAAGCCGCGCAGAGCGATCTTACTAAGGGGATCGCTCGCTTCGGGAGGCGAATCTACGCCGTTTTCGGATTTGAATGCACTGCGGCCTCCTCCGACAAGTATCCTAACCCGGTCGTAAAACTGACCTACTGATTCTTCTTGTCTCATGCGGAGCCGGGATAATTGAGACGTGTAGTAGTCGAAGTCTTTACCGCGCGTTAATCGTTTCTTAAGGATCGTGATAAGATCTTCTATGGTTTCTATCCTACGGCCGTAGACACAGTTCCTCGCGTCTCCGGTAAGTTTTGAAATTACCGCGGCAACAAACTCTGGGCCCTTGTGCTCGGGGACAAATGCCGCGGCATTTGCAAAAAGTCTTGCAAAAAGTCATTCAACGGGATATTTTTGCCGTCGAATCTCGGGATTATATCCTTCTGATCTCTTAGCGATAGTCCCTCTATCATGCTTGTCATAGTCATGGACAGATCCGCGGCGCCAGCGGTGCTCGCGCGTCCGGCTGTCGCATCAGGTACTGACATGGTTAAGCCGCGTCAAAGAGAGAAAAATCTAGAATCTGGAAAAATTTGGATCTGGATCTCGATCTCCTTCCTATTTCCCCCTACAATTCTCCGATTATCCCGTCGTAGTCGTTCGGCAAACTGAGTACTACGTAGAAAAGTACCGAGGAATTCGGTAAATGAATAATTACCGTCCCTAACGTCTGAATATACGTTCCGTCCGTAAGCGCGATAACCGGAGCGCTATCGAGATCAAGCTCGGTAGTTGGCGTTAGCGCACTAGCGTCCACTACGTTGAATCCTAACGAGAGATCAACGAGGAAAACTGCCGAGCCAGACTGGAAATCCGGGGCGTGCAAGATTTCGGTGCCGTCCCAGGTGTTTTCCCTACGCACCATCGAGTCGGAAAATTTATTTAGAATGGAACTTAATTTATATAAGGAAAAGAAAATTTTTTGATAGCTCGGGAGCGTAAAGGAAAAATTTGAAAGATTGTAATTATGGAAATTTCAAAATTCGCAGAACTACGCGAAGCAGTGTATCCCACCGCTGCCACCAAATTTGTTACGTGCCAACGCTCGTGAAGCGTGCGTCGGCCGTCTCAAACTCCCCGCGGGAAGCGCGGGGTTTATATTTATTTTTCGTGGGCTGCTTCGCTACGTCCCGTACGGGCCCGCGTCCTGGAAACCTCCTAGCTGAAAACCCTGATAAAATCGGAGGGAAATTGATACGCAGAGTCGGAGTTTTACGGTTAAACAGATAAACGGATTTATTTAATGATGAGCAAAATTCGTAGATAGCGTTATTAAATGAATACAATATAAATTTGGAAATATTTGTTTGAAATATAAATTGGAACCGGGAAAACAAAGAAATATATATGAGACAGGCGCGTTATGGTTTCATCCCTCCACTCACACACTCATAACCCATTCAACAAACTTACAGTTGGCGAGTCGGCGAGCCGGGAAAGTCGTCCGGTTGGTCACACAAAATAATCGAAGAACACAAAATAAAAGGCCTTTTTAACATACAAAAATAAATCGCCACTGTTCGCACACTTTTTGGGATAATCGCGCACTTACAGTCTCTAAACACTTAACGTCTCTAATTGGTTAAACTGTTGGATTATATAGGTTTGTTTAAATTGTGACAGGAAATTTAATCTCTCATATCCTCGACGTCGGAACCGCGAATCGGCTCCTCGACAACGAATAAAATTTACTTTAAGTCGCGCGAATTCGTCTGTCCACGCGACGCTTGCCGCGAACCGTCGGCGCATTAATACATGCGTGCGCCAACCGACACCTCGACCGCGTAGCGAAGACGCTGGCTGCGACAGCGCGCCGCGGCGATATAGTCCGTCGATACGGACCAATTAGGACGAAGGGCCGGTCGAAACGCGTAACGCACGACGTCGCACGATCGAGCGACGATCGTCACTGTCCCGCCGACGTCTGTAACGGGCAGTCACGTTACATCTCGAGGAGTCTCGCATATTTTGTCGACCTATTATTTGATTATTTGAATTTATATCGAATTGCTTTGTGTTCCGACGACTATTTCGTCGGTCATAATTGTGTTTTGTCGACCATTGTTCGACGTATTATCCTGTGAATTGTGAACCACTCGTCTATTGAAGGGGGTGGAATTGATTCGACAATTAAGTCGAGCGAACTGACGGTGATCGTCAAATAAAAAGCAGCGATTGTAAGTAACCTTTTGTCTAACTGTGTTCTTTACTTCTCGCTTACCCTTGCAATTTCCCTCGGGTCTCCAGCGGAACCCCATGCAATCCGTAGCTAGCCGAAGAATATTATTATTTGAAATTAACGTTGTCAATTACGGAAATTGACTGGCGCCTAACAAATCTTTATATTTAATTTAATTCGCCAAATCAGAGCCCCGGCAGCCCTTGACCCAGGCCGCGCCGGGTGGAATATTTGTCAAAGTTATATGCGACAGGTATTCGGTCTCAAAATGGTAAAAATGAAGTAATATAATAAAAATGAAATAATGAAGGAATTGAAACGCGTCTCGAATCACGGCGCGGCGAAACACACTCGCTTGAATTTACAGAGGCGAGATTTACAGATCTATGCGCCAACGGGAACGCGGAGTTGACCGAATGCGTCTTTATTATTTCGCTGTTACTTCGGGACTGAGTTCCTCCCGTCTCTCCGAAAAACTCGCGAGTTCTCGCGAGACGAGAGGGGATCAGTCCCGCCGGATCAGCGGAAAAACCGTCAGCGTTCCGAACACGCACGGCGATCGCGATCGTCCGGCGCGACGGAATCCAACACTTTTGCGTATCGCGCGACGGATATCTTTTTTAACGGATATTGCTCAGCGCATCGCGTGAGCGCAGCTGCGGTGTGTTATCACACCCCAGGTGACAGCTCAGCGATGCGCTGTTGCTAAGGCGCGTTACGTGCCGCACTTTTTTCGAGACGCATCTCGAAAAAGTACGGGACGTAACATCTACATGATGTTTTCCGAGAATCCGTGGACTATCAATCGCTATCAAACGTTATTAATTAACTATCAAACGATTCCGCATCGATTGCGAGTCAATTTAATTAAATTCGGCTGAAAACATGCATTGCAGGTTATATCGCTCGGTGGCTGCTGCGTGTAAAGCGCGTACAGCTTTCTACATGATGTTTTCCGAGAATCCGTGGACTATCAATCGCTATCAAACGTTATTAATTAACTATCAAACGATTCCGCATCGATTGCGAGTCAATTTAATTAAATTCGGCTGAAAACATGCATTGCAGGTTATGTCGCTCGGTGGCTGCTGCGTGTAAAGCGCGTACAGCTTTCTACATGATATTTTCCGAGAATCCGTGGACTATCAATCGCTATCAAACGTTATTAACTAACTATCAAACGATTCCGCATCGATTGCGAGTCAATTCAATTAAATTCGGCTAAAAACATGCATTGCAGGTTATGTTGCTCGGCGGCTGCGGCGTGTAAAGCGCGTACAGCTTTCTACATGATATTTTCAGAGAATTCGTGGACTATCAATCGCTATCAAACGCTAATGATGAATTATCAAACGATTCCGCATCGATTGCATACGAATTTCGTTTATTTTAGCGAAAAATCAAAATCAGCGGTCATATAACCTGTTGACCAGGTAATATGTCAGGCGGTAATATGATCGGCTGACCCCGTCATGTGACAGCTGATGACAAACTTCGGTTTTTATTGTTTTTCTATCGAACCGTGGACTATCAAACGTATTTATTGATGAATTCGTAACTATCAAACGATTCCGCATCGATTAAGCCCTAAAAGAAGGCATTTCGGCAGAAAATAAAAAAAATGCGGCCAACTTCAGGCTAAATTTTGTTTTTGATATTATAAAAAAACTAATTACTATCAATCATTGATATTAGGCTATCAATCAATATCAAACGACTATCAATCGATATCAATTAGTTAGAAATCGAAAGGCCAAAGTGTGCCGGCCAACTTCACGGAGGTGACAAACCGTGTTCTCAACTAAATCTCAGTTGGTCGGTGGTTGGTTTCGATGAAATACTAGTTGATCCCGTGTCCTAAAACGACCCGGTGGGGATCATAGTCGGTATACGGTTGGACCGAACTGTTAGGGCGTGACCGCAGTTGTAATTTGGTGATTACGATTGTTTTATGATAAATAAATTAAATCGAGAGATACATCAGCCACAGTGACAGGTGAACATTCAGAGACGAAAACAGACCAAAAAACAGCGAATGCAGTGATAAAATCCAGTGAAAATAAGCAAATAACAAATAATTCAATATAAAATATACATTATTCATTTATATTACCGATGTGTGTCAATCGAAATGAGGTCAAAACACGGTGTCTCCGGTAAAAGAGTCTTGAAGCGTCTCGTGTCGGTCGGTAAAGTAGGTTTTGTCTACACTGTCTAGTGAATTTATTTTATTTTATTTAGATCAGAATATTTAACTTCATTCAATTTTGTTTTTAATGATACGGAGACTCTAATTTTATTATTATGGTTGCATAAAGGGATAAATAATTCCTTAATGCAACGATCACCAACGAAATGAATACTATAACGAGTAGAGAGATAATACGAATAATCCACATTATAAATCTTTTGTCAATATGTCAAGGTTAAATTATATCACAGGTTAAATGTATCAGTAACTTATTTTCTCAATAATATTTATATATACATATATATTGCGATTTCTCTTTTATTTCCCTTTATATATATTCATGAATATTCTTTCAGTCTTAATTTCACACCATTAATTTTTCTTATATTTCTTAGATCACATGTTATTTAATTCAAGTAAACCATTCATACATAAATTAATGCTTATGGATATTAGAATAATCAATTTCTAAAATATTTATAGATTATAATTATTTAAACAACACCCTTTCAATGAATATGTTTGTACTCATCTTGTATTACTCCAATGTATCGATGATTCTCACGTCAAAACTGTACAATAATTAGAGAATCCAGTATATATAAGAAATATTATGTGCGTCCACATAATATTTCGTGAGTAGGAATGAGACAGATGTTGTTACGTCGAGTGTCCAGGGCGAAGTAGAGCGAGTCCGGTCTCGTGTCGAGGCTCGTGGTCCCGAATTCGTGTGATTTCGGTAATAACCGAAATCACCCGAAATCGCAACCCATATTCTCGTGCTGCTCTCTACTCAATTCGGCGGGAATTTCAATTTGTATTTTAATCTAAATTTATTATATTACAACTGGAACCTCTTATAGCGCACACCCTCATAGCGTACATTGGGAAACGGATCAGCGCTGTGATTGGATGATTTCGCGAGAGAGAGAGTGAGAGGCACGAACGTGTCGCGTGCCTGATTGGCTCTTCACTTAGCGTACATGTCCCCGCATTTCGAACGCTATGACAGGTTCCACGGTACTTGCACTTGTCTCGAGACTAGAGATGTGGAATTACCGCAAAATCCTGAAGCGGTAAACTTACCAAAAAATTACCGTATTTTTACCGTAAAATGACGTCATTTTTTTTTCGCGCAATCAGGTGTTGTGGAATTACCGTCACAAATTTTTTCGATAAACATACCGTAAAAATATGGTAAATCCAACTATTTAGATATGGAATTACTGGTCACTTTTCTTTTTGGTAAATTTACGGTCACAAAAAAGTATGACCGGTCATTTACAACTAGATAGGTGTACAGTTCGTTTTTTTTTTTTTTTTTTTCATGTATTATTATGAAATGCTGTATTCAAAGATAATTCATTATTCATTTATTGTTTGCACGTTTATCGAATACGTATCTTATTGTTTAATCACAAATTTATGGAAAGATAATTGTATATAAAGTTTTTTTTATTAGGCGACTCGCGCGCCACAGCTCTGACCAGACCACTGAGAACTGACTCTTTTACCAGAGTAAGTTAAAGTCAACGCGATTGCGGCTCTATTTTTTTTTAACATAGTTAATTCATTTAATAATTAAGTGTAAAAAACGTTGTCGTTTTGCAAAAAACATTTAGGAAATTAAGAAAACCGTGAATGCAGTTGTTATGTGGTAATTACGTGGTGATTTAGAATACGTAAATAAAATCGAGAGATACATCTGCAGTGACAGGTGAACATTTAGAGACGAAAAGAGACAAAAAAAACAGCGAAAAAAGTAATAAGTGGCAGTGGAAATTAGCAAATAACAAATGATTTAATGAAAAATTTACACGTCAAGCGTATAGTTCCGATAATAATGTACTTGTCAACATGTTTTACGAATATTGTGTTTAGGTTATGTTCACTCATATTTCAGTTTGGTGTATTAAATATAAATTATCTTCACATTTAAAGTGTACTAGTGCAATTAATAAATATACTAATGAAGAAATCATTGTGGAATCAATTATTTCGACCTTTTTTATGGGATAGCTAAACTTTTAATACTTGGCGTACAATTTTTGTTTTGAAAAAACATTTTTGTTGGATTTCATATCTTTTTGAAACTCAGCGGATCATAAAGATATAAAGTAACAGAGAAAAACTTTGCACACAGTGCTCTCTGACACATCAGGTGTCTACAGTAGAAAGTGCTCCGTGCAAAGTCATTCTACTGTGGGGTTTGAACCGTTCTTTCGACAAATGGTTGTCGCTGGACACTTTCCTCCAGCCACCGACTGGCTGGAACAGCTATTCACAGGCTTCGTCAACTTATCGGTGAAAAGAGACAAAAAAAACAGCGAAAAAAGTAATAAGTGGCAGTGGAAATTAGCAAATAACAAATGATTTAATGAAAAATTTACACGTCAAGCGTATAGTTCCGATAATAATGTACTTGTCAACATGTTTTACGAATATTGTGTTTAGGTTATGTTCACTCATATTTCAGTTTGGTGTATTAAATATAAATTATCTTCACAATTAAAGTGTACTAGTGCAATTAATAAATATACTAATGAAGAAATCATTGTGGAATCAATTATTTCGACCTTCTAACTTCCAACATGTGCAGCGGGTAATGATTTTTCAGGAAAAAACATTTTTAGTTGACGTAAGTGCCAAATTAAAAAAAATTAATTAATTAAAATGTATTAATGCAGTTAATTACCACTCTTAAATGATCTTATGGCAAATATAAGAGAAGAAACATCTGAATTGAGATAAAATATGAGTATGCTGCAAGTTATAGCCAAAGTCAAGTACGTAGTGGGAAAATATTCACTTGTACACATATGCGTAATTAAAAATGTAATTTTTTAATTTTGGTGATAGGTATTCACCCCTTAAAAAAAGTGTAAGCGAAAAACTAAAAAAAGTGTATGAGAATTAAGGTATTTTAGAATCTAGTAGCAAGTTTCAGCCAAATTCTTGGGTTGACAGCGGAGATTGGGCTCCGGACGCAATTTGAGACCCAAAAACCCAAATTTTCTTGAAATAAACTCCTGTATAAAATTATTGGAAAATTACCATACTTCATGGGCATACTTTCCAGTGCTAGACTAAGAAATATTCCAAATTTCAACTTGTTCGGTCTGTTCAGTCCAGAGCCACTGAGTGATACGGACGTCCGGGTAACACAAAATCTGGTCCGCAGTAAAAAATATCTTTAGTAATGCAATTTCCTTAATATTTTATGTCAAGAATATGTATTTTACTATGTTAAAGATATCTGAACTAAAAAAAGTTAATACATTTGAAATATATCAATTTTTGTCCTTTAAACCCTAATTAAGACCCAGGAAAGCGATTTCAATAGGCACTCCTGGTGCGTTTTTTTAAAACGTGAGTGCCTAAAAATTACTGAAATAAATAATAAGGCAACAAATAACCCGGCAACTTAATTATTTTTTGTTATGAAAATGTTTATTATTTATTTTTCTGAATATTATTTATACTCTTCTTGTGCTACAAACAACACTCGGCTTCGCCTCGTGTCGTTGTAGCACTCGATTTGGCGAGTGCGCCGCTTCCTAACCTCCGCGCGTAACGGCCGCTTTCTTGCCCTTGTATCACAAAGTACTATTCTAGAAATACCATACGAAAAACGAGAGTGGACGCCGATGCAATTTCAGACATATTTGTAATACAATAACGACGAATTCTGTAAAGTACGAATACCTACTGTTTTACCGACCAGTCGGTAAAAAACCTGCTGCAGCATCCCGTAAGGGATGTTTCCAGTGTGACGGCCCGAAAAATAGCCTATTTTCACGATTTTTTTTCGGACGTTTACTATACGCCGATCAATCTGAAATTTTGATGACATGTTAAGGTAACCATAAAAAAAAATTCCAAAAAAAATCTCTTGCAAAAAACAATTCTTTGCAGCAAAACCTCTTGCAAAAAATCCTTTGCAAACAAAACATTCTTTAATGAAAAATCTCTTGTAAAAAAACCATTAAAAAAATCCCATAAACAAAAAAAATCATTGCAAAAAATATTTTTCAAAAATATTAAGCCAAATCCACAACCCAACCCAAGTGGAACTATTTCGTAGATGGTTAACAGATGTAGATGTTCATTAGAAAAAAAAAAAAAAAAAAAAAAAAAATTGGCGTGCTAGCGTTTTGCAACCGTACCTAGTCCATAGAAATGCGGACGGGTCAACTGCTGACTACAAGCTGCTGGAAACCGCTCCTGAAAACCGCTAGCACGCCAATTTCTTTTTTTTTTTTTTTTTTTTTTTTTTTTCTTTCTAATGAACATCTACATCTGTTAACCATCTACGAAATAGTTCCACTTGGCTTGGGTTGTGGATTTGGTTTAATATTTTTGAAAAATATTTTTTGCAATGATTTTTTTTGTTTATGGGATTTTTTTAATGGTTTTTTTACAAGAGATTTTTCATTAAAGAATGTTTTGTTTGCAAAGGATTTTTTGCAAGAGGTTTTGCTGCAAAGAATTGTTTTTTGCAAGAGATTTTTTTTGGGATTTTTTTTTATGGGATAGCTAAACTTTTAATACTTGGCGTACAATTTTTGTTTTGAAAAAACATTTTTGTTGGATTTCATATCTTTTTGAAACTCAGCGGATCATAAAGATATAAAGTAACAGAGAAAAACTTTGCACACAGTGCTCTCTGACACATCAGGTGTCTACAGTAGAAAGTGCTCCGTGCAAAGTCATTCTACTGTGGGGTTTGAACCGTTCTTTCGACAAATGGTTGTCGCTGGACACTTTCCTCCAGCCACCGACTGGCTGGAACAGCTATTCACAGGCTTCGTCAACTTATCGGTGACTGCAGAAAACTGTTAAGCGAGACAAATTTGTGGAAAGAATTTGGTCTCGCTTAACAGATTTCAGCTGATACCGATAAGTTGACGGAGCCTATGGATACTTAATGCAGCTTGTCGTGACAGCAATAAAATGTAAAGTGACAAAATTTGTGGAAACAAATGCTCAAACTCCACAAGAGAAAGACTTTGCACAAAGCACTTTCTACAGAAGATAGCTGTCCTGTCAGAGAACGCTCGGTGCAAAATCTTTCTCCGGTGGAGTTTGAATGAACATTTCTTTCGGCAAATATTTCTCGCTTGACACTATTCTGCAGCTAGCGAGGCAAATTTCAAGAATGAACTTTGTGTCGCTTAACAGATTTTAGCTGATACCAATAAGCTGACGCAGCCTGTGGATAGCTGTTGCAGCTAGTCGGTGGCTGCAGAAAAGTGTCAAGCAAGAACTCTTTGTCGAAAGAAATGTTTATTCAAACTCCACGGGTTTCTCGTAACAACTCCACAAATGTTTCTCGCTCCGCATTTTATTGCTGCCACCGACAAGCTGAAACAACTATCCACAGGCTTTGTCAATATATTTATTAGTGGCAGCAAAAAACTAACGCAAGAAACATTTTTTCTAAAATAAACATTACAAATTTTTTTAAATAACCTGCTGATGAGGTTAGAAGTTTACTCCCACATTTTTGTCGTCGTAGAAAATAATCCTCTATCCGCGGTTTTGTCACTCACATTCACTCACTCGAGTCATTAAACTAGAGAAAAAATAATCACGCATGACTCTGGTTTTTTATTTTCTCACTTTCTGTCATCTGTCATCAGACGACGTGAGCGAGCCGGTCGGCAGACGATCGCTGCCGCTGCGGGTGCCAGGCGCCACCAGTCGTGTTATGTGTGCGTAGTTTTCTTCACACGTACGCACACGTATATGCGATCGGACAAATCAGTTTCGATGTGTGAGTTCGGACAAAAGTGAAATTTGGCCAAATATCAGCACCTCGGGAACCGATTTTATCGCAATCGGTCTCATTAAAAAGGAAAAAATAAATAAAAAATATTGGCGCTGGTACATTTAGCGTCCGCGATCTATTGCCTGAGCTAATTAGAGTTAAGACGGGCTGGTACATGCCATGCACGTATATCGACGGACACATCAGCAGTTTGACGTTGTGTGAGTGGGATGAAAATTTTTTGACCGATTCAGAATTGTAAGTGGCCAGATATTAGCATTGCGGGCACCGATTTTATTAAAACAGGGCTCATTGGAAAGAGAAAAAGAAATAAAAAATATTGAACCTGACACATTTTGGCGTTGGCGACGTTTTGACTTAAATAATTCGAGTTACATTTCGTAGCAGACGAAAAAGGGGCGAGCTTGCTGTAAATAAGAGTAGCGCTAGCGTCTCGGTTTTAATACTTGGCGTCGAGACGCTACCGCGTCTCTTGATCATAAATAACAAAATTATTTTTTATAACACGATTTTTATTGTTTGAATAATTTGCTTAATTGTTAAAAATATTGTCGATAATAAAGGTAGCCCCATGCTGGACATCTTAGGGGTCGTACATTTGATGTGGAAAAAACCCAAAGGATTATTAATTAGTATGCGATTGGCTATCGCGCTATGAGAGCGATCGCCAATCCTTTTTCCTTCTCGCTCTGAATCCTTTTCGCTAAGAATGGCTATTGCCAGCGAAATATTTCGAATTTCGCTTTAAAAATTGGAGAGGATGTTTTTGACCGTATGTACTAATGGATAAGAGAAAAAAAAATCAATTTTTTTACACTGGAAAGATCACTTAATGATAAAGTTCAATGAAATGAAGTTCGATAAAATTCAATGAATAACTCGACGCGATCGCGCTCGTGGGCGGTATTTATTTGTTGCTGATTGTGAGTGAAGCAAGTCAACGTTACCCTAATATTCTCTACGAAAGTGGCGTGAGAAATTTGCAAACGCCTTTTTGTTTTCTGCCGAGAACTATTAGGCAACCTGTCGTGAAGCGGTGTAACTCAGCGGATTGCCCGTGGGACACCTAGCACGGATGTCGTGTTTCTTGCACTTGTGTTGATTTTAGCCAAAACGCATTAATGTATTCGAAAATAAACCAAATTTAATCGGAACTTCTGTGCGTTTTTGGAAAACTTCAGTGCCTAAAAATGGATCTTAGACGATAGCTATTTCTATTTCAGATTCCATCGAGGCCAGGGATAATTATTCGATGATGTTGATGGTGATGAGGAGAAAAAGAGTGTTGTTTTGATTTCTACGTAGTGGTTACGATTTCGATTGCAACTGAATACGGTGATTACGATATCTATGATAATGATGGTTGATGACGGAAGAAAAACGTAACGTGAGGTTTCCCCGCTGCGTTTCAAATCGCGTTGTGTCGCGAACAGCCGAATTACCGAGGACTTCGAGTCATTCCTTTCCGTGTTTATCGTCGAAAGGTGGGTAATTTTACCACTGGACGTGGTAAAATTTGTCAATCGATACTCCAGCTGGGTATGACGATTTTTGAATTTCATTTTTGAATTTTTACTTGACAAATTTTTAAATCCATACGTGAGACACCATGGGTCGTCGAAAACAAAATCGGACCGCTGAGGAAGAAAAAGAATTCCAACGTGCCAGGAAAGATAGAAATGCCGAAAATCAGCGTCGTCGTCATAAATCGAGAACGGCCACAGAGAATCCTCAGTGTAGTCAAGCTACCCACCACACTGAAAAACAATCGGAAGAAGTACCAATAATGGATGTACAACGTAACGGAATCAACATCGAATTACAAACGGAAAACATAGTGGCTGTAGCTTTCGAACCTGAAGTGATGCCATGTGTTCGTAATAATGGAACAACCACTAACGAATGTAGAACTGCAACAATGCTTTTAAGAAAGACGTCTGGAGGACAGAAACCGACATCTTGTTGATCCGATCGACAATATTCATGAACATTACGGAGGCGCCATGACACGTCTGTACACATTGTAATGCTGTACATTTCGAGTCCGAAAAAGTATCCACCATGCGAGATTCATTTCATGTTTGCTGTAGTCACGGCAAAGTTCACCTAGAACCGCTGCCACTCATGCCAAAAGAATTGGGATCATTATTCGCAGGAACGCATGAAAAGACGAATGACTTTTTCGAGCGTATTCAAAACGACAACTCTTCTTTTTCATTTGCTTCCTTAAACGCCAACCTGATTAACTTTAAAGGACTTCGTCCCGGGCTATTCTGCTTCAAGATACTGGGTCAAATTTATTACCAAATAAACACGGCATTATATCCAGCTTCCAACGAGCTGCCAAGCTACGGTCAGCTCTTCATAGTTGATTCGAACGAGGTTATAAATTCATTGCAACGTCCAAACACAACTTTCGATCGAGGACTTCTTGGAGCAATTGATCGAATTGTGCGCGAAAATAATGTCTTTGCTCAATTTTATCAAATGATTAGCGAAGAGTTACGAGCCAGCAGCAACAAATGAACCAACCTGACTACGGACCGCCTCCTGGCGAGTTACAATTACTATTTACGTTGAAACCCGGAATGGATCGCCGCCGATTTAACTTCCAATGAAGTAATGAAGTCGCTGCTGTATTTTCTACTACCGCTGATGGCGAAATTCCAGAATCGTATGTCACAATATGTAATAAAAATACGAGAAAGCTACAACAAGTAAGTACTATGGATCCCAATGTCGAACCTTGGGTATATCCATTGCATTATCCCTTTGGTACTCAGGGCTGGCATCGGGATTTAAGACAAGCAGGCAACCATTCAAAGCGAGTTTGTCTCTTCCAACAATGGGTTGCTGATCAGTACGTAAAGGTTGAACGGGACCGAATAGAATTCATAAAGGCCCAGCAAGCAACGATACGCGCAGAAACATATGCTGGATTGATAGATTACTTAAACGCTACAGCGATCGATGCGGATGCACGAATCGAAAGAATTGTCATATTACCCTCAAGCTTTACTGGCTCGCCAAGAAATATGATGCAGCATTATCAAGATGCAATGGCAATAGTTAGAAAGTTCGGCAAGCCAGATCTTTTCATCACAATGACGTGCAATCCGAATTGGCTTGAGATCCGTGAAAATTTGCTTCCAGGTCAACAACCGTCAGATCGCCCAGATCTTACGGCACGCGTCTTTGATATGAAAAAGAAACAATTAATCGAAGTGATATCGGGCTAGAATTTCTTTGGTGAAACAAACGCGTACATTTATACAATCTATAAGCATGTTAATGTTTGGGCCGATGTTTAGGGATTAGGCAGAGAGAGAAACACGTGGTCGGAGAGACTTATGTGCAGAACCGTTAATTACTTTATTTATGTTTCTTTTTTATCAAGCGGGCTTGCTCGATTCGATGTATATTAAATAATTATTATTTCGATCGCATACCACCGTTTATGGATTTATGTTTAATCACTAATCTTATCTTAATCAGTCTTCTCTATTAATGGCGATGACCATTGCCACGAAGCTCCACGAGGCTCCGACCTCTCTTGCTCGCACGTCGAGGACGACTTCCTCCCGTGCTCACTCGTGTTCGCTCGTACTCGCTTCGGCTCCTTTCGGCTCGCGTGCCGGAATCACCCGAACGCGCCTCGCGCATGCGCGTAACCGCGCTAGTCAAATCATATGCGCGTAACCGCGCTAGTTAAATCATATGCGCGTAACCGCGCTAGTCAAATCTTATATGCGTAACCGCGCTAGTCAAAAAGGCGTCTCGCTTACAAATCGAATCGCAGAAACGTGCTTTGTTACACATTCATCTACTGGTGACGCTAAAACACAAACTGACAACACCCGAAATAGTAGACAGATTTATCTGTGCAGAAATCCCCGACCTACAATTGCAACCCGAATTGCATCATATAGTGTTACGTAATATGATTCACGGACTTTGCGGGGTTTGGTGCGAGATTAATGGAAAATTTTCAAAACACTTCCAAAACCTTTTTGTGAGCAAACAATTGTCGATGTAGATACCTGCCCGACTTATCGTCGATGGGACACGAGAGTTCTATACGAGCGTCAAAGAGGTCACACTGTAGATAATCTATGGGTTGTCCTATACAGTCCGACTCTTATGTTTAACTTAATGTGGAAGTCGTAACAAGTATAAACGCTCCAAAATACTTATACAAGTACATATACATATAAGGGACATGACGCAGCTGCTATTGAAGTGACAAACAATGAAAATGCGAACGGCGAAGAACGGGACCTTATTCACGACGAAATAAAGGATTACATAGAAGCTCGATATGTTGGGCCAAATGTAGCGGTTTGGTGAATCCTTGACAAAAAGATGCAGGAATAAAGTCACGCTGTCATACGTCTTCCGGTGCATTTATCACACGAACATAGTATCACCATTCCAACGGATATGAATGAAGATCGGATACGGAATGCCGTAAGTCGAGAAACCATGCTTATGGATTACTTCGAGCTGAATGTTCGGGATGAATCCGCAAGACAATTTGTATATCCAGACATTCCATTGCATTATGTGTACAAAAAGGTAGACGACAATGGATGAACTGTTTCCAAGTTGTGACAGAATTTTTTGAGAACTTCTGTCCCCCGGCCTGCAGAGTCGCGAATCTGTGGCTTTCCACGCGTTCCCTCCGACCTCTGATTGGTCGCCCTCCGATTTCGCGATACTGTTACCTCCACGTGTTATCTGACGGTCAGTTTTCGTGGTCAGTGTGCTGAGTTTACCGCGGATCAGGGCCGACACTACTGTGCCACCCGGTATACTTCGGCGGTAACGCTTAGGTTGCGTCGTGCGAGAGGATAGAGGACCGGTGAAATCCCGGCGCTCCAAAATAAAAGTGACGCTTGGGGGAAAGATTGCATAAGTTTCAGGTTGAGGTGGAAGGCCGCAGCGGAGGCGCTAACGACCACGCCGACGCTCGGATTGCCAGGTCGTTTTTCTGTTATCTATTCCGTTATCTACGCTATCGTTACGTTTACGTTTGTTCGGAACCCCGCGTCACGAGGAGATTCCCTCGTTATCGACCATCACCACGACAGTCCAGTCATTTTTCCGGTCCGTTTGAGTTACGTCAGTTATCTCGTCGCAGCGCTCGTCCCTTCGGGCGTCTTCGTTGGCTTTCGGTATCGCCGTTCACCTCGGCAAGATTCGGGTCCCTTCGGGTGCTCGCGTGTGCGCGCACACCGCCGCAACAGCATCGCCGCGTGTCACCCAGGAGTGGGATCAAGGTAAGAGTGGGGCGAGCGCCTCGCGCGGCCCTGCTGGTTCAAAAAGTTACCTCCGACGCTCTCTCGTCGGCCGGCCGCCGGCCGAGCAGCAGCTCTCCTGTTCTCTCTTGGTAACTAATGTTACCTAATGTTACCTAATGTTAACTAATGTTACCTAATGTTACCTAATGTTAACTAATGTTACCTAATGTTACCTAATGTTGCCTTTTACCTTTTTGCGTTCTCTCTGTGTTACCTCGGGTGGTTTCTACTCGTTATCTTTGGCGATCAACCCCCGGTTGATTAATCGGTCGTTCTCGACCTGTGATCTCTAGCGTTCTCTATTAATTGGGTACCGGCGTTCTCTTTCTATATTTCTGGAGTTCTCTTTTACACGTCCGGTGTTCTCTCTATTCATTTGTCGACGCTAACGTTTTTAATTTACCGGTGTTCTCTTAATTCATTTTTCGTTATCGCCCACTGGTTTCTATTTCCTTTCAGCCGCCTACACGCCTGGACACTTATAATTATTCGGTGTAGTGACAGGTCTGCGAGTACTCGCCGGTGTTCTCTGCCGCGTGCACTTCTGTTCCCTCGGGTTCCTTACGGTGTTCGCGTTCGGTTTCCGGTTATTCGTGCGTACTCGCGAGTGTCATTTAATTAGTTCGCGGTTGTTCTCCACCGATTTCTCCGGTTATTCGTGGGTGTATCGTGTGTTACCTGGGTTTCCGTGTACATTTATCGTGCGTTATCTGGGTTTTCGTGTACATTTAACGTGTGTTATCTGGGTTTTTCGCATAAATTTATCGTATGTTCTCTGATTCGTTCGCGTGCGTTATTTAACGCTCCCTTCCGATTTCGCGTACATTTTCGGGAGATATCTGATGATGGTATTAGCTTGAGGAGGTTCTCTTTTGGGTTTTGATTTCCGGTTGGTTTATTCGAGCTTTCGCGTTCTCGCTATCTTGTTCTCTTGGTATCTCGTTCTCGATCGCGGTTATTTCCGTTGTAGTTTTTTTTTCTGTGAATTATTAAGTAAATAAACCGACCGAATTCTCCGTTTAATATTTCGTGTTCGCCCTTATTCGGTGCCACCAAGATTCCACGCCCTCTCTCCACAACCTACACACTGAGCGACCCCGAGTTTTCCGTGAATCGTCTCTCCGAGTCCGCCGCCATTTAGGTTTAGTTACGTTTACGTTTTCGGTTTCGGGCGGTTTGTCGATTCCGCCCGCGTAATAAAAATAAAAATCGGCTGGCGCCCACCGGCATTTGGCGACGGACGAGAAGAGCGCACGAAGGTGGCGGAAAATAAGAATTTTCCTCACAAAGTGGACAAAGCGCCGGCGCGGACATAACGTAATCGGACGAATGTACTCGGTAAGTCCGAGTCAGACAGAATTGTTTCACCTTCGGGTACTTTTACTCAATGTAAAAGGAGCCAAGAGTTTCGAAGACGTAAGAACCGTGGATGGCCAAGTTTGTGAGAGTTTTATCGCTACGTGCTTAGCTCTTGGCCTTATCGAAGACGACGTCGAATGGCGTAAAGCGATTGATGAAGCTGCTGTATGGATGATGCATGGTCTATTGCGATGGCTGTTCGTTCGAATTTTGATTCACTGTCAACCGATTCATCCGAAAGATCTTTGGGAAGAGTTCAAAAATAAACTGTCAGAAGATTACTCGAGACGTATGGGGACGCAGCAGGCAAAACGAAAAACATATAATCAAATTGCCTGCATGCACGAGAGGGAAGGTTTGAGCCTATCTCAATTCCCAGGAATGGACCAGGTTGACAACTTAGACCCGGATGAGACTGAGAACCTACCTGATGAATTTGCCGGAATGGGCATTCAACAATATGGACAGCTCGATGATATCCAGAAAAACATCGTCAATACCGTTTTAAATGCTATCGACAACGCCAACGCCGAGAAAACATGTTTCTATATCGATGATCCAGGAGGATCTGGCAAGACCTTCACGTACATGACTTTATCAAATCTTGTTCGAGGTAGAGGTAAACGCGTCAGTGCCATGGCATTCACAGGAATCGCAGCGAGACTGCTTCCTTAAGGTAACACGGTTCACAAAACTTTTGGACTACCGGTACCTCTATACGCAGATTCCACGTCGAGCATTAAGGAGCAATCGAAGCAAGGTGAGTATTTAAAGAACGTCGATATTTTCATCTGGGACGAAGCACCTATGGCTCCACGTTACTCGCTCGAGGTAGTAAACCGAACATTGCAAGACATAATGAATAATAACAAACCATTTGGCGGAAAGGTTATTGTACTTGGAGGAGACCTTCGGCAACTTCTTCCAATAACAATAGGAGGCACCCGTAGTGAAGCAGTCAATCTGTCCATCAAATGCAGTACACTGTGAACACATTACACCGAGTTTTCGTTAAGCCAGAACATGAGGGTGTTGCCAAACGAGATTGAATTTACTAAATTCTTACTCGACGTTGGTGATGGAGTATTAAGTGATTCTGATGATAACCTTGAGGTTCCAGAATGTTGCATAGCTGGTACGAACAAAGATATAGTAGAAGATACGTACGGGCTTTTGATACGAACGAGATGTTTCAGAGAAGTGGCGAAGTGTGCCATTCTATCTGCCAGAAACGTCGATGTTGACGAACTGAACGTAAAGGTTATAGAGTTATTCGACAAAAGTACCGAAAAGACCTACACGAGCGTCGACTCTACCGAGAATTGCCATTAAAAAATACAAATAAAGAATTGCCAAAAAAAAAACAAACTGTTTGCACTTTTAGGTATTTTAACCATTGCGCTCGTTTCTTTATTTTTATTAGTCCGGATGCAGGAGAGGGAATCGCCGTAAATAATATCACGCACTCCGAATCTATTGTTTACACAGTACTCCGTTTATTTTCCTACTGTCGGATACACTCGCGAGTACTCATGTTCGGGTCTCGCGGTTACACAGTTTCGGGGATTATAACTCGGCGAAGGTTAGCGCACCAACGTGCTCGCTTGACTGACTCCGCAGGCCCGGTCAGCGAGCCTACCTGTCGATTTCGCGAGGGGTTCACACCTTCCGAATCACGGCCGGCGTGTCACGCTGTTTACTTTTCCGTCTTCGGACGACCGTGTTTATTTGGCGAGCGTGAGACTGTGTGAGAGGCGTCCGACTTTGGGCAACGGTAACGAACGCGAAATCGGAGCGTTTGAATTCGGGGACGCTCATACCGTTTCTCGTGGATTCTCCAAACATTACCGCCCACCTCGTTTCAATATGGAACGAAAAAATTCTCCTGAGCCGCGGCACACGCCCTCGCGCAATCTCACCTTGCCTTCGAGACATGAATTATTTCGGTTAGAACGTTTTGCGATAGAAGGGAGGGCGGTCTCGCTCCCAAACAGCCCGCGGAATACATCGAAATTACATAGCGAGCGTGCTGGCAACCGCCCACCGTGAAGCGCTAAGATTCGGATTTTTCGGTAGCTCCCGAAGTCGAATCTCGAACCGGGAGCAGGCATAGCTGAGTGATTGGTCGCTTAAACGTAGAATTTGCGGTCTTTACAGTGACTACGCGAACTCGGTTGTCGTCCCCGGGGTGGCACGTGATGATCCGCCCGAGTTGCCACTTCGTCGGAGGGCTTAATTGACTTCGCAAGAGAACTAGGTCTCCCACTTGAAGATTGGCTTCGTTCGCCGACCATTTGCTTCGCTGTTGCGCAGCGTGCAGAAAATCTGCCGCCCACCGTTTCCAGAAACGCTCGACTTTCCGCTGCACTAACTGCCACCGGGACAAGCGATTTTCGGCGATATCTAAGACCGATGGCTCGGGAACGGCTATAAGAGGACCCCCTATCAAAAAATGACCCGGAGTGAGACACGTCAAATCGTCCGGATCGTTCGACAGCGGCGCTATGGGCCTCGAGTTTAGACAAGCTTCTATTTGAATGAGCAGTGTCGTTAGCTCTTCGAATGTGAGCGTATGGGCACCGATGGTGCGTCTCAAGTGATGTTTTACGCTTTTGACTCCGGCTTCCCACAGTCCGCCAAAGTGAGGCGCTGCGGGGGGGTTAAAATGCCATTCAGTCCCGTCCGCGATTAATTGGGCTCTTAAATCGTTATCTCGAGCCACCGTTCTCAGCGCTTGGCGTAATTCCCGATCCGCGCCTACGAAGTTCGTTCCGTTGTCGCTGTACATTGCTACCGGAATACCGCGACGCGCGGCGAATCGGCGGAAAGCTGCTAGAAATCCGGACGTCGTGTAATCGCTGACTAGCTCTAAGTGCACCGCGCGAGTGGCTAAGCAAATGAAGAGCGCGAGGTAGCTTTTTTGGCTTTTGTGGCCTCGTCCTTTAGACAAGCGGACGCTCAGAGGCCCGGCGTAATCGACGCCTGCGTGTAAGAACGCCCGACTACCAGGAGAAACTCGCGCGGACGGTAAATCTCCCATAAGCTGAGCCGGTCGCGCTGCGCGTTCGCGTACACATTTAACGCACTCGCGCACGATCCGCTTCACGAGAGTACTGTCCCTTAAAATCCAGAAAGTTTGACGGAGAATTTTTAACGTTAGCCGGGGCCCCCCGTGAAGCGTTCGTGCGTGTGCTTGTCTGACGATCAGTTCGCTGATACGGTGGCGGGGCAACAGGATCGGATGTTTCTCCTCGTAGGAGACCGGGGCATTCGCTAGCCTTCCACCCACTCGCAAAATACCGGCTTCGTCAATAAAGGGGTTCAGTCGGCGGAGACTACTGCTATTCGCCACGGCTCTCCCTTCCCGAAGACTCGAAATTTCCTGGCTGAAGGAGTTCCCTTGGATCATTCGGACCCATAAAACCCTGGCTGACTGCACTTCGCCGGCTGATACAGGCGCAGGAGTCCGACACGGCTTCGGTTTCACTCGATCAGTTTGACGAGCAGCGATACGCGCGCGCGAAATAAATCGTAGGCAGTAAGCCGTGACTCGCAGTAAGCGCGGCCACGACGAAATCGACTCAGGCAAGTTCCATTCGGGCTCTTCCTTCCGTGTTTGAAGTACGTTTACTAGAACCGACTTCTTTGCTTCGAGATCGGCCGGATCACTAGCGTGCACGCGCGTGGACGGCCAGAAAGCGGAGTGACGCTTTAACCACGGGGGGCCGGACCACCACAGTGGATGGTTGACCGCGTCGGAGGGCAGGAGGCCACGCGAAGCGCAGTCAGCGGGATTTTCTTTCGTAGGTACGTGACGCCATATGGCCTTGGGAACCGTCTCATGGATCTCCCCAACGCGATTCGCAACAAACGTTTGCCAGTTTGATGCATGCTTGTTCAGCCAATGAAGCGTAACGGCTGAGTCGCTCCAGCAATAAGCGGGAGTGTCCGCCAGACTGAGATCCTCGATAACCTTTCGCAAGGTACGCGCGAGCAACACGGCGGCGCAAAGCTCGAGGCGAGGCACACTGACAGCTTTAACCGGAGCTACTTTAGTTTTCGCGAGAAGTAACGTGACGTGCGCGTCGTCTAGATCGCGAATAACGCGCAGATAAATTACCGCCGCATAAGCGCGAGTCGATGCGTCTGCGAATCCGTGGATCTCTACAGCCGTTTGTTCGGGAGATTGTCCCGCCCAGCGGGGAATCGAAACCTCTTGGATTCGTTCTAATTGTCGGTAATAAGTTTCCCAATTTGTAGCAAGATCGTCCGGTAATTCGTCGTCCCAGCCAATCTTGCGAATCCACAGCTCTTGCAAGATTATCTTCGCGGTAATCACGATCGGTGAAGCCCATCCGAGCGGGTCGAAGAGACGCGCGATTATCGATAGGATTACTCGTTTAGTAAATCGCGGAGACTCTATTGGAGTGAAACGAAACTGGAAAGTGTCGCGATTCGGATTCCAAGCGATACCGAGAATGGCGATTGACTCGAGCTCCTGGAGCGGTACATTAGAGGCTAATTCATGATCGGCGCGCGGAGAATCTGGCAGGAGTTCTTCGGTATTTGCCGCCCATTTCCTCAGTTGAAATCCACCTCGAGATAGAAGCTGATTTAGCTCTTTTCGCGTCGCGATCGCGGATTCGATGCTGTCGGATCCGAACAAAACATCGTCGACATAAAAATTTTGCTTGATAATCGACGCAGCTACCGGAAAATCGTGACCTTCATCGTCCGCTAATTGACGGAGAACGCGATTCGCGAGAAACGGCGCCGAGGCGGTACCGTAAGTCACCGTAAGCAATTGAAACGGCGTGATTTCGTCGTCGGACTCGCGTCTCCAAAGAATTCGCTGATAATCCACGTCTCTCGGGTCGACCCAAATTTGTCTGAACATCTTGGCGATATCAGCCGTGTAAGCGAAACGATACGCGCGCCATCGGATAATAATGGAAGTGATGTCCGTTTGCGATTTGGGACCGACCAGGAGGTGGTCATTCAACGACGTTGAGTTCGAAGTTTCGCTCGAGGCGTTAAACACGACGCGGACGCGCGTCGTCGAGCTCGATTCTCGCACCACGGAGTGGTGGGGCAGATAGACGCATTGCGCCCTCGTTTCGTTACACGCTGATATCGTCGTTGCGCGCATGTGACCTAAACCTTCATATTCAGAGAGAAACGCATTATATTCCGATTTCAAACCCGAGTCCCGTTGCAGCCTTCGGGTGACAGAGTTGAGCATCGATCTCGCGCGGCCCAGCGACTCGCCGATCTGGATAGGCGGGCCGGCCTTGAAGGGCAGACGCACGACGTAGCGGCCGTCTTCGCCGCGGCGGTGAGTGGTGCGGAAGTGATCTTCACATTGCTGATCTTCGGCGGAGAGCTCCTGGATGGATGGCAATTCCTCGATCTCCCAGAATCGAGCCAACGCTTCGTGAAGGTCCTCGGAAGTGGTGCAGGTGTGCACCGCAATCGACTCAGGCGGCTCGTTGGCCGTAGAGCCTGGGCCAGACAAGATCCAGCCGAAGAGGGTGGCCTGAGCGGTAGGGGCTCCACTCGGTCCTTGGCGCAGGCCGGGCCGAAGAAGGGTGCCGTAATAATCGGCGCCGATAATCAAATCGATTGGCTCCTTGCTGTCGGGCTGTGGATCGGCGAACTGCAGTCCCGAGAGATGCGGCCAAGAGTGCGTCTGCGCGTGTGTACGCGGAGCGTAACTGGTTAGCGTGGGCAACACTAGAGCGGAGATGGCGACGGACTCTCCCGCGCGGTTGCATGGTTCCACATAGACGTTGACGCGATGTTTCGCGAGTCCAATCTCCACCTCTCCCACTCCATTAACGATGGCATTCACAGGGAAAAGCTTCGGGCGAAGTTGCTTGACGAAAGACTCTTTGATCAAGGTGGCTTGCGAGCCTTGATCCAGCAGCGCACGTAGACGCAGGCTCCGCCCGGTGGCTGTGCGTACGTTAATAACGGCGGTAGCCAACAGCGTATATTGTCCATTCGCCGGCGAATTTTGCGCGTGGTGAGTCGAGACCGAGGAATCGGGCGTTGCCGCTGGCACGGACTCATTGGCAGGTTTCGCATTGGCGGATTTCGCGTTGGCTGGTCGAGACGAATTTGACGACTCCGAGGTCGGCTCTGGATGCAGAAGAGTATGATGCTTCTTCTTACACATCATGCAGGAGTATTTGCTGGGACACGCGCGCGGTTGGTGCCCCGGGCGGAGACAGTTGTAGCAGCACTCCCTCTCTTTAGCGATCTCCTTGCGTCGCGCTAAGGTTTGCGATTTGAACTGCTCGCATTTATGCAGGGCGTGATTGCCTCCGCACAGCAAGCAGTTCGGGGTGTCGGTGGTCGCCGAGTGAGCTCGTACTTCGGTGCTCGGCGGTCCCGGTTTATTTTTTGGATTCGAGCGCTGATTGCTTTTATTGCCTTGTAGTTTTTCCAGAACCCGGATTCGGGCCGAGAGAAAATCAACGAGAGACTTGAAGGTCGGATACGTACTAGTGGCTCCCAACTGCATCTCCCATTCCCTCGCTGAATTGGGATCGACTTTCTGAACCGTCAAATAAACGATGAGGTGACTCCAGGAGTCGGTAGGACAGCCGAGATTTTGCAGCGCCTTCAAGGCCTCTCTCGTTCGGTCCCGCAGATACTTCAAATCCTTGGCACTCTCGGACGACATCGCTGGGATCGAAAGAAAACTCTTCAAATTCGCATCGATGAGAGCTCGATGATCGTCGTACGTTTCGGTGAGAGTGTCCCAGGCCGCTTGAAAATTATCGCCCGTAACCGAGAAGTGACGTATGAGGCGAGCGGCCTCTCCGGACAGCGACGATTTCAAATAATACAGCCGCTGGACATTGTTCAGGGACTCGTGTTGGATGACGATCGTCTCGAACATACTCTTGAAGTCGGGCCACTCGGTATAGCATCCCGAGAATTTCGGAAGATCCATGTTCGGTAATTTAATTCCGGCCAATGCACTTCCTGGGCCGTCCTGCATCGATTGCTGATTCAACATCGTCGAATTTGCGGCGGGCAACGGTTGGGGCCGCAACCCTGCGAGTCTCTCCTGAAAATAGTCATGCGCTTCCTCGAACGCTTCCTCGGCGGTGACAAATTCTTCCTCTATGAAATATTCCGAGTCGGCCGCTCCTTTGATAGCGGAGGCAGCGACAGTGAGTTTCACGTTGAGCTGTTGACACGCCTCCCATCGCTCGCGCAGAAGCTTGATCCTACCCTCGACCACCGCGAGAGTTCGTTTGATGACGGCAATTTTTTCGAAGTTTGTAACGGCATTGACGATGAGACGAATCGTGTGCCGTTGTTCCGTTAATAACGCTTCCATGGTGATTGCGAGGTCGCGAAATGACTCGAGAGACGACGCAGCTAATTCACTGCGACTGATTCCGGCCCGCGCCACCGCGCAGGATGGCCGCAATAAACGCAAAAGTTCGCCTGCGTACGCACCGTTAATCCAACGTTAAGACGGCTGAAAACCCGAGCGCGCGAGAGAACGCGCAGAATTCTGCTCGAATTCTTTCCACACAAGTGACCGACAAAGGGGGGAGAGCGCGAGACGCGATAGAGTCCAGCGCGCGATAGGTCCGGGCGACACGGCTGCCGGACGCGAGCACGATATAGACGTACCCACACAGGGCTCGAGAAAGCTCCGCGCGACGTGAGCGACCGACGCCGGGCGATATCCAGCTATGCACCGCTCGCGAGGGCTCTGCGCGGCGCGATTGTTCGCGCACGCTACAGCGGTACCCGAAGCGCGAAGATTCCGGCCGGGCAGCGGGCCACTGTACACGTACACGCATGCGGAATTCTAGGTTCGAACGAGGCGAAACACTGGCGCGCGAAAAAAGACTCACCCGTCGTTTTCCCGGTACTCGTTCACACGCGAATTCGGAGGCGAGCGGCTCTGACGCGGCTTTCTCGCGAGCGCGCGACGAGGCACTATTAAGATGCGTTGACCGTTAAGATCGCCTCTCACAGTGATCCGGCTCGAAGGACCAAAATGTTTGCACTTTTAGGTATTTTAACCATTGCGCTCGTTTCTTTATTTTTATTAGTCCGGATGCAGGAGAGGGAATCGCCGTAAATAATATATTCGTACTCCGTTTATTTTCCTACTGTCGGATACACTCGCGAGTACTCATGTTCGGGTCTCGCGGTTACACAGTTTCGGGGATTATAACTCGGCGAAGGTTAGCGCACCAACGTGCTCGCTTGACTGACTCCGCAGGCCCGGTCAGCGAGCCTACCTGTCGATTTCGCGAGGGGTTCACACCTTCCGAATCACGGCCGGCGTGTCACGCTGTTTACTTTTCCGTCTTCGGACGACCGTGTTTATTTGGCGAGCGTGAGACTGTGTGAGAGGCGTCCGACTTTGGGCAACGGTAACGAACGCGAAATCGGAGCGTTTGAATTCGGGGACGCTCATACCGTTTCTCGTGGATTCTCCAAACACAAACGAATGTTCAAACAGGAGAGCTACGAAAAACAGTATCAATTGTTTTTCTTCGCTCTCTTGTTTGTTTCAACAACTTTCTTTACGTCAGTCGTGTGAAAGAGAAGTGACAGATCGGTAAAAAAAAATTCGACATGGTTTTGTACACCCGCGAAGAATACGTTTGCATGGTGCAATGTCACGTGTGGGCCGAAGGCAACGGTGCTGCAGCAGCTCGTCGTTACGCCGAGCTTTTTCCGGGAAGGGATCGATTGCCAAGTGCGCGCGTCATCGAGAATACGGTGAGGCGTTTCCAAGAGACAGGGAATGTAATGCCTCATCCGGGACAAAACGGCGGGCGTCCCATGATTGATAATGACCTCGAGGATGCTGTGCTGGATTCATTCGAGGAAAATCCGTGCACGTCTTCGCGCAACGTCGGGCGTGATCTAGGGATCCCTCATAGCACGGTGAACCGCATAACAAGGGACGCCGGTCTCTACCCTTATCATCGGACGCCCGTCCAAGAGCTACACGAAGGCGATCCGCCGCAACGATTGGCGTTTTGCCAACGCCTGATCGCAGAACACGAGGCTGACGACAGGTTTCTCTCACGAATTCTCTTCACTGACGAGTCGAATTTTAATCAAAGTGGCGTTAGAAATTCGAAGAACGAGCACGTCTACGCTATGGAAAATCCACATGCTGTTCGATCGCGGAGCCACCAAATCCGCTTTAACCTCAACATCTGGTGCGGAATTATAGGAACGCATGTCGTAAGTATTTTTATGTCACTCCATGCGTAAAACCGCATTTTCCGACGTAGTGAAATAAAATTTCGTACGATACACGTGCGAAAAAACTTTTCTTGACGAGTGTGATTACAGCAAACTCACAATCGTCAGAAAAAGTTTTTTCGCACTTGTATCGTAATGTACTATTATTCCTCTCCGTGCAATTCTATTTCACTAGTGCGAGAGGTGCGACCGCACTTCTCGCACTCGTGAAATACAACTGTATACGGAATCGCGTGCGAGAAACTTTTTCTCAACTCGTGTGATTGCAAGACTTGCCTTTGGGCTTGTGCTGCAAACTCACACTCGTGAGAAAAAGTTTCATCGCACTCGTATCGTAATATACTATTCTGTGTGCGAGTATTCACATGTGTTCTTGCGCGTGTATTGGCGACTTTTCTACGCCCTTGCAGACCCGAGCTTTCGAACTCCCGATGAGACTCAATGGTCAGCGGTATTTGAGGTTTCTCCGCGACGAAGTGCCAGAGATACTGGAAGGCGAGCCTGTTGACGTGCGCCGGAGAATCTGGTATCAACACGATGGTGCGCCTGCCCACTCTGGAGCGATCGTCAGAGAATATCTGGACCAAACGTTCCCGGAAAGGTGGATTGTGCGGGGAGGGACAGTGCCGTGGCCTGCTCGATCGCCCGATTTAAATCCTCTCGATTTTTTTTTATGGGGACACGTCAAAAGCCACGTTTATGGTCGCGCCCGACCGGTGGACGAAATAGAGCTTCGGGCGCGAATCGATGCGGCACTGGAGCTCGTGACAGAAGAAATGTTGGCTCGAGTGCAGGGAAGCCTTGTCTTGCGATTGCGGAAGTGTATCGAAATCGGCGGAGGCCATTTCGAACACCTTTTGAAATAGGTATCTATCTTAGAATGATCGGCAGATAGAGCTCAGATTAGAAGACGAAAATGTGTGTTTTTTCATGGCTAACAAGAAAAAAATATATTCAGAATGAATTGTTCAATTTCAGGTTACATTTTATGGAAAAAACAACAACATTTTTTTTTTAATGGTTCGACTCCGGATTTTTTCATCGGACAAATTGCCTCGAAATCGTTGAGTGATCGCCGAATTTTTAGTATTTTTTTTTTTTTTTTTTTTTTTTTTTCGTAAATTAAAAAAAATCGTATTACTGTAACGTCACAGCATTGGGCCATACCATGAAAAAAAAAAAACTCAATATTCGGCGATCACTCAAAGATCTCGAGGCAATTTCGGATGAAAAAACCCGGAGTCGGACCATTAAAAAAAAAACATTTTTGTTGTTTTTTCCATAAAATGTGACCTGAAATTGAACAAATAATTGTGAATATTTTTTTTTTGTTAGCCATGAAAGAACGCACATTTTCGTTTTTTAATGATTTCGATATGATCAATAGTTTCTGAGATATTACACATTAAATGAAAAACAAAAAAAAAACGAAAAAATTTGCATATTCCGGCCAAATATTTTTTTAGAATTTTTAAATTTGGTCGATCTATGGACATAACTGAAGTCGATTTTTAGAAAAAATTTAAGATTTTTTTTTATGGGTGGCGAAAGTATCGTTGAATCCCCCCTCTTTTTTTTTGCAGCCAGAAAAATCGACTGTCATCTGCGGCAGCGAGCAACGAGCAGCGAACAGCGGCAGTGAGCAGCAGCAGCGAACAGCGAGCAGTGAACAGCGAGCAGCGAACAGCGTGCAGTGAACAGCGAGCAGCGAACATCGGCAGCGAGCAGCAGCAGCGAGCAGCGAACAGCGGCAGCGAGCAGCAGCAGCGAGCAGCAGCACCGAGCGACGAGCAGCGAGCAGCGGCAGCGAGAAGCGACAGCGAGCAGTGGCAGCAAGAAGCGGCAGCGAGCAGTGGCAGCGAGAAGCGACAGCGAGCAGTGGCAGCAAGAAGCGGCAGCGAGCAGTGGCAGCGAGAAGCAGCAGCGAGCAGTGGCAGCAAGAAGCGGCAGCGAGCAGCGGCAGCGAGCAGCGAGCAGCGAGCAGCGAGCAGCAAGCAGCAAGCAGCGAGCAGCGGCAGCGAGCACCGAGCAGCGGCAGCGAGCACCGAGCAGCGGCAGCGAGCACCGAGCAGCGGCAGCGAGCACCGAGCAGCGGCAGCGAGCACCGAGCAGCGGCAGCGAGCACCGAGCAGCGGCAGCGAGCACCGAGCAGCGGCAGCGAGCACCGAGCAGCGGCAGCGAGCAGCGAGCAGCGGCAGCGAGCAGCGAGCAGCGAGCAGCAGCAGCGAGATAAATAAAATTTTTGTGCCGCAATGTATGACTTGAACGGCAAGTTTCCCATGGAAAAAAAACCTGAAAATTGGATTAATATTCGAAATTACAATAAAAAAAACGTTACCTCGTGATTGTGATTATTTTTTATTATATATTGCTTTACACGTCACATGCAAGCACGAAAGCACGCACGCGCTCACGCACACGCACACATACACACACACACGGTGCAGTCCAGTACGCGTCTTAACGACGAAACCTCTTATTTAAGATAAGTCGGTTAAAAATCGGTGCCAAAAAAAATTCGCGTGCTACCTCGGTAAAACCGGTCGCGGTAGACGGTCAAACTCTCAGAGATGTTAGAATGTAAGAATTCGAATTGCCTAGCTCCGACAGCTTCAGAGATACCGGCTTTTGAAATCTCGCATTTACGATAAATTAAAAGTGCCTTCGCCTAGCGGACGAAGGTGAGACTAAGGTGATAGCACGGTGGTAGCAAGGTGAGAGCAAGGTGAGAGTAAGGTTAGAGCAGGTCGCGGTTGACGGGCGATCTCTCCGAGATGTTATAATCTAAGAATTCGAATTGTCTAGCTCCGACAGCTTCGGAGACACCGGCCTTTGAAATCTCTTATTTACGATAAATCGGTTAAAAATCGATGTAAAAAAAAATTCGAGTGTTACCTCGGTAAAACCTGTCGCGGTAGACGGTCGATTTCTCACCAATGTTATAATCTCAGAATTGGAATTGCCTAGCTGTGACAGCTTCGGAGATACCGGCCTTTGAAATCTCTTACTTACGATGAATCGGTTAAAAATCGATGTAAAAAAAAATTCGAGTGCTACCCCGGTAAAACCGGTCGCGGTAGACGGTCAACCTCTCAGAGATGTTGTAATGTAAGAATTCGAATTGCCTAGCTCCGACAGCTTCCGAGATACTAGCCTTTGAAATCTCGCATTTACGATCAATTGAAAGTGCCTTCGCCATGCGGACGAAGGTGAGAGCACGGTGATAAATAGGAGAGAGCAAGGGGAGAGCTCGGTGATAATAGCGAACTAAAAGAAAGGTAAGTGTGCGGGTAGAGGGTTTCGAATTAGACAAAACGCTTAAAAAAATTCATACGATGTGACAGTGCGTTTCCGAATGTGCCGCCACTGTCGACGCCTCCTATCCCTCAACGTCGCCCGCGGTCGTGAACGCGCCTTCAGCCGGCGAGTCTTCGGACCGACGTACGGACGGCGAGGAGACGGGCCACAGATAGACAAGGTCGGCCGGGCTCGTATCCGGATTTTCTCGAAATTTTCATTAATTCGGAGGAAACTTATTATTTTCGGGTTCGAGCGGCCCGCCGTTGAGAGCCTACGGATCGAGTAGACAGCATCGGCGTGCGCGCGACGAAACTACCCGCACGTAAAATAGCGGAATCGCCACCCTCGTTTCGAGGCCCGAGGTCGGGTGAGCCAAACGTCCACCCCCGCCCCAAAAACCGACATGAGGGAGGAACGCCTTCGACGAGGGCGAGTTTTTTGGTTCCTTCCCCAAGTACATCGGCTGTCGAGCCGAGAAATTAACATTGCGCGCTTAATTAATACTTGCGCTACTTCGCTGCGACGCAGGACCCCAAACCGGCCGTTCGCGCACCGCCTTTGACCAGCGCGGAAGCGAGAAGAAGGCACTGCTTTAACCCCGTTTCCCCGCCCCGCGCCGCCGATTATCTGCGAGGGGGTGCCGAGTACTGGGACTTGTTATTTGGACGCGGACACGCTCGTTTCGTCCACATTTGGGAAATTCGAAAATTCGGACCCGAGCATTTTTGGAGAGTTGTTACGTCCCGTGATTTTTCGGGACTTCACGATGAATATAGATGATACAAAGAGCAGAGGCAGAGAGAAGGAGAACGCGTGAGTGGTGGCCCGAGCAGTATATGCATGCACACACACTCGCTTTCATACGTGAGGAGTGGAGTGTAGCCCGGAGACGAAGGGAAGACGAGTCGAGCGCGAACCAAAGACGGTTTATCTTATCAGTGAAAAGACCAGGTAAATCATTGGCTAAGCGAGCAAAGACTGCGTTCACTGGTATCCCTTGTGTTAAAAATAACATGTGTCTGCCGTGGAACTTGAATCCAAAATAAGGAAAGCAAGGGACCGATTAACTTAAAACTGACAATGCCAAACATAAGTATCATACTTAATTCTGAGTGTGGGGAAAAAGGGAGAAAATGAATAAAAATAGAATCAATGGAAACAGGGTGAAAGGTTGAATGAGTAATTACGGGACAGATCGGAACGATTGGAAAAAAAGAAATAATTATTAAATAAAACATACAGGTAGGGACAAAGAAGCAATTGTAAAATCAACCACCGATGGTGAAATCAAAGCAGCGGAAATAGTGATAAGCGAATAAATAATAATCGGAGAACGGAATGCAAGAACACACCATCCGGTGTCGGAATCAAATACCGCCACCCAGGAGTAGACGATACCAATGGAATTCAACCCGGGTAGCAACAACCACCAAACGAAGGAATAAACGCAGCGAGGAAGGCACCACCATCACGAGGGAGGGGAGAAATTCCGGACGTCACCAGAGAATCACGTGATTACTTCTCCTCATTTGATTTAAGAACAATGAAAAATGATTTACAACGAGGATTATAAGTAGACAGAATTTCAGTTAAGACAGGAATAAATCGTTAGTAAGAATAAGTCACTAGCGGAAAATATCTGAAATGTAGGGAATTGTTAATATAAGAATAAGGCGGTATTAGAAAATACACGTTTAGAATAATTATAAATACAATAAATCAGGAGTTTGCTAATAATATGAAGAAGGGTATAATAGATTATTTGCGGAAGGGGGAGCCTATTTAATGAAGTTTAGCCAGCAAAGAAAAAGTCAAGTGACCAGGAGCGCACAAAAGATAAGAAGTGCAACACGGGTTAGTGGATGCGCGGGCGACGGGAGGCGATAAGGCGCGTAGCCACCGCGCGACCACTACCCCCACCAGCAGGCAGCAGCGGGGAGTGTTAATCCGAGTGCAGCAAGGTGTATAAATTAGGTGATAAGCAATGAGACGGGTGACACCAACGCGACTAATTGACCGGGACGAATCAGTGCTCATTGAACCTCCGAAAGTTACGAGTCTGTACTTCCCGAGTATTTCGAATCGATTCTTAAGTTCGAGAAATTGAATTCAACGTTTTGTAAAAAAAAAACATTGAGGGAGATACTAAAGTGCGTGAATTATTGTTCCGTGGAAATCCGTGGGGATTTTTCCCGATTTATCCATTTGTTTAAAAACCAAATGTCCATTTTTAATCAGTGAATTTAAACGAACATCGAAAATCCGTGGACGAAATAGAAATAAAAATTGTATTTGGCATCCAGTGAATTTTCTGTGAGCCCAGGTGAATCATTTTAAAAGACAAAATTATTTTTCGGAAAAATTGTGACTGTGAGGATTGTGCGAGGGAAACATTTGTGAGAAATTGATTGTGAATCCAAGTGGTATTGGTTCATCGAACTTTATGTAAACCAATATTCGAAGTGACAAAAATTTAAAACAAAAGAAAATAATACAGTTCGACAAATTTCATTAAAATAAAGCATTCCATCATCAACCAGTCAGTGTATAAATCCGGCATTATTACACCAAACCATCATTCATTCATCCATCCGTTTTATCGACGGAGCACGTTCGAGTCCATTTGAGGAAACGGTCGAAGGAATCAACGTTTTCATCCTCATCCAATTGTTCATCCGGATTTCGTTACATCTCCATTCCATTGAATTAAATCAGGGTAAGCTGGGATCACAAACCATTTGCGTAAATTCAGAAATACTCTTTCAAAGTTCCTTCCCGAGTTTTTGCCTGGAAAGGTAGGCTCAAAACGGAACACAACCGCGTTTGTTGAGTTGCGACGATAATACGGGAACATTTCCCCGAAAATCTGGTGTCGGTAACCCAAATAAATCACCAATCGCGACGTAACAAAGTAAAGAAGGAAGGAAGGGTGGAGGACTGCCGGGCACTTCCACTCTCGTCAACGCGGAGACTGGCGAAGTGGTCTGAAGCCCTTTCGAGTGGTTTCTTGGTGCCGCGTGAAGTTTTTTGGTGTCGCGTTAGTGCTGAGCGCGTGTTCGGCCTTCAGCCTACCACGACTGTACCGCTAGGCCTACTTTAAGCTTGTTGATATTTGGTAACTTGGATGCAAAGAAGAAACTCATTGGGCGTTAATCATCGGAGTTAATTCGGAGTTAATCCAATGATATCTAAGTGAAATAACACCTAGACCTCGAAAACTACGAAGCCGTCACCTGAGGTCGTCGGCTCGTAGACGTAGCACTTCTGCACGTCGAGATCGAAGTGAAAAGACACCTAGACCTCGAAAACTACGAAGCCGTCACCTGAGGTCGTCGGGTCGTAGACGTAGCACTTCTGCACGTCGAGATCGAAGTGAAAAGACACCTAGACCTCGAAAACTACGAAGCCGTCACCTGAGGTTCTCGGCTCGTGGACGTAGCACTTCTGCACGTCGAGATCGAAGTGAAAAGACACCTAGACCTCGAAAACTACGAAGCCGTCACCTGAGGTCGTTGGCTCGTAGACGTAGCACTTCTGCACGTCGAGATCGAAGTGAAAGGACACCCAGATCTCGAAAACTACGAAGCCGTCGCCTGAGGTCGTCGGCTCGTAGACGTAGCACTTCTGCACGTCGAGATCGAAGTGGAAAGACACCTAGACTCGAAAACTACGAAACCGTCACCTGAGGTCGTCGGCTCGTAGACGTAGCACTTCTGCACGTCGAGATCGAAGTGAAAAGACACCTAGACCTCGAAAACTACGAAGCCGTCACCTGAGGTCGTCGGCTCGTAGACGTAGCACTTCTGCACGTTGAGATCGAAGTGAAAGGACACCTAGATCTCGAAAACTACGAAGCCGTCGCCTGAGGTCGTCGGCTCGTAGACGTAGCACTTCTGCACGTCGAGATCGAAGTGAAAGGACACCTAGATCTCGAAAACTACGAAGCCGTCGCCTGAGGTCGTCGGCTCGTAGACGTAGCACTTCTGCACGTCGAGGTCAAAGTGAATGGACACCTAGACCTCGAAAACTACGGGAATCGTCATCTGTGATTGTTGGCACGTCCTCGAGGATCGAAGTGCAATGACACCTAGATCCGAAAACTACCGGAATCGTCGTCAGTGATCGTCGGCACGTCGAGGTAGTACTCGTGTCGTTCAGGTGTCGTGTGAACTTTGTTAGACAACACCTGGACCACGAAAAGTTGTTTACCGCGAGATCGGCATCATCGTGCAGGTGGTACATCTCGTGAATTGCAGCGCCGTCTTTTTGTCCCGCAATTTCCAACCGGTCATTCATGGGGCCGGTCATATATCGGGACCGAATTTTATTAAAATTTATTTGAGAAAACAAACGGTAGTGAAGTTCGCCATTGTTGGGGCGTCTTGTCGCTGACTTTCTTTCGCTGTTCTGTGATTGGTGGAACTAAAACGCTTATAACTCGCTTAAATTTTGCCGTAGGATTTTTTTGCTTATTTTTCCTGTATTCAGGGCAATATTACCTACCTGACCTATACTGATCGGAACGAGGTTTTCGGACACCCTGTATATTCATTTTAAAAAATTAAAAAAATGGGGAAAAAGGTGAAAATACCCTACCCCCCCTTAAGAGGAAGCATAGTGAAAACACTATGAATGTTGCTGATAAATTATAACTGCTGGAGATTGGTGGGGAAAATTTTAAGCAAATATCTGAGAAACTTGGAAAAAATTGTATAAATATCTCCGAAAATCACTGAAACGACCTGGTTAGCCTACGAGGGCACCAGTAGCGCTGCAGGGCCGCTTGTTATATCTGACCCTTCTTATTTTTATCCCCGGTTTCCACTATTATGCAGAGTACATGAAACGCACGATCGATGATGAACTCCGGAAGTTCCTACGATGGGAGGAAACGGGACAGACTGGCAGAAGGCTCCAACACCGCGCGTGGGTCAGAGCCGACGAGGACATCGCCGACCGTCAGCGACTCCTGGACACGGGAAGGTCTATATGTGCACTATTTTGTAACCGTGGGTTTTTACGTCCAGGTTACCTTCGCCCTAGCTCCCCGTTTCCTCCGCTGCGAGAGCCGTTGAGCGTCAGCCAATTTTTAATTAACGGCGGAATTGAGAAACCGCTAAACGTAACCGTAAACGTACAAAAAAAAAAACTAAACCGAAAACGTAGGCAGCTTTGGAAATGGAGAGATTGGTCACGGTAAACCGCGGGTCGCTCAGTGTGCTAGGTTGTGGAGAGAGGGCGTGAGAGCCAATTAGCAGATGAACGGAAAAAATAAGTAAATCGAAGACAAATTAAACTGTAAAATGTATAGATTTAATATGTAAACGCGCGCTGTACGCGGCGTCCGAAATAATACACACGAAAATCCATCTCACAGAGGTATCAGATTTACAAACGCGACGGTAACAGACGAGAGCGCATAACAAAGCCGAAAGGCACTTAAGACCGTAGCGCGATCACGATAACGGCGAAACCTGGTTCGAGAACACCCGGAACGACGGGGAAATTGGAATTATTAAATCGAGAACACTGAGACATAAGGTAACTGTACCAATCCCCGGACGCGTCCCAGTCTTCGGACAGAAGGCCAAATATTACGGTATATTAAGAATACACGGCATAGACAACAAAAATAACGCATATATGATAAACTACGTTTATTAATGCATATATGGTTAAAAAAAAGTAATTTTTTACGGCTGCTTAATAATTAAATTTTCGAATTATGGTACTGCACCCGCGACGATCGTGCAGAAGACGCACATTTCTTAACGAAAGAGCTAAAGATTTCCAGTTTTTCTTTCGTAAAAGGCCGGCTGATTTTTTAATACTTTTGATATACTATATGACTTAAATGATTCGGAATTAAACCAGCTTTTCAAAACACACGTGAACAATAATAATTAATACGCACAAATACATAAATTTTCGTGTCTAATTATTAGGACACGCATTGTGTGCGTGTACCGCGTCCGGACCGGTGTCCGGTAGATGGGGCGAGCGTATTTCGCGGCGCCGACCCAGCTGTCGGACACGCAGCGTGTTTTCGTTTGGCTGCGCGATTACTCGTAACGTCCGACGTTTGTGTTTACGAATAGATAGTAAGTATAAATAATACAATACATTGCTCTGCGTGAGTTCACGGAGGACAAGACGATTACTTGGTGAGTGCACGTGCTATTCCCCGATAATTAACACAATATATATATACATTTATGAGAATTTTTGTGACGTGACTCGATTTTGAGGTTATGTGGCGCGCTCGGCGAGAGATTGTGCGGCAATGGAGCTGCTTTTTCGAAATAAATTAATTAGTTAATTAATCTATTTATTTATTTATTTATTTAAACAAGAAGAAAGAAGAAAGAAAGAAGAAGAAAAAAAACGAGTGCAAGAAGAAAAGAGAATTTTGCAAGAACAGATGAAGGCGCTGCAAGCAGAGCTACGAAAAAAGAATAAATAAATGTCTGGACACCTAGACCTCGAAAACTACGAAGCCGTCACCTGAGGTCGTTGGCTCGTAGACGTAGCACTTCTGCACGTCGAGATCGAAGTGAAAGGACACCCAGATCTCGAAAACTACGAAGCCGTCGCCTGAGGTCGTCGGCTCGTAGACGTAGCACTTCTGCACGTCGAGATCGAAGTGGAAAGACACCTAGACTCGAAAACTACGAAACCGTCACCTGAGGTCGTCGGCTCGTAGACGTAGCACTTCTGCACGTCGAGATCGAAGTGAAAAGACACCTAGACCTCGAAAACTACGAAGCCGTCACCTGAGGTCGTCGGCTCGTAGACGTAGCACTTCTGCACGTTGAGATCGAAGTGAAAGGACACCTAGATCTCGAAAACTACGAAGCCGTCGCCTGAGGTCGTCGGCTCGTAGACGTAGCACTTCTGCACGTCGAGATCGAAGTGAAAGGACACCTAGATCTCGAAAACTACGAAGCCGTCGCCTGAGGTCGTCGGCTCGTAGACGTAGCACTTCTGCACGTCGAGGTCAAAGTGAATGGACACCTAGACCTCGAAAACTACGGGAATCGTCATCTGTGATTGTTGGCACGTCCTCGAGGATCGAAGTGCAATGACACCTAGATCCGAAAACTACCGGAATCGTCGTCAGTGATCGTCGGCACGTCGAGGTAGTACTCGTGTCGTTCAGGTGTCGTGTGAACTTTGTTAGACAACACCTGGACCACGAAAAGTTGTTTACCGCGAGATCGGCATCATCGTGCAGGTGGTACATCTCGTGAATTGCAGCGCCGTCTTTTTGTCCCGCAATTTCCAACCGGTCATTCATGGGGCCGGTCATATATCGGGACCGAATTTTATTAAAATTTATTTGAGAAAACAAACGGTAGTGAAGTTCGCCATTGTTGGGGCGTCTTGTCGCTGACTTTCTTTCGCTGTTCTGTGATTGGTGGAACTAAAACGCTTATAACTCGCTTAAATTTTGCCGTAGGATTTTTTTGCTTATTTTTCCTGTATTCAGGGCAATATTACCTACCTGACCTATACTGATCGGAACGAGGTTTTCGGACACCCTGTATATTCATTTTAAAAAATTAAAAAAATGGGGAAAAAGGTGAAAATACCCTACCCCCCCTTAAGAGGAAGCATAGTGAAAACACTATGAATGTTGCTGATAAATTATAACTGCTGGAGATTGGTGGGGAAAATTTTAAGCAAATATCTGAGAAACTTGGAAAAAATTGTATAAATATCTCCGAAAATCACTGAAACGACCTGGTTAGCCTACGAGGGCACCAGTAGCGCTGCAGGGCCGCTTGTTATATCTGACCCTTCTTATTTTTATCCCCGGTTTCCACTATTATGCAGAGTACATGAAACGCACGATCGATGATGAACTCCGGAAGTTCCTACGATGGGAGGAAACGGGACAGACTGGCAGAAGGCTCCAACACCGCGCGTGGGTCAGAGCCGACGAGGACATCGCCGACCGTCAGCGACTCCTGGACACGGGAAGGTCTATATGTGCACTATTTTGTAACCGTGGGTTTTTACGTCCAGGTTACCTTCGCCCTAGCTCCCCGTTTCCTCCGCTGCGAGAGCCGTTGAGCGTCAGCCAATTTTTAATTAACGGCGGAATTGAGAAACCGCTAAACGTAACCGTAAACGTACAAAAAAAAAAACTAAACCGAAAACGTAGGCAGCTTTGGAAATGGAGAGATTGGTCACGGTAAACCGCGGGTCGCTCAGTGTGCTAGGTTGTGGAGAGAGGGCGTGAGAGCCAATTAGCAGATGAACGGAAAAAATAAGTAAATCGAAGACAAATTAAACTGTAAAATGTATAGATTTAATATGTAAACGCGCGCTGTACGCGGCGTCCGAAATAATACACACGAAAATCCATCTCACAGAGGTATCAGATTTACAAACGCGACGGTAACAGACGAGAGCGCATAACAAAGCCGAAAGGCACTTAAGACCGTAGCGCGATCACGATAACGGCGAAACCTGGTTCGAGAACACCCGGAACGACGGGGAAATTGGAATTATTAAATCGAGAACACTGAGACATAAGGTAACTGTACCAATCCCCGGACGCGTCCCAGTCTTCGGACAGAAGGCCAAATATTACGGTATATTAAGAATACACGGCATAGACAACAAAAATAACGCATATATGATAAACTACGTTTATTAATGCATATATGGTTAAAAAAAAGTAATTTTTTACGGCTGCTTAATAATTAAATTTTCGAATTATGGTACTGCACCCGCGACGATCGTGCAGAAGACGCACATTTCTTAACGAAAGAGCTAAAGATTTCCAGTTTTTCTTTCGTAAAAGGCCGGCTGATTTTTTAATACTTTTGATATACTATATGACTTAAATGATTCGGAATTAAACCAGCTTTTCAAAACACACGTGAACAATAATAATTAATACGCACAAATACATAAATTTTCGTGTCTAATTATTAGGACACGCATTGTGTGCGTGTACCGCGTCCGGACCGGTGTCCGGTAGATGGGGCGAGCGTATTTCGCGGCGCCGACCCAGCTGTCGGACACGCAGCGTGTTTTCGTTTGGCTGCGCGATTACTCGTAACGTCCGACGTTTGTGTTTACGAATAGATAGTAAGTATAAATAATACAATACATTGCTCTGCGTGAGTTCACGGAGGACAAGACGATTACTTGGTGAGTGCACGTGCTATTCCCCGATAATTAACACAATATATATATACATTTATGAGAATTTTTGTGACGTGACTCGATTTTGAGGTTATGTGGCGCGCTCGGCGAGAGATTGTGCGGCAATGGAGCTGCTTTTTCGAAATAAATTAATTAGTTAATTAATCTATTTATTTATTTATTTATTTAAACAAGAAGAAAGAAGAAAGAAAGAAGAAGAAAAAAAACGAGTGCAAGAAGAAAAGAGAATTTTGCAAGAACAGATGAAGGCGCTGCAAGCAGAGCTACGAAAAAAGAATAAATAAATGTCTGGACACATAGCAAATCGTTAACTTATGGATATAAAAAATGTGATCTGTCACAAATTGATATTTCATATATATATATATTTATCGACATAAATAAATAATTTTTTAATAATATTTAATACGCTTTATTCTTTAATGTCCGAAAATGGTATTCCGAAGTGTCCGCTTACAGAAACCTGTCCGAAAATTGGGCCGGGAGTGTGTCCGGAAACGGGGTCTCGACGCAAAAAGCCGTCCGATAATTGGTACATTTACTCCCTTTTAACATTTTCGTAGATATTTAATGAAATATTAATAATTGAAAAATAATATACATGTGTTTTGAAAAGTACAGAAAACGAGCTTGATGTTGGTCGCATTCGTTTTTACAAAAAAAAATTTTTCATTATCTAATAAAAGAAACAAATTGGGAGTGCTCTTAACCGTCCGGGCATTGGGACATTTACCTTAAAGGAATAATTGCGAGAACACCAGAAATTCGATAATGAAAGCGGTAACGAACTCAAACCGACACGAAACGATAACGACATAATCGATAACGCCGCATCATCGGTAATTCCCAAAAATTGCATTAACCGCAACGGTAACACCTGTAAATTCCACAAATCCAAAAAGATAATGGACAGGAGGACGGAATTAATTAAACCTAAATATCGATAATGTAACCAACATCGATTAAATCGATAAGGTAGCCGAAACCCAAATAACCGATAACGTCACGGGAATAATAACTCGATAACGCAATCCCAAAATCAATGCGGCGCTGAAATAATAGAACGATAGCATAACGGGTGGAATAAAGCAATAACATAATCCCAAACCCGAATTAGATCGATAACGCAAACAAAATCTATCAATCGATAACTCAAACAAAATCTACAAATCGATAACTCAAACAAAATCTACGAATCGATAACTCAAACCCAGAACCAATTTAGAACGATAACGCAGCAGAACCAACAAATCGATAATATGACCGAACTCCAAATTAATTCGATAACGCAATGGAACGGATAATTCGATAACTTTAACTAAAACCGAACGTTAACTCTCGATAACGTCCCATAACTTGCGGTAACATACGATAGCATCGATAGCGCTCGAGAACTGCGCGGCCGAAGCCGCGCCGATAGCGCGAGAACACCAGAGATCCTTACCGAACGGTAGTCGAGAGCAGAAGAGCGCAAGGCGTAGGCGCGCCGCGAGCTCACGGCCGCGGGCCTACCCCCACCTAGCATCCAAGCAGTGAGCGCCGCGGAGCGGCGAGCGTACTGCTCGACCCGATAACATCAACCGTACTAACTCGCGGGGAATTTCGAGACGTTATTTGCTCGTTCGTCTCACAAAAATGCATCGTGGTGGCTTTCCAACGAGAATGATCTCCGGAATGAGTGCAAGTCACAACAAACGTAACACTAACCGGAACCCGAAATGTGATCGTGGCGATCCGTAGTGAGCGGGTGATCACGAGTCCGCCACTACGGCCTTCTAAACGTAACCGAAACACTAACTCAATGTACTTGACTCATTCTCATACTTAGAGCGTCGGAATTTCACCGAACCTCGACATTTCTCGGGTGATGCACCGTAACGGAACTCACCAGGTGCGCCGGGTGACCGCTATATTGGCCCTGATCCACGGCGACCCTGGTGTCCTCACCGCGACGTGAGCGAATTAATCACCCTAAACGTAACTAAACCGAAACCATACGATAACTCCAATCGGTAAACTCGGTACACAGAACGAGAACGTAACGAGAACTTTAACGGTAACCGCGGAACACGAAATCGAGAACTCAAAATTTAACTAAAAATAAATAATTCTTGATCCGCAACCGAATGTAACGAGCAGACCCGCCTCTGATGTAAGTGATGGTGTTTGGGACGGAAATTTAGGGAATTTCTGTCACAATATTTAATTTATTAACCCCTTCAGCGATAAGACAGTATTGTGATCAGCTTTGGCTTCCTCATAGAGGAAGCTTCGTTAACATACTGAGGAAGCAATTTGTAAGGTTCTACTTTGCAGATTTTCTCCGCTATTTTTTTTAAATAAATCATTGTTCTCAAATTTGAACCGCTCGACCGATTTACCTCAAATTTAGACTCAAAGCTTGTTTCATGGTAGTTTTTACTTGATTCCTATACGTATGCCGTCTTTAGGCTTTTTTGCAATGCATCCAGGAGCAGTGCTACTTCTTATGCCTGCCGCGCGTGGCGTAAGTGGCGCTTTACTGCCAGTGACGGAATTTTACTTCTCGCACACACTTACCACACTGAAAACACGTCTCGCACGCGGGCGCTGTTACACTTGCTAGCACTTCTCATGCATTTGTTACAAAAAGAATTATGCGATACAGAGCGAGAGAGCGATCATCATACAACGGTTGTGAAGTTGGTCGCACTCGCCGCACTCGTACCACAGACAGCACTCGCCTTCGTTACGTTTCTCCTCTCTACTCATTCCATACTTGACTCCTATAATAGACTCACTGTACGCGAATTTCTGCACGCCTCCATGTCACCTCATCAGCGGCTCGACATACTGCACAATGCGCAGAACCTGCCAGCTGGTAAATTTCAAATCTTTTAATTATTTCAGTTTTTCTGTACAAGAAGAATCAATGTACATTCTTTCAGATGGGGAACCTGACCACGAGCTGCCGAATCTGGCAGATATTCAAGATCCGGCGGACGTTTACCAAGGTACATAACAAAGAAAAAAATTCTCCGTTAAAAAGTTAGTAATTCACGCGTAAATCACGATTGTTGTCGATTTATTCGACCTCTGATTGAGCGTGGTTTACCGAGACAACCAGAAGTTTGTTGTTTAGTCCCTAGAAAATCCGGCAACCAACCGAACGACCGAAAAAACGACTGAAAAACGACAGAAAAATTGACCGATCGATAAATGCAACAAAAAAAAACACTGAAAGCGTAAAGCGACCTAAAAACGACCATTGAAATTATTCTTGATTAGTTGTTTCTTGGTCACGAAAAATCTGAAAACGACCGTCAAAATGACAAATTCAATCATTTGTAGCCCGTCGTTTTTCCGTGCCGACGAAACGTTCAATGATCGAAACGATCAACTACATAATCAAACTTCAAATGGACAATCAAAAAGTATACCTCTAAAGGTTTGAATACGCGAGTGAACTAAGGCGCAACGCAATAGTCGGAAGGTCCCAGGTTCGAATCCTAGCCGTGACAATTTTTTCTTTTTTTTTCGAAATCTATAAAAAAAAGGGGGTTGTTTTGACAGTCGTTTCTCGGTCTTCACAGAAAAAACAACCGGTTAGAAGTTTTTGAAATGGTCATTTCGACCATTTCAGGAAATGAGTTGAGTGTAAGTTTCATCGCACTTTCATCGTAATGTACTATTTTGTAATAGCGTGCGTAAAGCTCGTCGTTTCCGTAAGGTTTGACGTCGTGCGTAAAACTTCGCTTTACACACTTCGCTTACTTTACGCACTCCTTTTGGAAAACTCGCGCTTTGACTTCGCTCAACATCGCCGAAGAAGAGTCGCGTCACGCCCCGCTATTACAAATATTAGTTTTTGTAACGCATGCATGAGAACAATTTTAGACGCAATTTTACTTCTCGCACGCGCGCGCCATAACACTCGGTAGCACTTCTCATGCATTAGTTACAACAAGTATTATGCGATGCAGAGCGAGAGAGCTATCATCATATGACGGTTGTGAAGCTGATCGCACGCGCCGCCGTCGTACCACAGATAGCACTTGCCTTCGGCTCGTGCTGCTGCCGTGATATCTGCTGTCGTGATACTCGTGGGGTTCGTGCGATCAACTTCCCAACCTGCGTATAACGATCGCTATCTCGCCCTTGTATCGCAAAGTACTAATATGATACTTGTGCGAGAAACTTTCCGATCTCGTGTGATTACAACACTCGCCTTCGGGTCGTGCTGCAAATTCACACTCTTTGCGCAAAAGCTTCGTCGCACTAGTATCTTAATGTACTATTTTCTGAAAAGATCCTGCGCAAGATCCCGCACTGGAGGACGCCGCGGAAAATGAGCCTGCCAGAGCAGCTCGGGGTCGTGGCGGTCGTGGCCGTGGTGGTCGAGGCCGTGGTGGTCGGGGCCGTGCTGCTCGGGGCCGTGGTGGTCGTGGCCGTGCTGCTCGGGGCCGCGGTGGTCGGGGACGTGCTCGAGCCGAGCCCGAAGATCCTGCGCGAGAGCGCGAGCCCGCGCAAGAGGACGAGGGAGAAGACGGAGAAGACGGAGAACGCAGGCCCGCGCAAGAGGACGAGCCTGAACGCGAAGATCTCGCACTCATGCGCGATCCCGCGAATGAGGGCGGGGAACGCAGGCTCGCGCATGAGGCTAATGCGCCCGCGCAAGAAGAGCGAGAACGCGAAGAAGATCAGGGCCGTGGTGGTCGAGGCCGTGCTGCTTGGGGTCGTGCTGCTCGGGGCCACGGTGGTTGGGGACGTGCTCGAGCCGATCCCGAAGATCCTGCGCGAGAGCGCGGGCTCGCGCAAGAGGACGAGCCTGATCGCGATGAACCCGCAATCATGCGCGTTCCCGCGAATGAGCGCGAGGCACCCGCGAGTGAGCGCGAGGAACCCGCGCGAGAAGGCGAAGGACCTACGAATGAGCGCGAGGAACCCGCGCGAGAGGGCGAAGGACCCGCGAATGAGCGCGAGGAACCCGCGCGAGAGGGCGAAGGACTCGCGAATGAGCGCGAGGAACCCGCGCGAGAGGGCGAAGGACCCGCGAATGAGCGCGAGGAACCCGCGCGAGAGGGCGAAGGACCCGCGCGAGAGGGCGAAGGGCCCGCGCGAGAGGGCGGACGACTCGCGCAAGAGGGCGAACGACACGCGCGAGAGGGCGAAGGACCCGCGCGAGAGGGCGAAGGACCCGCGCGAGAGGGCGAACGACACGCGCGAGAGGGCGAAGGACCCGCGCGAGAGGGCGCAGGACCCGCGCAAGAGGGCGCAGGACCCGCGCGAGAGGGCGATGGCCCCGAGCGAGAGGGCGAAGGACCCGCGCGAGAGGGCGCAGGACCCGCGCGAGAGGGCGCAGGACCCGCGCGAGAGGGCGCAGGACCCGCGCGAGAGGGCGAAGTCCCCGCGCGAGTGGGCGAAGGACCTGCGCGAGAGGGCGAAGGACCCGCGCGAGAGGGCGAAGGCCCCGCGCGAGAGGGCGAACGACCCGCGAGAGAGGGCGAACGACCCGCGCGACAGGGCGAAGGACCCGCGCGAGAGGGTGCAGGACCCGCGCGAGAGGGCGAAGGACCCGCGCGAGAGGACGCAGCAATACGTAAGTATATTGTATCCATCCTTATCGACACTTATTCTTAAAATATTAACCCTCCATGTGTAAATGTATCGTTTTTACGCTCCATGTGTAAATGTATTGTTTCGCATACACGCTCTGTACACTGGGTCTTTCAGGGAACAGTCCGTTTTTTTAAATATTCTAAGCTTCCGAAAAATCTAAAAAATGCAGGGATACTTCTCGAAGTGTCTACTACACGGCCCAAGTGTTCTTGAAGCCGAAAGTTTATAACTATTGTTAATAAAAATTAAATTGTAGTAAAAAATGGGGAAAAAAACGGGTTTTTGTTTTACAATGCATAACTTCGCAATAAACAATTGTAAAAAAAACGGTTGTAGGATTCTGTAGCTTAGACTATGAGCTTTCTAAATGATATAGAGCCATTGGCGTGGGCGTAAAAAAGTTGAATTATTTTAGCACCTGAATGTGGGGAATATTTTACGAAGTTAGGCATGTTACAAGTACAGTGAACGCTAATTATCCGCTGCAAAATCAATGTTTATTATAAAAAATGTTATATTGTATTAATACAAAGACAAAAAATGTTATTTTAGGTCAGTTTTGGTTACTTCAGGACGCGCAGTTGTTGCAATATCTATTAAACAAATTACAATGAAAATAGTCAGAAAAATCATAAAATTACAGGAAACATATATTTTAGTTATAAACATACCGAAAAACTACGAAACAAGCAAAAAAACTACATCCGCTTACCTACGAAAACACCGAAGCCGTCTGTACACTGACCCTTTGAGGGAACAGTCGCGACTTGCACAGACTGGCGTTTGCCCGCTATCGTCTAGACCCGGGCGCCACTTAGGCCTTTTGTCTACACTACCAAATAGATTTTTTAGGGGGGGGGGGGGGGGGGGGGGAGCCGAAGCCAGCACTTTATTGGTTGGCGGGAAATTTCAGTTCGAAATTCCGACTGTTTCCTAAAAGACCCAGTTTACACACGGAGGGTTAATATGCCGGAGGGACCAGGGGCCCCGCGAGACGAGTAGAAACCACCCGTCAAACCACCGGGTGGTTTTTTGCAATAAAAAAAACGAAAATTGGTCGAAACCACCGTAAAAACGACCGCTCTAAAAAATGTTATTTGGTCGTATTTTCGGTCACCGATGCATCAAAACGACTGTTGAAACGACTGGTCATAACATTTATATTCGCTCGTTTTTACGGTAAATATAAAAAACACTGTCAAATCGACTGACCTTTAAAGATTATGCTCCGTCGTTTTCACGGTAATCGATGACGAGAAACCACCGTGTAAACAACCATCTTTCGAATGTTTTGTTCGGTCGTTTCGCGGTAGTCGAAGACGAGAAGTCACCGTGAAAACGACCGTCTTCCGAATGTCTTGCCCGGTCATTTTGCGGTAGTCGATTACGAGAAATCACCGTGAAAACGACCGTCTTTCGAATGTTTTGCTCGGTCGTCTTCACGGTAGTTTCTCGACATCGATTACCGTGAAAACGACGGAGCGTAATCTTCAAAGGTAAGTGTTTGACCGTTTTTTTAATATTTAGTAAAAAAACGACCAAATATTAATTGTATGACCCGTAATTTCAACAGTCGTTTTTATGCATCGGTTACCGAAAAAACGACCGAATAACATTTTTTTAGGGCGGCCGTTTTTACGGTCGTTACGACAAACTTTCGGTTTTTTTTTGCAAAAAAACAACCCGGTGGTTTTTACGGTAAATTGGCGGTGGTTAAGATTGCTAGGGTAGTGCGAGAAACTTTTTCTGATCTCGTGTGATTTCTAAACTCGCGTTCGTCTCCTGCTGCAAACTCACACGTCGCGAAAAAGTTTCATCGCACTAGTATCGTAATGTACTATTATTATTCTCACCCGGCAGAGATGACTTGTTTTCTTCCCTAGGGAGAGTAATGAGACCAAATTGCGCATGCGTACGAGTCATTGGTTAAACATAAACGGTTTTCTGCCCGCGTTTGACGGGAGAAAATATCTCTCTATATTATAAAAAGATTTCGCCGCCGCCGCCGCCGCCGCCGCGGCCGCCGTGTAGGATAATCGACTTTGACCCTAATTTGACCCTACTTTGACCCTACTTTGACCCTACTTTGACCCTACTACTCGAGTTTTACCCTACGTCCCTAAGGGAATTCGGCTGATTTTTTCTAAGTCGCAAAGGGTCTTAAAAAATGTGAATTTTTTTAAGTCCCAAGGCGAAATGCCCGAAAAAGAGTGCATTTTTTGTATTTATTTGGGCAGGAGTAGCAGCAGAAGAAAATAAAAGACGGTAACAGATTATGTCAAGTTTATTTGTTTTGCTTTCCTGTCATATCATGCCAGCAGGAACGACAGCAGGAAAATTTAAATTTACGGTAAGTATTTTTTTATATATTTTTGTCTCTCTCTCTCTCACGGTAAGTATTTTTTTATATATTTTTGTCTCTCTCTCTATCAGAAACGTGTATCAGAAACGTGAATCATAGGAAAGAGGATTTCGTTTTTATGAATCGGTAATCATCAGAAGAGTGATTGGGAATTGTAAATCAAACGAACTTACCTGTAAGTGAAGTTCGATTGTAATTATATGTAAGGCCTCGTTCGAGATGATTACATCGGTAGTACCACTAGTTGCCGCCAGATGTTGCCACAAACGTTTAGAGTTAAAATTTTTGAGCTAGGGACTTTTCTCTCGTCCGCTGGTCGCTCTCCTAACGCTCGTTCTTCATTAGTTTAACGCATGTTTATTTGGGATGGGATTTAAATTATTGTAAATAATTTCCCTCGGGTGGGATGTAATCATCTCGAACGAGGCCTTACATATAATTACAATCGAACTTCACTTACAGGTAAGTTCGTTTGATTTACAATTATATGTCGCCCTCGTTCTCGAGATTACATCGGTAGATGTTTAGAGTTTTGGAATGAATATTTAATTCTTTTGAATAGCTTTTATTCTCCAGCTTATTCAGGAATTCCAATTTCTCTGTCTAATACAGTTTTCGCAAACCCGCCTTTTGTGGGCATAATAGGTCTATTATAAAACCGTGCGAACACTTTAGAGTCTTCTGACCAGCCTGCTGTACATTTTATAACACTTAAATCTAATCCTTTATTTAAGGCCTCTGAGGTTGCCGCGTGACGCGTGCTATGCGCCGAGAATTCGCCAAGATTGCACCTCTTTAAAATTGCCTTTAGCCAACGACAAATTGTTTGAGCGGTCGCCGGTCCATGCGGTTTATTAACCGTTACAATGAGTCTACTGCCTTTCCGTACTGACTTTGTCACCTCTAAATATCTCACAATAACCCTTGCTAAACAAAGTGAAGGGTTGTCTTTGAAAAAAGGAATAAAAAATCTCGGCTGAGCTGTTCCTGGTCTCGATGTCTTAATTAATTCGACTACATTTATCTCGACACCCGATTCGTCTATTGTTATATGATTCGTATCGATAAGGGAGAGGGTCTGAACCCTGTGGGCCGTGCCCATGGCTAAGAGAATGATTAATTTCTCTGTGATTTTCTGTAAAGAAAGTGATTCGAGAGGTTCCATCTTTGCTGCCTCCTTCAGAATGATTTCTGAATTCCATGTTTTCGAGTATCTTGGAAGTGCCGGTTTTAGACGGAACACCCCTTTGAAAAATCTCGATATCATCGGTTCGTCTGTGAGCGATCTTTTCAGAATTAGAGATATCGCGGATCTCGCGGAATTTAACGTCCCGTATGACGCACCCTCTTTGAACCAGTTCGACAGGAATCTTAACACCTGATCTATTTCCACGTCAAACGGGTCTCGATTGATTTCGCCGCAATATTCCCACCATCTTTTGAGTGGAGATGCATATTGTTTAATCGTTGAATCTGTTATCGATGCCATCATAATGTCGATTGCCTCGATAGGAGTCCCTTTTCTCAGGTACGCTTGCCTGATAACCTCCCTGCCATTAGTGAAAGCTTTTCTGCCAGGGGATGATTGATTGATCTAAAAGGGCACGACAGAAGATTGTTAGAAGGCTCGAAGATTATCGGTTCTTCAGTTAACATGTCAATGAAAATCGGATACCACGGCTGCGACGGCCAGCGAGGAACTACGATTATTCCGTCCGCTTTATCTTGACGAAATTTCATTAAAACGCGTAAAATGAGCGAGAAAGGGGGAAAAGCGTAACAAAACCATTTACTCCAATTCACCGTGAACGCGTCGATAGCGAGGGCTTCTGGGTCCCTATTCCATGCGCAAAACAGCCTAGCTTTCTTATTAATCCGCGACGCAAAAAGGTCGATCTCCGGTTTGCCGAACTGCTTAATTATCCTTGAGAACGCGTGATTATTAATTTCCCATTCTGTATCTATATTCCCTTTCCTCGATTCAGCGTCGGCCTCTACATTTTCTTTTGAAGGAATGTACGATGCGAACACCCACAATCGTCTCGCCTCACACCATTTCCAAATATCTTGTGAAATCTTGTTTAGATTCGCAAATCTTACTCCACCCATCTTATTGATGTACGCTAAAGCCGTCGTATTATCAACTCTGATTAATAGTTCGCAATCCCAGAGCTGGGATGCGAAACATTTGATAGCAAAAAAGGCTGCCCGGAGTTCGAGCTCGTTAATGTGCGCGCGTTTTTCGCGATCGTTCCAGAAACCGCCGGCGGTCTCCCCGTCGCACGATGCACCCCAGCCGGTTTTTGATGCGTCTGAGAAAATGTCCCTCGCGAACGTAAAATTCCTGATCGGATTTTTCGCTATTCTAAGATTTTCTTTCCACCACCTGAGATCGTCTTTTACTGCCTCGAAAGGGAACACGATTTTTTGCTCATAATCTCCGTTTGCGAGGATCAACGCGAAATATTTTTCTCGCTCCAGTTGTTTGCAATATGCTTTCCCATATGCTATTCCCCAACAAACTGCTACTAGTGAGCCGACAAGCTGAGCGAACTCTCTAATTTTACAGGACTTTTTCTCGACCAATCTGTTGATCAGTTTTGAGAGGTTATTTCTCTTTTCAGGCGTCGGTTCAACCGACATCTGAACCGAGTCCAGAATGAATCCTAGATATTTTATACGATTCGTCGGCGTAAATTTACTTTTTTCGTAATTTATCACGAAGCCCAGAGATTCTAGCAATTCTCGGATTCTCTCCAAATCAGTCGCGCATTTTTCTTTACTTTCTGCTACGCAAAGAATGTCGTCCAGATAAACCATTAAAATTATCCCTTCTTCGCGCAGTTTTGCCATAATCGGTTTTAAGACTTTAGTAAAAATGTACGGGCTAGTGCAGAGTCCGAATGGAAGGCATGTGAACTGAAAAAGGTCCTTGTTATACGAGAATCTCAGGTATTTCCTCGAATCCTCGTGAATTGGAATCAGGAAATACGCATCTTTCAAGTCTATTGTGCCCATAAATGCCCCCGGACTGAGCAATCTAATCGCGGTACGCAAATCTTCTAATTTGAAGTGTGGAGTCTCGAGATGTTGGTTGAAATTTTTTAGATTGAGAATAAATCTTTTCGAGCCGTCCGGCTTATCCCGTAAAAAATATCCCGATAGAAATTGTCCCGTTGATTCGTTGCACCGTTCAATCGCACCTATATTTTCTAACCGATCTAGAGCTATTCGAATATCTATCATCTCTTTCTGTGAGTGTTAAAATTCATTCCGCTTCGACGACTCACATAATTGGACCGATATTGGGATTCTGTAACCCGTTACGCAGTGTAAAACAAACTTATCATCTGTGAGAGATCGCCAGGACTGAATAAATGATTTTAATCTGCCTGCTGAGCGCGTTACCTCTATTGGTTGAACCGATTGTTCGGACGAAATGGGGTCTTCGATTGGCCCTGTTGATTTCTCGGTGACCAGTTCATGAATCTGTTCTTGTTCGTGAAGGACTTCTGATTTTGACCTGGACCCGACTGTCCCGCCTTCTGGAACGGGTCTCTCGCGTTTAAAGATCCCGCCTTTTGGTGACCTTTCTTCGACGACTGCGATGCTTCTCCCGTGGGTTTGTAGTCTTTGCCAATTTTGGCAACTTCCTTGGCATCCTTGATTTTGTTTGCCAGATCCGTCCCGAAAAGGAGGTTATCCGGTGTCGTCTTCTCCAAGATTGAGCGAAATTCCTTCGATACACTCGGCATTATGTAAGCGATTCTGGCTTTGGATTGGACTCTATGGATCTCGATCAGCAATTTTGCAGTGTCCGAGAGTTCCTCCAGAATGACAAGCCGATCGACTGGTTGGGATTCTCCAAACAAGATTTGTTTGAGTGCGCAGCTGAGTGATGACAGGGCTGTGCCAGCGAGGTTCTGCGTAGCACAAAAATGTCTGTCCCTTTTCTTCGCTGCTTCGTTCAGGAAAACCAAAAGTTCTTGGTTAAGCGAAGGGGCATCCAGACTGATGGTTCCCTGGCGAGCGTACTTCGCCAGAATCTCCTCTTTCTCCTCCTTTTTAATCCCTGACTTGAGCCATTCTGCCCAACGAGTCGACAGGGAGGAGGGTAGATCGAGAGATTTTGCCGTCTTGGACGTTGGATCTTCACCCAGAATTCTTAGGGCGTCCTCGTCCAGCGTAACCTCGACGTCGACTTTTTCCGCCGATGCTTCCCCCTCTCCTTGATTCTCTTTATCAGCGTCGTCGGAGACTGGAAGAAAAAAATACATTCGTGCGCCTAAATATTTTAGACGACTAGAGATCCGGGAAAAAATTATTCCGGTCTGAGAGATTGTCCTATTCGGACATCTGAAAAGGTACGGAAAGAAAGAAAGAAACCCACCTTGTGGGTTCTCTTGTCCGTCCTCGATATTTTCGGCGTCATTTCTGCCATCTTGTTCGTTTTGCTCGCTGCCGTCATCAGACTGGCCGGCACATGCGACGATCGCGGACGAAACGTCGTCTTCGATTGCTTTTATCCGTTTCAGGAGTTTTTCGAGAGTCTCCTGCGACTCACTTTTCCTCTTACGGTCGCTCATTACGCGAAGAATTGTTTATTACGCACTATAATACCTGGTTGTTGAATTTTGCGATGTGGCGTCATCAAGCACAAACAGTGTAATGAAGAACGAGCGTTAGGAGAGCGACCAACGGACGAGAGAAAAGTCCCTAGCTCAAAAATTTTAACTCTAAACGTTTGTGGCAACATCTGGCGGCAACTAGTGGTACTACCGATGTAATCTCGAGAACGAGGGCGACATATAATATTTATTTATTTGATTAAATAAAATTTAAACATATATAAGTGTTACTTTCAAATTTTTTTGTGAGTACTTTGAGTTTTTTTTTTAATATGAATTCGAATAAAGTAAAACAATATATAACCGGCGATGGAAACTGTTTGCTTAGATCTCTGGCTTTTTTTAATATAATGATCAAGAGAAACACAGGCAGGTTAGACGTAACATTGTTTCCAACGTGGTTGATAATTGGCAGCGTAACGCGCCATTTATCATTGGTGATGAATCGTATAGTGACATAGTAAGAACCGATTTCGAATATAAAGATCACATGATGAAAGATGGTTCGTATGGAGGTGAAGTGGAGGTACAATCTTTTGTGGATCATTATAATGTGCATGTGTCAGTTCATAGAAGTGACTCAAATACAACGAGTGAATATGGCGAAAGATACATGAACGGTCATTTGACTCTTCTTTTATCAGGCAGAATTGATGCAGGGCATTATGACGTTTTGGAATGTTTAAATACGGATTTTTGGACAGCGTATAACAGGCATTATAAACGTATGTACTACGCGAAAAATAAAGATTTCATTAATGAAAAAAGACATACGAAACAACTCGATGAATTGGCTTTGAAGAAAAAACGCGATTCAGACAAAGTGGAAAATATGAACGAAGAGCGCTTAAAGAAAAAAAGGAAAAAGGACATGATAAAGAATATGGATGAAAAAAGGATAAATAAAAAAAGAGAAAAAGACGGAGTAAATAACATGAATGAAGAAAATTTGGAAAGGAAAAGGAACAAAGATGTTGTGGAAAACATGGATGAAGATAGATTGGAAAAGAAAAGGAATAAAGATATTGTAAAAAACATGCAAAAAGACAGATTGCAAAAGAAAAGGAACAAAGATGTGGTAGAAAACATGAATAAAGAAAGATTGGAAAAAAAAAAGAAATAAAGATGTGGTTATTAATATGGACAAAGATAGGTTGAAAAGGAAAAGAAATAAAGATATAAACAGTAATATGGATGAACAACGGTTAAATAAGAAACGAAAAAAAGATGTTGTAGATAATATGACAGAGGATAGACTAAATAAAAGACGATGTGTTCAACAAGTTAATAAAATGTGGCCAAATAAAGTTGTTTATTTTGATTTTGGGGACATGGATTATGTTTGTCCACATTGCTCGGCATTATTTTGGAAAGTTGAATTTTCAAGAAAAAGTTGTTGTCATTTCGGAAAAGTAAAACTTCCTGTTTTGAGCGACTATGATGAAAATTAAAAAAAGATTATTATTGTCCGATCGAAAATATAGGCAATTAATTCGTTACTACAATAACAGATTTTCTTTTGCAAGTTTTAATGCCAATGTTATAAATGAATGTCAAAAAGGAATTTATAATTTAAAAATACAAGGTCAGGTTTGTCATGTAACGCCAAATAGTTTACTTACAAAAGAAAATCAAACTCCACATGGTGGTCAAATTTATATTTATGATGATTACGAAGCGACTGAAGAACGATTGAAAGAAAATAATAATTTGTCTAAAAAACATATGAATATCATAACGAAAGTACTAAATAATAATCCTTATGCTAAAAAATATAAAAATTTGTATGAAATAACCAAAAATGCAATAGTTCCGGAATATTATTTATACTTTGTTCGTAATATCAGATTAAATAAACATCGTTATAATTTGCCAACTACCGCAGAATGTGCAGCCTTAATTGTGTCAAAAGATGGTGAAATTCCTCAATTTGATTTATATGTCTATCCAAAATGTCCTAAAGGAGATAATTCTTGCACATATATGAATAAATTATCATTCCATATTGACCCCATGACTTTTCCAATAATGTTTCCTTGTGGAGATTTAGGATGGAATCCATCATTTGAACATTATAATACTACAAAAAGACTAACAGCTTTGCAATATTATGCATACCGTTTGGCGTACAGACCCAATAGTAAATTTAATCCGATTTTATTTTGTGGTCGTTTAACGCAACAGTACGTCATTCAAGCATATATAATTATTGAAAACAATAGATTACATTTTTTTAGACAAAATCAAAGAATTTTCAAAAGAAATGCGTATTGAATGCTATCAAGGAATAGTAGATCATGTTGCACGAAGTGTTTTGAAAATCCTAATAATGGTAATGTATCGGAAAGATTAGAAAATGTTTTTATGTAACTCATGTGTCACGAGCGGATCCTGAGTTTCGCGCTGCGCAACTCTGGATCTGCAGAAAGATGATCCTCCGTAAATCTATTGCGTCTTTGCAACTGAATCTTCGTGCTGACGAGGGCCGCAGCGGTAATATTCCGCTGCTGCCGCCGTCGGCACGAATGAAATTTAAACCTTAGAAAGGCTGACTGTCGAGCGCGTGGCTCGGCGGCAGATATCGCAAGAGCGTTCTCCTCCGCCGAGTCCAATGATAAGAAAACCGAGAGAATTGCAAAAAGATTCCCCCGGCCTGTCACCCGCCGGTCACACGATCGGCGGATGAGCACGCCGGGGAAGTTAGTCCCGTTTAGACACGAGAAGCGAGAGCTTGTCAACGGCTAAACTCCTCGTAAAGCACACGCAAAGTTTATCAATCTGTCGGAAAGAAATCCACGTCCCAATAGAAATCGTGCTTTGCGCCGATAGGGACGATGGAACTCTGAATAGTTTTGCGCCGCGACGGTCAGCCTTTACGTGCTAAATAATAAATGTTATATCTTGTGCCACGAACAATTTGATTATCTGTCGTGTAGAATTAAGCACTCGCAGCCACCGAATTAATGAAGGAGTGAAAGTGTCTGCGAACAAATATTCTATTGTAAGTAGAGTTAAGACCGAAACATTAAAAAGGAGAAATTATAATAACCTTTCGAGGACCGAATTAATTTCGGCCACAATAAATTTTTACTTAGTTATCATATCACAAAACAAAATTCAACCAATTATTATTTAACCAAGTCCAATCATCCACAAGTAACGTCCTGTAGAGGACGACCGGAAAGAACCCAAAACAAAATTAAATATAAACCCTTCGTATTCTACACGAAGGGGTTGACTTGAGAGCCCAATAACGCCCTGGGACGTAACACATGCATGAGAAGTGCAATTTCTCGTGCCTGGTGAGAGTGGCGTAAGTGGCGTTTTATAGCCATATATTCCATGACACTGCTGCGCATGCGCAAATCGGCTCGATTTTACTTCTCGCACGCACTTCTCGCACGCACTTCTCGCACGCACTTCTCACACGCAAATCCCGCGCGGCGCTCCTCTCGCACGCGAATCTTGCGCCAAAGTGCTTGCGCGCAGCACCGCACATGACGCCGCGACGTCTCCACTTGTACCGCGCAATTGTCGAGACAACGACGCTGAGAACATGGGTGATAGTGAAGAAGACGGGGAGGCGGAAATTCGCGAGGCAGCGAAAAAAGTGGTGGACAATTTGCTGCCGGACAAATCGGCACGACTTTATAAGCAGTGTTACCTGCAATTTGTCGAGTGGCAGAAATGGCGAGGGATAACCTCACTTTCAGAGGACACCATGTTGGTGTATTTCAGCGAGCTCGCGGAAACGTTCAAGCCGTCGTCTCTTTGGGCGAAATATTCGATGCTCAAGAGTACAATCCTGAACTTCCATAACGTCAACATTGGCAAGTACAAGCAGTTGGCCACATTCATGGCAAAGAAGAGCAAGGGGTTCGTGTCGAAAAAGTCGAAGATTCTGCAACCGAGTGAAGTGGAGAAGTTCTTGACTGAAGCTCCGGACCACCAATATCTCGCTATCAAGGTAAGATTATGATTCGAAATGCTTTTTAAAATGACAATATTTATAACCTATAAATCCTGGTTTATAATTGGTTTCAGCTGGCACTCATCTTCGGCATCACTGGAGCCTGTCGCAGAGAAGAGCTGAAGAACATCACTCTCCGAGACATTGAACACCACGACAACATCATACTTGTGACGATTCCAAAGACGAAGAATGACATCCCCCGCAAGTTCACTATCGATGGGGAGTTCTGCAAAATCATCAAGAAGTATGCGTCGCTGCGTCCCAAGAATGTTGACAGTGACCGCTTCTTCTTGTCGATGAGAAATGGAAAGTGCACGCACCAAGTCATTGGAATCAACACTTTTGGAGCCATGCCGAAGATAATAGCAGAGTACTTGGGACTCGACGAGCCAGCCAAATACACTGGGCATTCATTCCGTCGAACTTCAGCGACAATGCTGGCGGATGCAGGGGCCGATCTTCTGACTCTCAAACGCCATGGAGGATGGAAGTCGGATCAAGTGGCTATGGGGTACGTCGCAGATTCAATCAGCAACAAAAAGAAAATCTGCCAGCAAATTTGCAGCTCGGTCGACCTGAATCGACCAAGTTCATCAACATCTTGGACAACAGCGATGGAACCACCAGCGACACGAAAGGAAAATGAGAATGCGAATGGAAATAAAATCGACATCGAAACCATCCCACCGAGTTGCTCGAAGGCTGAAGTTGACGACAAGGAAAATTCTGCTGCGTCGCTGAACAAAATGCCAGACAAGAAAGTCTCCATCGCTCTCAACAACTGCAACGTAACATTTCACTTTGGAAAAGATTGAGCCTATAGTCAAGTCACAATATTTACTTTGAGTAAATATGACGTTTCGTTTTTAATTTCAGTTTAAGTTTCACATGTGATTTAAAAAAGAGTGTAATAATTTCCTAAAGTTCCTAACGAGTTCAAAGTATAATTTAAGGTACAATTTTAAGAATTTGTTAAACGTACAGAATGTACTATTGCTTGATTTTATTTTTGTTTCTTTTTTTTTTCGTTGGACTAAAAATTTCTAGTCCGCTTGGGTAATCACCCGTAATATACTTATGTATAAACGATGTTAATGCGTGAATAAAAGATATAATTGATAAAAAAAAAAATTTTTAGCTTTATTAATTTCTTTTTAGGCACTCACGTTTTAAAAAAACGCACCAGGAGTGCCTATTGAAATCGCTTTCCTGGGTCTAAATTAGGTTTTAAAGGACAAAAATTGATATACTTCAAATGTATTAACTTTTTTTAGTTCAGATATCTTTAACATAGTAAAATACATATTCTTGACATAAAATAATAAGGAAATTGCATTACTAAAGATATTTTTTACTGCGGACCAGATTTTGTGTTACCCGGACGTCCGTATCACTCAGTGGCTCTGGACTGAACAGACCGAACAAGTTGAAATTTGGAATATTTCTTAGTCTAGCACTGGAAAGTATGCCCATGAAGTATGGTAATTTTCCAATAATTTTATACAGGAGTTTATTTCAAGAAAATTTGGGTTTTTGGGTCTCAAATTGTGTCCGGAGCCCAATCTCCGCTGTCAACCCAAGAATTTGGCTGAAACTTGCTACAAAATTCTAAAATACCTTAATTCTCATACACTTTTTTTAGTTTTTCCCTTACACTTTTTTTAAGGGGTGAATACCTATCACCAAAATTAAAAAATTACATTTTTAATTACGCATATGTGTACAAGTGAATATTTTCCCACTGCGTACTTGACTTTGGCTATAACTTGCAGCATACTCATATTTTATCTCAATTCAGGTTTTTTTTCTCTTATATTTGCCATAAGATCATTTTAGAGTGGTAATTACCTGCATTAATACATTTTAATTAATTAATTTTTTTTAATTTGACACTTACGTCAACTAAAAATGTTTTTTCCTGAAAAATCATTACCCGCTGCACATGTCAGAAGTTAGAAGCTCGAAATAATTGATTCCACAATGATTTCTTCATTATTATATTTATTAATTGCACTAGTACACTTTAATTGTGAAGATAATTTATATTTAATACACCAAACTGAAATATGAGTAAACATAACCTAAACACAATATTCGTAAAACATGTTGACAAGTACATTATTATCGGAACTATGCGCTTGACGTGTATATTTTTCATTAAATCATTTGTTATTTGCTAATTTCCACTGGCACTTATTCCTTTTTTCGCTGTTTTTTTGTCTCTTTTCGTCTCTAAATGTTCACCTGTCACTGCAGATGTATCTCTCGATTTTATTTGCGTATTCTAAATCACCACGTAATTACCACATAACAACTGCATTCACGGTTTTCTTAATTTCCTAAATGTTTTTTGCAAAACGACAACGTTTTTTACACTTAATTATTAAATTAATTAATTATGTTAAAAAAAAAAATAGAGCCGCAATCGCGTTGACTTTAACGTACTCTGGTAAAAGAGTCAGTTCTCAGTGGTCTGGTCAGAGCTGTGGCGCGCGTGTCGCCTAATAAAAAAAACTTTATATACAATTATCTTTCCATAAATTTGTGATTGAACAATAGATACGTATTCGATAAACGGGCAAACAATAAATGAATAATGAATTATCTTTGAATACAGCATTTCATAATAATACATAAAAAAAAAAAAAAAAAAAAAAACGAGCTGTACACCTATCTAGTTGTAAATGACCGGCCATACTTTTTTGTGACCATAAATTTACCAAAAAGAAAAGTGACCAGTAATTTCACATCTAAATAGCTGAATTTACCATATTTTTACGGTATGTTTATCGAAAAAATGTGTGACGGTAAATCCACAAAAGATGTTCCTTCAAAAAATTCATATCTCTTTGAAAATTCCTCCGATTAAATTCATTCTTGGTGCATATTAAAGCTAAGGATTCACGTTAATGGAATATAAATCGGTGTTTCTCCCAACTTCGTCTGCAAGATGTGGTCGAGCGAAAAAAGTGAGACGAATTTTATGCTTTTTCGTTTGCCTGACTCTGACGTTCGAAACTAAAAGGACTTCGATTTATCGTTTTCGCGCTGTATTTTCACCTTCGAAATACAGTCTTGAGTCAGTTTAAAATTTTTCATTGAGCGGAATTAATGATTCATTTTTAATAACTTGGTTTATCGACCGAATTTTGTTATATTTTAACGAAATATTGCGTTAAAAAGACGTTCCTTCAAAAAATGCATATCTCTTTGAAAATTCCTCCGATTGAACTCTTTCTGGGTGCATATTAAAGCTAAGGATTCACGTTAATGGAATATAAATCGGTGTTCCTCCCAATTTCGTCTCCGAGATGTGGTCGAGCGAAAAAAAGTGAGACGAATTTTATGCTTTTTCGTTTGCCCGACTCTGACGTTCGAAACTAAAGAGACTTCGATTTATCGTTTTCTCGCTGTATTTTCACCTTCGAAATACAGTCTTGAGACAGTTTAAAATTTTTCATTGAGCGGAATTAATGATTCATGTTTAATAACCTGGTTCATCGACCGAATTTTGTCATATTTTAACGAAATATTGCGTTAAAAAGACGTTCCTTCAAAAAATGCATATCTCTTTGAAAATTCCTCCGATTGAATTCTTTCTGGGTGCATATTAAAGCTAAGGATTCACGTTAATGGAATATAAATCGGTGTTCCTCCCAATTTCGTCTCCGAGATGTGGTCGAGCGAAAAAAAGTGAGACGAATTTTATGCTTTTTCGTTTGCCCGACTCTGACGTTCGAAACTAAAAGGACTTCGATTTATCATTTTCCCGCTGTATTTTCACCTTCGAAATACTATCTTGAGTCAGTTTAAAATTTTTTTAACAAGGACCGAGCACAAATTTGAGATAAATCTGTGGATTTCTATGACGACTTAATCAAAACAAGCCTGCAAAATAGAACTTTGCAAACTTATTCCTCATTATTTTACTCCTTTAACGATGCTTCCTCTATGAGGAAGTCAAAATTGATCGACACACTTCCTCATAGAAGTAGCATCGTGAAAGGAGTCTAATGCTGAAGAAGCAGTTTGCAAAGTTCTACTTTGCAGGCTTTTTGTATTGTTCATATGTATAAGGCACCGATACGTAACTCAAAAATATATGTATTGGAAGCTTTGGGGACATGTCCTCAAAACTGCCTTTATGCATACGAAAATAATTTAAAAAAACATATATTTTTTGCATTTTTTATATGTGTATCGGTAGTTTTAGGGACAGTCCTCAAAACTACCCATGCACATACGAAGGCAGTTTCGGGGACAGTCCTTAAAAGCACCGTTACAAATATAAAATAGATACTAGGAAGCAAATACGCGCGCTTACGCGCGCGACCGGAGGTTAAGCAGCGCTGCAGCGCTCATAATGACAAACTGTCAAATCTCGCGCTGTTAAACAAAAACTGTCGGTCGTCACGGCCCACGACCAATCAGAGGCCGAGTTATACCGACAACAATGGTCACGTTGGCGCGAATTACGCACTTTTTAGTAGTAGATATGTAAGGTAGTTTTGGGGACTGTCCTTAAAACTGCCTTTACATAAATGGAATAAAAAAAAAATCTATATTTTAAATATTTTTCGTATGTGTAAAGGCAGTTTTGAGGACAGTCCTTAAACCTGCCACTTTAATGTTTTAAAGTACATTTTTGACTATTTTTTTTTTTTTTTTTTTCAAATCATTTGGAGAGCACACTCAGGGCGGCCTCTTAAAATTTTCTGAACTGATGAAAATCGGTTTTGAAAATACCGGTATTTTTATTTTTGGTAAAATGACAATGAAACTACCGTATCTTTACCGTCTTTTATCCACATTTTTTTTCTACAATCTTTGTGTTGTGAAAATACGGTCACGAAAAATGCTTGTAAGTTTGACCGGTTACAAATTTTTGTTGGTGAACTCACCATAAAAAATGGTAAACTGCGTCTATATAGTTGTGAAATAACCGGTAACGAATTTTTTGGTAAAATTACAGCAACGTTGTTTCGTAAATTCACCGTAACTTGACGAGAATTCTTAATCACTAAGAGACTATATGACTTTATTACCGATGTCGTAAATTTAACACCGGTCACATACCGGTTTTTAATCGTAAAATTACTGATCATGTATACCGCTCACGTCTCTAGTCCGAACCGCATCGTGCACAGCGCGAAACACGACCTCCGAACGGTACCGTGTGGAGCGCGAAGTGCGACGTCCGGATGGCATCGTGCAGAGGGCAAAGCGCGACGTCCGGACGGCACGGTGCGGAGCGCGAAGCGCGACGTCCAAACGACCCCCTGCGGAGCGCGGAGCGCGACGACCGCGTGAGTGCCTTAAAATGACACCAGGGAAAAATGTCCCGAAGGGACATTTTTGCCGCAGGGTCATTTTCAGGGGGTTTGGGGGGCGGAGCCCCCCAATGGGGGTTTGGGGGGCGAAGCCCTCCAACAAGAACCCGGCGCCCCGCAGGGGCGACCGGGTTGCTTGTTTCTTTTTTGGGGGGGCTCCGCCCCCCCAACCCCCCGCCGGGGCTTCGCCCCGGACCCCACCAGGGGCTTCGCCCCTGGACCCCGTTGGCCAGTACGGGCTTCTCGAGTGCACTCGATTGCACTTCTCATGCATTCGTTACAAAAAATAGTATGCGATACTCGTGCTCAAAAGCGGCCATTATACGCAGAATGAAGTTGATCGCGCTCGCCGCACTCGTACCACAGGCAGCACTCGCCTTCGGCTCGTGCTGCTGTGGTACTCGTGCGGCTCGCGCGCTCAACTTCAGCCTGCGTATAACGGCCGCTTTCTCGCACTCGTATCGCAAAGTACTATTATTTTGCCATCTACGTATTTAGGAAGTCCTAGACATATGCACCAAAATTACCAAGATGCAATGGCAATAGTTAGATCAATTGGTCGCCCAGATTTATTTATAACAATGACGTGCAATCCGAAGTGGCCTGAATTAAAAAGAATATTAAGTAAATTTCCACCAGGTACAACGTATAATGATATTCCAAATATTACGGTACGGTTATTTTATGCGAAGCTGCGATCTCTTTTATCGGATATTATTAGTGGAAAAATGTTTGGAAAAATATTAGCATATGTTTACACAATAGAGTTTCAAAAACGTGGTTTACCTCATGCACATATGTTATTTGTGTTAGACTATAAAAACAAATTAACGACGGCAGAATCTATTGATAAATATATAAGCGCAGAAATTCCGGATACTAATAGCGAATTACAAGATTTGGTGATAAAACATATGTTACACGGACCTCACACAGATTATTCTCCGTGTTACAATAAAGAAAAAGATATTTGTTCGAAAAAATTTCCAAAAACATTTTGTGATTTTACGGAATTTGAACAAAATGGTTATCCTAAGTATAGACGTATAGATAATCGTAATGCGGGTCATGAATACAATAAGAGAATCAATAATGATTTTATAGCTGTCGACAATTCAATGGTAGTTCCATATAACAAAGAGATTCTCAAAAAATATAAATATCATTGCAACGTTGAATATTGCGCTTCAATTATGAGTGTGAAATATATTTATGCTTATTTACACAAAGGACTTGATCGAGCTTATTTAAAAATAAAACAGAAAAATAGAAAAATTTACGATGAAATTTCAGATTATATTGATAGTAGGTACATTAGTCCTATGGAAGCTGCGTGGCGTATAGAAGAATTACCACTTTCTGATAGATCGCATCCTATCATTCGTTTAGCAGTCCATGTAGAAAATCAACAAAATATTACATTCGAAGAAAATAAAGAGGAAGAAGCATTGATAAAATATGAAACAACTTTAACTGCATGGTTTAAGCTTAATAAATGTGATGAAAATGCACGCAAGTTGATTTATGTTAACATTCCAGAACATTACGTATTCAATTTACAGAAAAAAGTTTGGGAAAATCGTCGTATATTCTCAAAAGCAATTGGTAGAGTTGCCAGTGTTAGTCCAAAAGATGTAGAACGTTTTCATTTAAAATTAATATTACATCATGTTAAGGGAGCAACATAATTTGAAGATTTAAAAACGTATGAAAATATAAGGTATAATACTTTTAAAGAGACAGCAATTGCAATGGGTTTAGTTGAAAGCGATACAGAAATTTTAAGAATTTTTGAGGAAGCATGTTGTATTATGATGCCTACAGAATTGCGTAAATTCTTTGCTTGGTTTGTTCTTTCTGATAACTTTATGTTATCACGAGAAATTTGGAATAAGTTCAAAGAATATTTTTGTGAGGGTTTTGTGGAGAATAATGAAAATAGAGCATTATATGAGATTAATGAAATTTTTTAATTAGAAAACATGAGATGCACAGATTTTGGGCTTCCTGAACCTAAGGATGATTTTGAATTAAATATTGAAAATGAAAGGAAAAAAATGTTGTCGCATGAAAATGAGTTTAAAAAATTAAAGGCACAATTAAACGATGATCAAAAAAATATTTTTGATAAGGTAACTGCGAAGGAACTGATAAGATGATTTATATTGATGGACCTGGAGGTACGGGAAAAACTATTCTTTAGAAAACATTAATTCATTATTTTATTGGTAATGGAAAAAAAGTACTCGCTATGGCATGGACAGGCATCGCGTCGATTCTTCTACCAGGAGGAATTACGAGTCACAAAACATTTAAATTGCCTTTAGATTTTAGTAGTATGGAAACTTCATTTTTTAAATTAGAATCAGATAAAAAAAGAATTAGGGAATGTGACGTGATAATTTGGGATGAAGCCTCGATGATACCTAAAAAGGAATTAGAAATTGTTGATAATATAGATCACCTGTAGGGATTGTTGCAATATAGATCACCTTCCATTTGCAGGAAAATTGATTATATTTGGAGGTGATTTCCGACAAATTATTCCGGTGGTTAAAAATGGAACAAAGTTTAGTATTATAAATGTAACGATTAAATATTCACGTGTATGGCATCTATTTAAAATACTAAAATTAAAAAAAAATATGCGTTCAAAAGATAAACATTTTTCTGATTTTCTATTAAAAATTGGAAAGGGAAATATCGAGTCATTTGAAATACCTACTAATTGGGAAAGTGAAGACATTTGTACAGCTATATATGGTTCGAGTATTAACGAAAAAGATGATTTATCAAGTCGTGCTATTTTGGCTTGCCATAATGATGATGTTTATAGATTAAATGATAAAATATTGGAAAAAATTAAACGCGATAAAAAAATTTATTATAGTATTGACTATGCGAAACACAAAGGAGTTGATCAAGCAGATAATGATGTTGAATTAAATTATCCAACAGAATATTTGAATTCATTGAGATTTCCGGGACTTCCAGTTCATAAACTGACATTAAAAGTTGGAGCAATCGTAATGCTTATAAGAAATTTAAGTATAAAAGATGGATTATGCAATGGAACAAGAATGAAAATTATTTCGTTATTCAAATACAACATAAAAGTAGAAATAATTACAGGTACACAAGCCGGTAATTGCGCTTTTATTCCAAGAATAATATTAGATACTGGCGAATTTTCATCTCTTCCATTTATTCTGTATAGAAGACAGTTTCCGATTGTTTTGGCATTCGCAATGACAATTAATAAGTCTCAAGGACAAAGTTTTAATAAAGTTGGTATATATTTTAGAAGGCCTTTATTTTCTCATGGACAATTGTATGTGGCATTGTCAAGATGTGAAAATGCAGATCAATTATATATTGAAAATGATTCAGAAGATTTAGAAGAAATAAAAAATATTGTATGGAAAGAAGTATTTAATTGATGCATGTATTAGTGTATTGGCATGTTTTTCAAAAATCTGGTGGCTGTGCGACAGTATTACAAGTATTTTATATAAAACGAAAAACAATGGCGGCTGTGTGCCAATATTAGAAGCATTTTATCTAAAAAGAGAAACAATGGCGGCTGTGCGCCAATATTACAAGTATTTTATATAAAACGAAAAACAATGGCGGCTGTGCGCCAATATTACAAATATTTTTTATTACAAAATTAACATATTACAAATTTAAATTTAAAACGGCGGCGGCGGCGGTTTTTATAATATAGAGAGATACAAATATTGCGTGGGGGGGGGAGCGCGCGAAGCGCGCGGGGGGGGGGGGGGGGGCGAAGCCCCCCCCCAGGGGTTTGCGCGCGAAGCGCGCAGGGGGCGAAGCCCCTCTAGTATTTCGAATATATTTCCACATGTATCTTACACCTAGCTTTTTTCCATGTGGGTAATAGAGGATTTTGCATTTTTTTAATGTCTTTCGAGCTCAAATACGTCTGTAAAGAAGAACCTTTGCTTCCTCAAAATTTAACACTTTTAACAAAGCTTCGTTTATGAGGAAGTTAAAATCGATAAACGGTACTTTCTCATAGATGCGTGAAAAGTTTAAAATTCTGAGGAAGCAATTTGCAAGGTTCTAATTTTTTTTTTATGAAAATATCGTTATCGCCGGAATTTGAAAATCTGAAAAAAACTCTGAAAAATCCCATATCAGATATAACATTTTCCTTAACCCAGAGTGGGCTGAAAGTTGTTTCTATTTTTTCGTAGTTTCTCACTTTTTCGGTCGCTGATTCCGAAATCTCCGAATTCGAGACCGAGGACTCAACAGCAAGAGGAGGGGTACTCGTCGGACAGCAAAACGCTGAGGAACTCGAGGTTGCTCGATGGCGCGGACCAAACCGTCTTTTTGCGTCGTGTCGAGCCTTCGGCATCGACTTTGCGGCGTAAACCGTCTTTTTGCGTCGTGTCGAGTTTTCGGTGTCGACTTTTCGGCGTGTCCAGTTTTTGTTTCGCCGTGTCGACTATATTTATGCCGACTTTTCGTCGTGTCGACTTTTTAGTATCGTCTTTTCGGCGTGTCGACTTTATAGTGTCGACTTTTCGGCGTGTTGAGATTGTGGTGCCGAAATTTGATTGCCTTTAAATCGTGTAGTGTGCAGTTTTCACAATTGCGCGGTGTATAGTTGGCGGTGTTGAGTTTTATTATGTAGCGCTGGCCCCGTGTACAGTCGCTCTGCGAAAACCTATTGTACAGATTTGGTGCCGTGTAGGGCAACACAGTGTGCAGTTTCGTGTGTTCACTTCATCGGTGAATACATTTTGTGTTGTGCGCGAAAAGTTTTCAGTGTTGAGATTTCTTGTACGGAACTGCCTGTGTGTACAGTCGTTCAGTGTATACTTTTTGTGTACAGTCGTTCAGTGTGTTGTTTTTGTGTCGAATCGGGAGGTGTAGAGTCGGACCCCACCCAGGCACTGCGCTGAACGAATACGGATCCAACCCGCGGAATATACAGGGGAATCGTCACTTCTGGTGGCGCTTCCTCTGTAATATTCGCGAGTCCGCTAATGTTGGAGTTTTTAAACATGGCGAGATCGCTGCACATTGATGGGATGTTTTTGGTAACTTATTAATATTAATGTCAAATTTATTCTAATTAATATCAAGAGCCGAGATAGCTTCTCGATGCCAAGTATAAAAGAGAAATTTGCCGCGCGAGATGAGGTGCTACCACTACTCTTATTTACTAGTAGTAGTAGTTAAGCTGTATTTTGGTTACGTTCAAACGTGTATCGAGTTATCCCCGTACATGCGTCACGTAAAAAAAATGTTTTAGGTTCAATATTTTTTATTATATTTCTATTTCGAATGATACATGGTTGCGCGGTTGGTATGCTAATTGTCTTTCATTATCTTTAATGGATTAATAGACGTTACTGGTTACCTAGGTGGTACCACGAACACCTAACGCCCATCAATTATGGATTATCTTTATCAGGGAGGGTGATAAGGTAAGCTAAATCATTAAACAAAAGAAAAAACACGTAAAAATTCCTTACTAAAGCGGAAAATGTCCGCTGCTGTTATATTTTGGTCCAAGAATAGTAAATCCACAGTCACTTTTTTGTTCCTTATGAGAAGTATTACCGGAAAGAAACGTTAAATATCGGCGCCCCGGAAATCGCTATCGTGCCTATGATGAAGCAATCAATAATTTTTATGGAAAGACGAAACAATGTTATTATATCCGGACGAATTATAATGTGTTCGAGAATGCCGCAGGTGGATGATGGTGGAGCAGGTATAAAATAAAGTCTCGAGTCGGCCAATTAACAGGGAAAAAATAATAACGATGTTTATTAATATGGATAGCAGTTACACAAAATATGCTTGAGCGAGTCCCGTAGAGCCTGAGAAAATATCACTGAGCGAGTCCACATGTCACAAAAAGACGCACTGAGCGATTTCAAACGTTGTATAAACCACGATGAGTAGGTCCAAAATTGTTTGTCGAGCCGAACTGCACGGCTCGATTATACTAATCGTCCGAGAGAATTCGTCCCTGATGAGCTGAGTCACGGAGCGAGCCGTGTGGGAAAAAACGCGCGACATGCACGTCACCAACGTCGCCGGAGTTTTCCCCCGGATGAGGCCTGTACCGAATTCGAGCAATACCGAGAGATAAGAGAACTGATTGTCCCGAATCTAATGAGCAGTACGAGAAAAGAGTAGAACCCCGATGAGTCGACCCGGATGAGACCAAAACTTGAGCGCCGGTTGCGTGTCGCGGAGACTGAGATACAATGGCGACCGGCCGTTGCGAGCACGGCCTCGTGGCGCCGATCGAGCGGGAGATCCCGCGCGCAAGCGCGCTCCATGCCGTGCGGCAGCCCGCGAGGTGCTGCCGCCGCCACGAGCGTCGCTGCCGCAAACGACGTAGCCAGCCGTCGTCGGAAGGAAAAACGATATTCTCCAACATAATGCGAATTTCATTGCAGGGTTTCGTGGCTTTTTTCGTCCTCTGTGAAAGGAGGACGAAACAGATGTACGACACGATATGGAGATTTTTAATAAATCTCTGCCCTGAGTTACCCGAGAATTTGCGAGGAGGACCGATTTTGAGAGAGGAGCTATCGCAAGCATCCGTCAATTCTTCCCGCGCGTTAGAATCCATGGATGCTGGTTCCACTTCTGTCGTGTAAGTTTGAATCGACAATTATATGTGGAAATAACATTCAATGATGCAGGCCCAGTACGCGTCTATTCGGTCGTACCTGGGAATCAATTGCCACCCTTAAGAAAAATCATTTATTAATGCCCAGTACGCGTCCTTAAGGACGACCCTGGGAACCAATCACCACCCTGAAAAAAAATTTGTTCATTAATGCCCAGTACGCGCCTTGTGGATGTCCCTGGGAACCAACCAGTCATGCTACGTTAATAATCATTTTGCAGTTTATTCCAAGGTCGCATGGTTTGCTATAGTAGCAGTTTGCTTAATTCGCCACTTTCATATTTTGTGCAGGCTTCATACCGGAAGTGGAAGGCTCTGCGAATGCTGAATCCGCCCAGAGAGGTCCTTTACCTGTCATGGGGCCTGCCCCTTCTACCCGCCGATCGGTTCGCGGAAGGGTGCCGGGTAGTGACAGAAATCGCGGACCCGTTAGCCGCTGGGCCGCTGCGTGCGCTCAACGATTTCTGCCACTACTTGCGCAACCAGTGGGTGCCGCTCGCTGCGGTAGTGTCCGTTTTCGGTACGCCGATAAGACCACACAATGTCGCGGAAGCATTTAACCGACACGCGACGAAGCGGCTGGGAGGGGTGCACCCAAGGATCTGGATATTCCTGAGTACGTTTATATATTTAAGTAAATGTAACGGAACATCTGTTAATTATGTTATATTTTAGAGAAATTGACCGCGACGATTGCGGAAAAGTTGACAGAGTTCAGGCGATGGAGGTCGACGGGCTAAACGGACAGGAGACCGCAACATCGGGCCTGGGCTCGTAGCGATGAAAATCTTGCGAACAACCAGCGTCTCCTGGCCTCGGGAAGGTGATAATTTGATTTTTTTTTATAGTTGTTCTATTTATCCCCGTTGTTAGTATTAATACAATAATGGACTTTATTTAACTTAATAGATACGGAGTGAAGGAGTTCTTGCGCGCAGCAGTTACGCCGTTCTAGCGCTTGGACCTCCATCACGCGTCGCGGGGTCTTGCGGCTGGTAAATTTTTATTATGTTCTTTTTTTTTCTTTTTCTTGTATTATCAATCAATAAACATATATTTTTTCAAACGGAGAGTTAGAGCACGAGCTTCCGTCGCCGCGTGAGATGCTCAATCCTCCAGATGTATATCCAGGTAAAAAAAAATATCACAGAATTTTATCATGATAATTGTTTAATTATGAATTTTCATCTGTGCATCCGTAGATGACCCTCAGGACGCTCCAGTCCTGGTGCGAAGGGCGAGGCGCCAGATCGGCGGGAGAGCAGTGGAGGCTGCTGACGATGGTAAGTTGTTTGCCATCGATGTACTAGACTGATAAATAATAAACACGAGAAAATTAAGGCCCAGTACACGTCCATTCGGACGTCCCTGGGAACCAATTATTACCCTGAAAGAAAATCGTTTACAAGTGCCCAGTACACGTCCATTCGGAGGTCCCTGGGATCCTTTACCGTAATATGCCGTATAATAAAATAATTTTAATGGTTAATCTTTTAATATGCAGATCCATCATCGGATGCAGTCGCATCAGACGCGGATCGTAAGTTATTAATATTAAAAATGTTCGCGTAACAAAATAGGATGGTGCCTGAAAATTTATGAATTTGCAGACGATGTTCGAAATCGCGTTGTGACGCGAGGCCGCACAGGCCGCCGAAGCCGCGGAGGCCGTGCTGGTCGGGGACGCGGAGGAAGAGGAGCGCAAGCTCGCGGTCGTGGAGCCAGAGGGCGAAGGGCTGGCGAACAGGGCAGCATCGCCGGTGATTTCGGACGATAGTGGTAAGGATAAGGTAGAGAAGTGAAATTTTAAACACTGCTTCCTTATTGTTTTCTATTTTTTACAAAGCCACCTCAAGGACGAAGCAGATTCATTACTTTTTGCTTTCTCATAGAGAAAGCTTTGCGAAAAATATAAATTAATCAGGAAGCAATGTGCAAGGTTCTACTTTGCAACTTTTTGTGCAAGTAAGAGCGAATACGACAGTTAAAATAAATGCTAAACAGCATAAAATTTGAACCACCATTCCGATCATCGCCACATTTGGTACAGAGCAGCGTTTCGTGTAATTTTCTGTATAGAATATCTCAGTTGATTCAATGAAATTCGACGTGATAAGAGAAATAAACATTCATATTCATGTAAACAAAGCTTCCTCTATGAGAAAGCAATAGTGTTTTCATCCCTACTCTCTCCATCCCGTAGACATCGAGATTTTTGAAGTCGAGGCTTCATCGGCAGGGGAGAACAGCCCCAAGTGACCGTCGAGCCCGGAGCGACCGTCGAGCCCGGAGCGGTTGTTCAGCCGCGGGCGGCTGTCGAGCCCGGCGCCGCAGCCCGGCCCAAGCCACACCGAAAGAAATAAGTAGTTGGGAGAACCATCTCCAGCATATGCTGTACCGTGAATTAGTTGTAGCAACTAACTCGATAACGTGAACCGATGTATTCGCGATCGATAATGGAAAAATAGCACGTACGACCAACGATTTAGTTCCTATAACCAATCGCTGTGCTGTTTTTACCAACAGCCCTTAGGTGGCGCAACGAACGGGAGCAATAGTTGTGACACGCGATTTGAATGTTACCGGCAACTCACGAATTGGTTTACACTACCAACCGCTTTGTTGCGGGTCATCGGTATTCTGAAGAATCGAACAACGCCAGTGTTTACAGTGTCGTTAAGACCGCAAGATGTTCGGCGCTCGACATTTTCCAAGCGAAGAGTCGACATTGACAATTATACGGTAAGTAGTGCCAATAAATTATTGTTAAAAAGAAGAAAGAGTGAGTAAGGGTCGAGTTACGATTAATAGACTTCATGATCGATGCCGCCAGCATTATACGTAGAGGCCGGTTCTAACCTCACCTTTTGCGTTGTTAGATGAATCCTGCCGGTCCTATCGACAGCCTGCCGCATCTTCTAAAGCATTTAGGCAGCGAGGAATTCACCAAGAAATTCGAAGGTACAGTAAACCTATTTTTTACTTTTAAAATTATAATTTCAATAATTCTGTCACGTGTACCACACGGATATGTGCGGCACAGGTAACGTATAGATGAAATTTCCAATGAAATTTTTGTCTTTATTAAAACTGCATGATTTGCCATTATTAAAAGCATTATGAATAGCATTTTTTTTCCTGCAATTCCCGGAATGTGATTGTTTGCTTTTTACTAATTTATGAAATAACACTGAAAAATATACATCTATATTTTTCAGTGCCACTTTTGTTATTGAGCGCTTAAATTTACTATCTTTTCATTTATCCATATTTCCTCGCTGTTGATCGGAAATTTATTTATTTATAACCAAGCAATAAATAATGATAGCATACATTTTGCACAAAGAACGAGTTAATTCAATATTATCGGTCATTAACAAAAGCTGTTGTTATGATTATAATGTTTTGGCAGATGAAGGTGTCACGGTAGAAATTTTACTGACGTTAACAATCAACGACATGGTACCAATAATACCAAAATTAGGTCCACGAAAAGTGTTTATGAACAAGCTGGAAACTTGGAAACAGTCGTTGAGTCAGTCGAATTGTCCGGTATATTGAAAAACTGATTGTTGGTCATTATTTCAAACGGTGGTGGCTACTGCTTGCATGTATTTTATGAATTTTCTTGTTGCAACCTGACCGATGAAATCAGTCGAACCTGACTGATGACTTCTCATCTCTCATCTCAGCACTCTCGTGTCAGCAATTGTCATTCTCATCTCAGCACTTGTCGACAAGTGCAAATTTTTGCTTGTCGACACAAATTTACACTTGTCGACAAGGGCAAATTTTTGCTTGTCGACACAAATTTACACTTGTCGACAAGTTCAAATTTTTGTAACCTGAACTTATCGACAAGTGCAAAATGGAAACAAAAATTAGCATTTGTCGACAAGTGAACATTTTTGTAATCTGAACTCAACAAGTGCACAATGAATAAAAAAATTTGCACTTGTCGATAAGTTCAGGTTGCAAAAATTGGAACTTGTCGACAAACAAAAGTGTTCACTTGTTGACAAGTGAACATTTTTGTAATCTGAACTCATCGACAAGTGCAAAATGGAAACAAAAATTAGCACTTGTCGATGAGTTCAGATTACAAAAATGTTCACTTGTCGACAAATGCTAATTTTTGTTTCCATTTTGCACTTGTCGATAAGTTCAGGTTGCAAAAATTTGCACTTGTCAATGAGGTTAGGTTGTATTGATAAGTTTTCGTCGGGCAGATAATTTCTGAAATAGTTATTAAAAAGTTTTATTTCTTGATCTTGTTCAGTGGTATTTTTTTCATAATTAGGCAGGGTTGTGACACTCATATTTATTACTTTTACTGTGATATACACTACAGTGTATATAAAATAAAAATGAGTATGATGGAAATTCCATTTTAAGATTTAAGAACGTTTAAGATTTTTAGGTGATGCAGCCTTAATGAGAAAATATAACTGATACAAGTTTTCTCATTTGTAAGTAATTGTACGAACGTTTGTGAATTTGCGCTAACAGCTCACTTCTTACAGGGTGTGCGTTCTGAATTTTAATAGAATGACATTTACATTATGTCTAATAGACATTATCATAGATAATTAATACTACATTTTTGATAAGTTGATATACTATACAATTTATGCCCTTTAGTTCAATTTTGAGGAGACCACGACCACCTTCGACACTGACACTTCTGCTGCGGTCTCTATAACGGGGGATACCGTTGAATTCGATTGCGCACTGCTGGCCGAACTGTGTGGTGAACCATCAGAGGGGATCGTCGCGACTGCAGAAGTTGTAAACGTCGGAACACCGAAAACGCAGAAAGTTAATAGAACAATCTCCAATGTAAGTTTTATTGTTCATGAATTAATATTAATTTTAATTAATTATTTTCTGATTATGTATGTTAATTTTTGTGGCGATACTAATGCATTTCTATTTTCGTTGACAGTCTGTTTCCAAATATCTGGAAGGGGACGTAGACGTGGTGAAATGTTTGTCGCGTTTCGACAGCGGAAAGTTTACGGATGCTGATGCGCAAACAATCAGCCATATCATAATAAAAAAAGAAATGCGCGGTGATACTAACACGATGTAAGATCTCTGAAATTTCCATGTTCAACTCTTCAAAAAAACTGCAGACTTAAATTTATCGCTTGAGTTTATCATTGCTCATAGGCTGGCCATATTACACGCACAAAAAAATAATCGCATTCATTCATTATCTTGGTACCCTTATTATCGGAAAATAGTCCGATAATAAGATTACTCTAAAGAGGATGCACTCAAAAAAATATAATAACTGACTCGATATTAAAAAAAAAATATTGATAGAACGAATAATAATTCCAGAATAACACCAGAACGATTCAAAGACTTAGCAGCGGAGATTTGCGAGATCCTTGAAGGTGACGACCCGGTAGGCGAATTATTTCTATCCATGCGATTGAATTGTTGAGGAAATTATTATAAATTGAGTAATGTATAGATTTGCATGTATGTATCTTTCAGTTTGCTTATTACATACCCAGACGAAATTTGGTTTTGGGTGTCGTGGTGCCAAAGGGCAAATTGTACAATGTGTACAGAAACCTGGTGAAAACTTTAATCGCGGAAGGTCTTCGAGACACTCATCGACGAGCGGCTGCACCTGACGTTGAGCGTTTTCTTTTTTTCGATTACTTAAATCATGTACTAAAAATCACTGTAAACTATGGACTGGTGGTGCATGGCGGTGGGTACATTAGTTTGCAATTACTATTACCTTTATTTTACGTTTAGGCGTGGTTTTAAAACCGGCCGAGACGACCAACGGAGATTTGGAGTGGCTGCTAACTGCACGAGAGCCGTGGGCGGAAGTATGTGCAAAATGGTTGACCACGTGGGAAGCACGGCTATTCCAGCTGCGAAAAGCGAATGAGAGTGGTCTCACAAAAAAAAGAAGAAAATCAACGGAGAGTGAGCCTGTATCGGACGCGATTGGAACATATATAGATACGTATCCTGCTCTGCAGCAACCGAAAGGACACACACTCGTAAGAATTATAACACCCTTTGCATAATTTAACAAAGCTTAAACGTCTTATCCCGAATAAACAATCTTTTTTCAGCTGCAGCTGGATTTTGCCCAACTGTATCCGGGATACGAGACGAAGCTGCACTCCGGATGGGATCAATTTGCGAAGTGTGTTTGCGAAATTAGCAATCTTGTCTATACTACAGGTGTCTAATTTGTTAGACAAGCACGTAGCAAAATGAACATAAAAATAATAACTCCCCTTTAACAATTCTTGTGTTAGAACTTACATAATTTAATTTTCGTAATGTTTGAATTAGAATTGTCTCAGGTCGCAGATTTCCACGCCTTTGCCAGCCAGTTTCCTCCAGTTACCCTAAAGGGGAAAGGAAGGGGAAAGTCGTCAAACCGATCTACGAGGATTGAAATCGTAGAAGGGTTTTTGCTGCATTTGAAGGTAAAAACCGTTTTTTTTTCATCACTCCACTTCATCATTCACATTTTTTCATCATTCACTTTTCAGTGTTAGAAAAATTCTTACTTTTCCGCATTACATAAAATGAATTCTTGTGACCTCCAGGTGATCGATGATCTGGAACCGACCCTTGCGCGATTTCGGCAAAAGGCTGCGGATTCGAGGCAAACTCTCCAGCCTCTCCCAGTGGTAATCGGACTTACGACAGATTCGATTACTGAATCGTATGTTGTAATCAACGATCTGCGATATAGTGTGGATAGTCCGCTTGAAGCCGTCGACATAACTTTTAAGGCTTTCCACGCCCTGCACGCACAGTATCCCGCTCAAAGCGAGGGTCCTTGGCTACTGCTACAGCAGGTAGTATACGGATTTCGGAGTGACTGGGACAATAACACGAGTCGAGTCATTCAGTTGAAGCGACATTTTACGTCGTAATCGGTACAACGTTCTTTTTATTTGTATTACGAATAAAACGACAATGCCCTACTGTACAGAATGTGCAGTACCTCTATCGCTTCCGACGGTACATGCACTACATCTGCATCTGACGATTTGTCACCAGATAGCTGAATGCAAAATATTTCGTTGCAAAGAACCTGGATGTTCAAAAGATTTCGATAACTGGAAATCGTTTTCAAGACATTTAGCACGTTCACATGGTTATGATTTGCACACCTCGATCAAAATGTCGTTAACCTCGGGATCAATTAGTCGAAAGCATACGGAAAAAACCATCGGCGAGCTAGTTGAAGACCGTACTCCTGGCACGACCGATTCTGTTCGCGGACAAGATTCAATTTCTCAAGATTATTTACTTGAAGGTCCTAGTTCCTCAAGCAACGTTTTTCGCGAGCCAGCCATACATCTTTGTGAGCCATCATTCGAAGATGCAGGAATCCCGCGAAGTTCGAGTAACGGGTCAGTTCCAGACCCAATGATGAAGAAACTGCACGACATCTTTCAAATGTTTTGTGCGAAATACTATGCAACGCCCGACTTGCCACGTTCGTACGTGCAGGAAGCTTTAGACAACACCAAAGAATTGATCGATAATATGATTTCCATCGTAAAACCGGCATTGTGTGAAGCGTTCGAATGCACTGCAGTGCAGCGTGATAAAGTCGACCGGATTTTCGATTCAATGACAGTTCCCTTTGCATCGATGTCTACGGAACATCGGCGTTTAAAAACATTTGAAGATATTGGTTTAATATCGCCCAAAAGTTATATCGTCGGATCAAGTGTAGAAAGTAAGTTCGTAGAAGGCAGGGTAATAAAAGTAACGTCTCCGGTCTATGCGCAGTACATTCAACTAAGAGACACACTCCATTGCTTCTTTAGTCTTCCAGGCGTTTTGCGTTCCGTCTTAAATTACATGACTGATCTGATGAGTGAGTGCGAGCTCCTGTGCAATTTTATTCAAGGGCAGTTATGGCGTGATAAGGTGAATCGTTACTTTAGTGGCAAAACGGTTATTCCCCTTTTTAGGCACTCACGTTTTCAAAAAACGCACCAAGAGTGCCTATTGAATTCGCTGTCCAAGGGTGTAAATACGTTTTTTAAGGAAAATGTTAATATAATTTTATTTTATCCACTACTTTTTAGTTCACATTTCTTAAGCATGCTAAAATACATATTCTTGACATAAAATAATAAGGAATTTGCATTACTAAAGACATTTTTTCCTTCAGACAAGATTTTGTGTTACCCGGACGTCCGTATCACTTAGTGGCTCTGGACTGAACAGAGCGAACAAGTTGAAATTTGGAATATTTCTTAGTCTAGCACTGGGAAGTATGCCTATGAAGTGTGTTCATTTTCCAATCATTTTATACAGGAGTTCACTTGAAGAAATTTGGCACTTTTGGTCGTCAAGTTGTATACGGGTCTCAATCTTGGCCATCGATGGAAGAATTTGGCTGAAACTTGCTGCATAATTCTAATTCAACTTAATCTTGATGCACTTTTTTAGTTTTTTTCTTACACACTTTTTAAGTGGTGAATACCTAAGACACTCAAATCATTAAATTGAAAATTGTGTCCGGCTGTCAGTCTTCGCAGTCAATAAAGTAATTTGACTAAAACTTGCAGCGTTCTCATATTTTACCTTAATTCAAATGTATCTTTCCTCATATTAGCCCTTAGATCATTTTAGAATGATGATTACCTACCATAATAGAATCAAAATATTCAATTTTAATTAATTTCACAATTATGATAACAATAATATTTTTCTCTTCAAAATAATTATCCGCTGTACATTCCACATATTATAATGTCAAAATAATTGATTCCGAAATGATTTTTCAATTTTTATATTTATTAATTGCACTGATACAGTTTTATTGTATTATTAATTCATAATTAATATACCAAACTGAAATATGAGTATAAACATAACCTAAACACAAAATTCGTAAAACATATTGACACCTTCTCTACGGAACTATATATGTTTGAAATGTATATTTTTCATTAAATTATTCGTTATTTTTTATTCACTGTCACTCATAACTGTATTCACTATTTATTGTCTGGTTTCGTCTGTAAATTTTCACTTGTCACTGCTAATGTTTTTGTTATTTTATTTACTCATTGTAAATCATCACGTAATTACCATATAACACCTGCATTCATGATTTTATTGATTTCTAACATTTTTTTACACTCAATTATTAAATTAATTAACTACTATAAAAAAATAGAACCCAACAAATTCAGGTGTTTCACGATTGTCACCTGATTCATAATTCACGCCGCGACCGCAATCGCGCTGACGGCTTGCCGTCACTCGACCAAAAAATACGATTGCCGAACGTACTAAACGCGCGAATTTATAAATGCCGATTGACCGTTCACCCGAATGAGAAAAGATCCGACGAGTCATAATACCGAAATATTTATTAGCCGAACGGTGAAAACGCCGAAAAGTTTTTATGCCGAACGGATGAAAATACCGAATTTCATTTCAACAGAATTGTAATGTTCCCGAATGCACCATTTGCCTGAATGTATCGAACACTCGAAAGTCCGTTCTCCCGAATGGGATTTTGACAGAAAATATTTTTCACTTAAGTAGAGTTCTTCATTACCGACACATGCTTCTAACCATGTCGGTATATTGGAGTTCTAGAATTCGATCTATAGTCGCCTCGTCCACAGATAGTTTTCGTCTCTTAATAAGCTTAATAATCATTACATCATGTGGATATCGACTGGTAAATATTAAGGGGCTGCTGGAATAGATTTTTTTACCGACTGGTCGGTAAAAAAATCTACTCCAGCAGCCCCTTAAGAGGCGAAAACTATCTGTGAACGAGGCGGCTATAGATAGAATTCTAGAGAACTCCAATATACCGACACAGTTAGCTGCATGTGTCGGTAATGAAGAACTCTACTTAGGTGAACAAGTGAATATTTTTCCACTGCGTACTAGTTACCGCTCACAGCTCCAGTCTGAACGATACTGTGCGGAGCGTGTAGCGCGACGCCCAAACGGCACTGAGCGGAGCGCGAAGCGCGACGCCCGAACGGCACTGAGCGGAGCGCGAAGCGCGACGACCGAACGGCCCCCCCTGCGGAGCGCGCAGCGCGACGACCGCGTGAGTGCCTTAAAATGACACCAGGGAAAAATGTCCCGAAGGGACATTTTTGCCGCAGGGTCATTTTCGGGGGGTTTGGGGGCGGAGCCCCCCAACAACAGCCCGGCGCCCCGCAGGGGCGACCGGGTTGCTTGTTATTTATTACGATGACTTCGAAGTCAATAACCCACTTGGTAGTCACAGGGGAATACAGAAAATTGGCGGCATTCATTGCTCCATACCTTGCCTGCCTCCTCAATTCTGCTCCGCAATAGAAAACATTTTTCTTGTCGCACTCTTTCACGCCACTGACCGCAAGACATTCGGAAACAACAGTATTTTTAAAATTGTCGTTGACCAATTAAACGAACTGCAAGACAGTGGCATCGTTTTCCAGCTCGATGGAATGGAGAAGAAAATTTATTTTGCGCTGGGCTTGATAACTGGGGACAATTTAGGTATAAACTCGGCATTCGACTTCGTCGAAAGTTTTAGAACTTCCCGATATTGTCGGATATGCAATATTCCCGGCAAGGAAGCTAACGCTGACTGCACCGAACAAGTTGATCGTCTGAGACATTCGTCCGAGTACGAGAACGACCTCGCAGCGGGGCAGATCGAAAGCGGGATTGAACAACGGTCTATTTGGAACGAGGTTAAATATTTCCACGTGTACGAGAATTACTACATGGATCCCTTGCATGATTTAGCAGAGGGGGCACTTAAATACGGTATGGCACACGTGTTGCACTACTATGTTTTTGATGCGAAAAGAAAGATCGATCTAGAATTAGTGAATCAGCGTATGCTCACGTTCAATTACACTTCCAATAACATCACTAATAAACCGCCTCTTATAAAGTGGACGGATGTTAAGGATAGAAAACTTTCAATGACTGGCTGTGAAATGACGAACTTTGTTTTGTAACCGTGGATTTTTACGTCCACGTTACCTTCGCCCTTCCTCCCTGTTTCCTCCGCTGCGAGAGCCGTTGAGCGCCAGCCAATTTTTGATTAACGGCGGAATTGACAAACCGCTAAAGGGAAACGTAACCGTAATAAAAAAAAACTAAACCGTAAACGTAGGCAGCGTTGGAAACAGAGAGATCGGTCACGGTAAACCGCGGGTCGCTCAGTGTGCTAGGTTGTGGAGAGAGGGCGTGAGAGCCAATGAGCAGATGAACGGGAAAATAAAATAAGTAAACCGAAAGCAAATTAAACGGAAAAATGCGTATCTTTAATAGGTGAATGCGCGCGGTACGCGGCGCACGAAATAATGTACACGAACTTCATGTCACGGGGGTACGAAATTCGTAAACCCGACGGTAACTGACGAGAGCGCAAAACAAAAAAACGGGAAACACTTAGCACGGTAACGCGAACACGATAACAGCGAAACCTAGATCGAGAGCACCCGTACGAGAGGGAGAAAAACTGGAGTTATTAAACCGAGAACACCGGGACATAATAGATTAATCACGAGAACACCAGACATTCGATAACGGAAGCGGTAATGAACCCAACCCAAAACGAAACGATAACGACATACTCGGTAACACCGGATCGTCGGTAATTCCCAAAAATCGCACGAAAAATACCGGTAACACCCGTAAACTCCACAAATCCCAAAAAGAGAGCGTGATTAATTAAATATAATCGTCGATAACGTATCCCGAAACCAATAAGTCGATAACGGAACGCGAAAATAATCCAACGGTAGCGTACGGGATCAATAAATCGATAACTCCCATGGTATTAATAATTTGATAACGCAACCATCTCCAATAAATCGATAACACAAACCGGACCAATAAATCGATAACGCAACCGAAACCAAATGAACCGATAACGTCACGGGAACGATAACTCGATAACGCAACCCAAAATCCATAAATCGATAACTCCCACAAATCCTGCGAATCGATAACTCAGACCCAGAACCAGATTCGAACGATAACGCAACCAAACCAACAAACCAATAACACAGCCGAATCCCAAATTAATTCGATAACGCAACGGAATGGAAAATTCGATAGCTTAAACTAAATTCGAACGTTAACTCTCGATAACGCCCCATAACCTGCGGTAACATACGATAGCATCGATAGCGCACGAGAACTGCGCGGCCGAAGCCGCGCCGATAGCGCGAGAACACCAAGACCCTTACCGAAAGGCAGACGAGAGCAGAAGAAGAACGCGAGGCATAGGCGCGCCGCGAGCTCGCGGCCGCGGGCCTACCCCCACCTAGCCTTACCAAGCAGTGGTCGCCGCGGAGCGGCGAGCGTACTGCTCGACCCGATAACGTTGACCGAACTAATTCGCGGGGAATTCCGAGATGGTGTTTGCTCGTCCGTCTCACCAAAAATGCATCGCGGTGGCTTTCGAGCGAGAATGATCTCCGGAATGAGTGCAAGTACAACAAACGTAACTCTAACCGGAACCCGAAATGTGATCGTGGCGATCCGTAGTGAGCGGGTGATCACGAGTCCGCCACTACGGCCTTCCAAACGTAAACGTAACACTAAATCAATGTACTTGACTCATCCTCTTATTTGGAGCGTCGGAATTTCACCGAACCTCGACATTTCTCGGGTGATGCACCGTAAGGGAACTCACCAGGTGCGCCGGGTGACCGCTATATTGGCCCTGATCCACGGCGACCCTGATGTCCTCACCGCGGCGTGAGCGAATTAATCACCCTAAACGTAACACACGATAACTCTAACTGATAACATTGATACGCAGAACGAGAGCGTAACGAGAACTCTGTCGGCAACAGCGAAACACGAAACCGAGAACTCTAAATTTAACAAAAAAAATGCATAATGCCTGATCCGCAACCGAATGTCACGAGCAGACCCGCCTCTGATGTAAGCGGTGGTGTATCTGGGACGGAGATTCCGGGAATTTCTGTCACACTCCCCCCTCCATGACTTTCACCCCATCGGTGTTTGGCTGACAGAGCGTGGAAGGACGGGCAGGCCTGGAACACCGATTCGGACCCACACCCTAGAAATATAAAAAAAAAAGAAACTCGACACAAATTAGTAGTAACCGTAACACCAGAATACTGTTTTATTCGAACTAAGCGATAACATTTGGTAAGCTGCGCTAGTTTTGCGCTCAGGTACCTTTATCTTGGTTTTTTGTACTGGGAACTTCGATAACACGAAACTAAAATAAGCCTATCTCTAAGATCACATGACCCGAAAGATCGATAACGCGAGTATACCGACTAACATGTCCTTTTGACGAAGCTTAACATTTGGCGAGGAACTGATGTCCGTAACGAGAACGGCGATAACTCTTAAGTTCTAATCAGTGCGATAACGGTTCAGTCAGGGCTTATTAGCCGAATCACAAAACAAAAGAAACGAGAGCGCTTGGCAGACTGATTTTCCGGCCGGAGTTACGGCACGAGGACGATAACGAAAATAAAAAAAGATACTTTTGGCCGGAGTTACGGCACTAGAACGATAGCGTAATAACAAAAAGTATTTTTCTTTGTCGCCGGAATTACGGCACGTTGCGGTAAATCCCGTCACGGTTTCGGCGGCGCGATAGCCGAGAGAAAAAAAAAGAATACGGGTTTTGGCCGATAGCATCGGAATCGCGAAACAATAAGAAATACCTTAACAAATTACGATAACACCGGAATGACTTAAATGACGATAACACCAGAAAGGTACTTAAATGACGATAACACCAGAGAGATACTTAAATAACTAACGATAACACCTAAAACATAATGTTGACGGTAACACCGGAAAGGCCTGTGAGTCGAACGATAGCGCCTCTTACGACCAGTACGGGCGGGCGCTGTAATAGGCCTGATAGTCTGGTTGATGGGAGTACGGCTCTTCATACTCCTCTGGACGCATGGGACGCGGTGAGACGTACCCGGAACCCTCTGGTCGATTGAACGGGGTACAGCAGGAGCACCCGGACCTCGATAGAGCGCGCGGCTCGTCGTGGCGACGGTAGTCGGCGTTACGATCCCTCGGTGGGTCTGGTCGCTCCTCCGGGGTGTATGGTCGCTGCACCGGAGCCTTTGGGCCTATTGCAGCCAACTCCTCGGCGATTCGTACACGCGGCACGTTGCGTCCCAACGGGGCGACGTAGGGACCTTTGCTGGCCCAACGGTCCTTACAATTCGGACACGTCCGCATGGTGACGTGGCGCTCGCCACAACCAAAACAAAATCGATCGCCCGTGGGGTTCGGACAGCTTCGATGCGTATGCCCTTCCCACCCGCAATCGTAACACCCCACTCGTTGAGGTCGCGGACTCGACCCTTGTGCCGGAGCACGCGGAGAAACGTAGACCGAGCGCGGACTCGGTTCCCGTGCCGGGGCACGCGGAGATAGATCGGCCGGGTGCAGAGCGGTGACGGGCGTCTGGTCGACCGGTGGTGTCGTTGGTGGTGTGACCGCGAGAGCCTCCCGAGTCGTCTCGAACTGCTCAATACACTTCGGCGGATCCGGGGATGCGGCGGAAGCACCCTCCGTGGATTCGGGGAGAAGGTCCTCCTCAGGCTCCATCTCGATGAAGTCATCGTCCGGTTCCGACCTCAGGGTGACAATGGTCGTCAACCTCTCGTCCGCAATTATTTTGGGGCCTTGGGGCTCCTTCGGTGGGACGGCAGGGAACTCCGGGACCGTCTCGGCGCTGGCCATACTGTGGCTGCTCGTGCTGCGGCTGCTGCTGCTGCTGCTACTGCTGCTGCTGCTGCTGCTACTGCTGCTGCTGCTGGGGCAGCGGTCTGGTCTCCGGAGGAGGGGTGGTGGCGGGAACTTCCGGAGAACTGCATCCGGTGATTCACGCAGGATCTGTGCGGTGCGTTCCACCGTCCTCGCTAGCGCGTCGACAAAACCGGCATTACGTCGGTTCACCCGGTAACAGACCCGAATATAGGGCAGGAGCCAGCACCAGGGGTTGAGTGCTGAAGGCCCTGGGCCCGTGGTCGGGGCTGGAGCCTCTGTTTCGGCGACGTCTGTCTCCATGTCCTCGGGTGGTGGACTTGGTGGAGTCACGTCGGACCCCATATCGCGGATCGCGCCCTCAATCGCGCCGACCAGCTGCGCCACATGGGTGGTGTTCTCCTCCGAGTTCTCCATAACCTGGGAAACACGAAATCAGAGGTGGCGAACATGCATTAGTGGGGGAGGTCTCGGTCTTTGTTCTCGAGGCCTATCCCGAGCGAGAGCAGTTGTAGGCGAGAACTCGATAACTCAGAGGGCTAATACTACGATAGCGCGTTAGCAGGATAGTCATGCGATAACACCGAAATAGCTAATATAAGAGTAATGAAGCGATAACACGAGAACAGAAACAACCACTCGATAGCATGCTAGGAACTAAGAGGTAACGCGATAACGGGTTTTGCCCACGTATTGGTAGCACGTTTGGGACTTTACGATATCTCCCGCGAAAACGTTGTTTTTTAAGCGATAACACCGAAAATCATATACTCGATAACACCGTGATACAGAAAAATAGACGGTAACACAAAAATAGAGAAAAAAAAAGACAAACGATAACGCGGTAACTCGATGACTCCCGAATACTCCTTTACGCGGGGACTCGATATGGCTTCAAGTCCTGCACGGAAATCACCCCCTGTGGACGTCCAGCCAGATCGGTGAGCTCGTATCTGACGCGCGAGAGCTTCTTTGAGACAACGTACGGTCCCTCAAATGGTTTAGCCAATGCGGCGGAGAAGTGTTTCGCCGCGTTAGAGAGCTTGTGGGAACGACGTAACACGAGATCTCCTTCCTTGAATTCGCGATCGCGGTGCCGGAGATTATAATAATGGGCCTGCTGGTGATGTGCCTCGTTGAGCGCGTGCACTAGCGTCTTACGCAGGGTCTCCAATCGCTTCATGCGATCTAACCACTCTTGCGGGTCGCGTTTTACAATTTCCGGTTCGCCTTCTAACTCTCGTTTTAGCGATATCGCAGGCTGGGGTTCGCGGCCGAAATTCGCGAACGCGGGGCTCACGTTTAGAGAGCCGTGATGCGCCGAATTATATGCGAAACGGAACTCATGAAGGTGCGTATCCCAATCGCGCTGGTCGCTGTCAATGTAAGCGCGAAGCATGGCCTTGATGACGCGGTTTACCCTCTCGACAGGGTTGGCTTGGGGGTGGTACGGCGGAGTTGTCACGAGCTGAATTCCGGTTGTTTTCGCGAGTTCGCGGATCTCACGGTTGACGAACTCCGTACCATTGTCCGTCAATAGAATGCGCGGGGTTCCCCATCGGCAAACCACGAGATCGCTTAGGGCTCCACCAATCGTTTTTCCAGTAGCGCGTCGCAAGGGGACCACCTCGATCCATTTCGTGAACATGTCCTGGATGATGAGGACGCAAGAGAAACCGGCACGACTACGGGTAACTGGACCCATAATATCTGCGGCGATCGAGACCCATGGTTCTTCGATAACGCGTCGGCCCATCGAGCCAGAAGGCGGTCGCTGCTCAGCCTTGATGCGCTGGCAGATGTCGCAGGTGCTGATAAATGCGACAACATCCCGCAACATTCTCGGCCAGAAATAACCGCGCGCGACGCGACGAAAAGTTTTGTCTACCCCGAGGTGACCTGACTGCGGTAGCTCGTGGGATTCTGCGATAGCACGGGAGCGGAGAGCTCGCGGTAACACCAATTTCCAACTGTCGAGATCTTCCAGTTCCGAGTCGACGAAGTCGTTAGGCCAGTGGTGATAGAGAGCGTCGTCCTCTATCTTCCAGTCTGGGAAGCGATCGGGCGCGTGTTGTACGTCACGGCGACGTCGCGTGTACCACGGGTCGGGATCGTCGACAGCGGTGGCGAGAGTGGCGAGAGCGTCGACAGCTTCCTGTTCAGGAGTACGCGAAAGAGCGTCGGGCACATGATGGAGCGCGCCGCGTCGGTGAACGATAGAAAAATCGTACTCGAGCAGTTCCAACGCCCATCGGGCCAGTCGTCCGGTTGGATTTTTAAGGTTATGTAACCACCGCAAGCTGCTATGGTCGGTGATAACCGTGAAGGTATATCCCTCCAAGTAGCAGCGGCATTTTCGGATGGCCCAGATGACCGCGAGACATTCACGCTCGGTGACCGTGTACCTTTTCTCGGGCTCGGTCAGGGCGCGACTGACATAGGCGATAACTCTCTCAGCTTCGTCGATAACTTGCGTTAGCACGGCACCTACCCCTACGTTGCTCGCGTCGGTTTGTAGCGTGAACGGGAGCTCGAATTCAGGACACGATAACACTGGAGCAGAGGCAAGATGAGCTTTGAGCTGTTCGAATGCCGTCTGCTGTTCCTCCGTCCAATCCCACGCCTCGTTTTTCTTGGTGAGGCGAGTGAGAGGTTCCGCGATTGTAGCGAAACTCGGTACAAATCGCCGATACCACGAAGCCATACCAAGGAAACGTCTTAGCTGCTTCAGATTTTTCGGCACCGGGTACTCGGTAACTGGCGCGACTTTCTCGGGGTCAGTTTGGAGACCAGTCGAATCGACGAGGAAGCCGAGGTAGCGGACCTGGGAGCGGCAGAACTCGCTCTTGTCGCGGTTTATCGTTAGTCCCGCGAGACGGATTTTATCGAGAACGCGCTCGAGCCAATGCAGGTGATCGGCGAAGGTCCTCGTGACGACGATAATATCGTCCAAGTATACAAATACTTGAGGATACATCTCAGTCCCAACCAGTCGGTCGAGGAGCCGCTGAAAGGTAGCGGGCGCGTTCGTCAAACCGTACGGCATGCGCTTAAACTGGAATAGTCCACGACCAGGGACGACAAAAGCTGTGATCTCTCTCGATTCTTCAGCCATCGGTATTTGAAAATACGCTTGACTCAGATCGAGGGTGGTGATATAGTGGGCTTGACGGAGTTCGTCCAGGATTCCCGCCATGTTCGGAATCGGGTACGCGTCCTTTTTGGTGACGGCATTGACCCGTCGGAAATCGATACAGAATCGATATTTACCATTGGGTTTACGTACCATAACAACTGGACTGGACCAATCGCTCTGCGAGGCCTCGATTATATCATCCCGAAGCATGGTGTCTACTTCCTCCCACATGATATTTCGAATCGCGGGGGTCACGTGATAGGGCTTTTGCCTGATCGGTGGGCTGTCGCCAACATCGATCGAATGGGTCGTCAGCGCGGTAACTCCAGGTTTGTCGGTAGCAGGGGGGATCGCGGTAGCGAGCAGCTTCGATAGCTCTTCAGACTCCGCCGGCTCGAGAGTGCGGAGGCCGCAGCAGACAATTGCGCGCGAGGCGGTGCCTGCGGGAACGAACGCGAATTTCCGATCAGGTTCATCGCGGTAGCACCACGTCTGGTCGTAGAAATCGATGACCATACGCGCTGCGCGCAGAAAATCCATGCCAATGATGAGATCCTCTGCGAGCATGGGCATGGCATACGCGATAGCTTCGGTCTCGCGACCGTGAATTTTCGCGACGAATCTGGCGGCTTTCGTGACCGTCTCGATCTGCTGGGTGGCTAGCATGACCTTCCGAGGTGGTACTTCCTCATAAATCACCCCTAGGCTCGAAAAGAGCTGCATTCCGGCGTGACCGGCGAATGTGCGGGTCGCACCTGAGTCCACGAGTGCTCGGATGGACTTCCCCTCAACATCGAGAGTTATGTAGAAGGATAGCGAGTCCGCCGGCGTCGAAGCGAGAGCGGCGGTATCGGATTTCCCGTTCTCGATATTACAAAAAGGGCAGTTTTGCGCCGTTACTCCCGAATAACTGCAACGGTAGCAGAAAACGCGTCGGGGTTCGGTACAATCGCGGTGGCGGTGACCGGGTTTTGAGCAGTTCCAGCACGTGGAACTGGGCCTTGGCTCAGGGCGACGCGATAGTGCATCCCGTGCGAGAGCGGTAGCGGGATTTGCCGGGACCGGTGTACGCGAGCTGGGTGTCGCGGGATTACGCCGGGAGGGGGTGAAGGGTTTCGGGGGTGTTCGTCCGGGACGGACGTCACCTGCGGCGTCGAGGCGCTCTTCAGCCTCCTCGTCAGCGGGAGTATCTGGTTCCCTAACCTCGCTCAGAGCCTTTGCTTTGAGGAACGGCCGGTGGCGAGGCGTGGGCTGGCTGCCCTTATACGCCAAACTCGGGCACAGGGACTGTTCCGGCTTGGGCGGTGGTCGCCGCGTTCCCGAATTCTCAAAAATACGCTCAAGGCGATTCGCGTGGACCTCTAGGGCGTCCAGTGAGAGATCCTCACTCCAGGGGATGGCTACGCGATATTCCGGGAGGAGATTGCGATGCGTATACCGCACTTGCTCGCCCATGGGCCACCGCGGAATCGTTCGCGAGAACAGTCCTCGCATGCACGAAATAAACTCCCCAGTTGACTCATGTTCACCCTGGGTTCGGTCTGAGATCTCGCTACGTAGCGCGATCTGATAGTCCGGTTCGCCGTAACAACGGCGGAAAGCGTCTCTCGCGTTAATCCAGGTGGTGAATTCGCGCACGTGTCCCCGATACCAGACGAGAGCGTTCGCTCGTAAGAAAAACGGAAGCGCGTGTAATAAATCGCGGTCACGGACAGGGAGAAACGCGCGGCCTTCCTCGATACGCGTCAGAAAATCCTCGACGTCCTCTCCGCGTTTCCCGGAGAAGGACAAATCCCAGCGTTTCATGGTGTTAAGCAATGCAGCGGCGGAGAGGGGTCGTTCACCCACGAATTCTCCGTCGTCCTCCGAGAAATTATAGTCGACGGGATCCGGCATAATTCGGTCGCGAGGCGCGCGAAGGTTCCCGTGTGCAGATGGCGCAGGGGGGAGAGGGGGTCTCCGTCTGATAGGCGCGGAGTTTGACGCGACCGACGTTGCATCGTCTTCCGCGAGATCTGCGGGGTAGCGCGCGTCGGGGGCCCGAAGCATCTCGGGGCTGGGACGCGACACGATAACCCCCGGAAGGTTCTTAACGCGCCGGGTGGACGGTTTTTTCTTCGGGACCGACGTGTCCGCGAGGTCGGTCTGTGACGCCCGCGTATGGGTCTGGGCATCCGAATCGGAACCGCCACACGCACCGGACTCGTCCTCGTCGTCGCCGATGACCGCGGTTCTTTTGCTTTTGGGCTTTGTGCCCGTACTGGGATCGCGGTCAGCCATCGCGAGTGGTCACGGAGCGACGTCGCGAGGATCGATAAAAAAAAAGAAAACCCGTCGATAACACCTCGAGTACAGCGAAGATTAATTCGCTGCGAGCGGTAACACCATAAATAAATGCACCATGCGGTAACACCAATGCGAATCGATAGCAAAATCGGTAACACCCAAAAAAAAGAAAACGATAACGAAACGGTAGCGAAAACGCGGGAAAGAGAGAAAAAGAAAAAAAAAGAAAAGGTAATAGGCGATAGCACAGCGAGAACGGAAATAAGCCCACAAAAAAAAACAAAAAAATAAACGATAACAAGCGAGAGCAGAAACAACAAAAAAAAAGAAAATTAATCGATAGCAAACGATAGCGGAAACCAAAAAAAAAGAAATAAACGATAGCGGAAAATTACGTCGGTAACACACAAAAATCAAATCGGTAACACGAAAGAAAAGTTCACTGAACGGTAACAGTGATAACGTGATAACTCGAGCGATAACTCGAGCGTGGATCGATGACAGTCACAGGTGTAATAAAGAATTAATCGGCAACGTGGACTCACCGATCGTTGATTCGACACACGTGCGAAGCACGACGAGTCGAGTTGGCCGCTGTCGCCGGTACTCGATAGCAATATCACCTCGATGGATGGCACTCGATAACACTGATGCGATGAACTTCACTGTTACGATAGCACTTTAATTATTTCGGGTTGAAACCAGGGTGGATGACACGTCTGTTCGCTTCGATGATTGCCGAGCGACTGATCGGGCAGCGGTGCGTCTCCCGGGGCCTGCCACAGGCCCTTTGTCCGAAAAGCGGGGAAATTTGCCACCACTGCTCGCCTTATCTTTCCAGGAAAGACCACCCCGTTGTCTTCCCCTTTTCCCCCTTCCGGCCGAGGGGGTAATCCTCGAGCGCGGCGGGAGCCGACGCGTCGAGACGCGTCGCGACCCACTTAGCGCGACTGTTTACATTTTTTGTGTTTGGGTCGCGCGGCCCGCACAACGATTCTCGGTAATCCGAGAATGGCACGCGCCTACGGCGCGTACGCTGATGTTTACGTCTTTCGGCTCGTTCGCGCATCCTTCTTCTCGTTCAACACTCTCTCTATATTGTATATTTTTTTTTTTCGAGTGTCTTAACGCGATAGCGACGAGTTCGAAGAACGCGCGAACCGAGAGCGAGTAACGAACGTTTTATTTTCGTTCACTCGAAACGGTAGCGATGTAGTTACAAAAACGATAACACGATAACGCACCGAGAACTCACATTTACCCGAAAACCGAACTCTATACCGAAACTCGAAATTTATAATACACAAAAAAAAAACCACGCTCATCTGCTTGTGTTGGCCCCACGTTGGGCGCCAATTGTAACCGTGGATTTTTACGTCCACGTTACCTTCGCCCTTCCTCCCTGTTTCCTCCGCTGCGAGAGCCGTTGAGCGCCAGCCAATTTTTGATTAACGGCGGAATTGACAAACCGCTAAAGGTAAACGTAACCGTAATAAAAAAAAAACTAAACCGTAAACGTAGGCAGCGTTGGAAACAGAGAGATCGGTCACGGTAAACCGCGGGTCGCTCAGTGTGCTAGGTTGTGGAGAGAGGGCGTGAGAGCCAATGAGCAGATGAACGGGAAAATAAAATAAGTAAACCGAAGGCAAATTAAACGGAAAAATGCGTAGCTTTAATAGGTGAATGCGCGCTGTACGCGGCGTCCGAAATAATTTACACGAACTTCATGTCACGGAGGTACAAGATGTGTAAATCCGACGGTAACTGGCGAGAGCGCGTAACAAAAACGGGAAACACTCGGCACGATAACGCGAACACGATAACGGCGAATCCTGGATCGAGAACACCCGTACGGGAGGAAAGAAAACTGGAATCACTAAACCGAGAACACCGAGACATAATAGAGTAATTACGAGAACACCAGACATTCGATAACGGAAGCGGGGACGAACTCCACCCAAAACGAAACGATAGCGACATAATCGGTAACACCGGATCGTCGGTAATTCCCAAAAATCGCACGAAAAATACCGGTAACACCCGTAAACTCCACAAATCCCAAAAAGAGAGCGTGATTAATTAAATATAATCGTCGATAACGTATCCCGAAACCAATAAGTCGATAACGGAACGCGAAAATAATCCAACGGTAGCGTACGGGATCAATAAATCGATAACTCCCATGGTATTAATAATTCGATAACGCAACCATCTCCAATAAATCGATAACGTAACCCGAAACCAATAATTCGATAGCGCAACGGAATCAATAAATCGATAACGCAAATCGGACCAATAAATCGATAACGTACCCGAAACCAAATGAACCGATAACGTCACGGGAACGATAACTCGATAACGCAATCCAAAATCCATAAATCGATAACTCCCACAAAATCTGCGAATCGATAACTCAGACCCAGAACCAAATTCGAACGATAACGCAACCAAACCAACAAACCAATAACACAGCCGAATCCCAAATTAATCCGATAACGCAACGGAACGGAAAATTCGATAGCTTAAACTAAATTCGAACGTTAACTCTCGATAACGCCCCATAACCTGCGGTAACATAAGATAGCATCGATAGCGCACGAGAACTGCGCGGCCGAAGCCGCGCCGATAGCGCGAGAACACCAAGATCGTTACCGAAAGGCAGACGAGAGCAGAAGAACAACGCGAGGCGTAGGCGCGCCGCGAGCTCGCGGCCGCGGTCCTACCCCCACCTAGCCGTACCAAGCAGTGGTCGCCGCGGAGCGGCGAGCGTACTGCTCGACCCGATAACGTTGACCGAACTAATTCGCGGGGAATTTCGAGATGGTGTTTGCCCGTTCGTCTCACCAAAATGCATCGCGGTGGCTTTCGAGCGAGAATGATCTCCGGAATGAGTGCAAGTACAACAAACGTAACTCTAACCGGAACCCGAAATGTGATCGTGGCGATCCGTAGTGAGCGGGTGATCACGAGTCCGTCACTACGGCCTTCCAAACGTAAACGTAACACTAAATCAATGTACTTGACTCATCCTCTTATTTGGAGCGTCGGAATTTCACCGAACCTCGACATTTCTCGGGTGATGCACCGTAAGGAAACTCACCAGGTGCGCCGGGTGACCGCTATATTGGCCCTGATCCACGGCGACCCTGATGTCCTCACCGCGGCGTGAGCGAATTGATCACCCTAAACGTAACACACGATAACTCTAACCGATAACATTGATACGCAGAACGAGAGCGTAACGAGAACTCTGTCGGCAACAGCGAAACACGAAATCGAGAACTCTAAATTTAACAAAAAAATGCATAATGCCTGATCCGCAACCGAATGTCACGAGCAGACCCGCCTCTGATGCGAGCGATAGTGTATCTGGGACGGAGATTCCGGGAATTTCTGTCACAATATAAAAGGGCTGCATGGTCCACCGCGTAGCGTACGAGATTGGTAACCGTTAGGTCGCTGGTTCAAGACTTCCTTTTGGCACTTTCGTTTTTTTTTCTTTTTCATATCTGTTTTCTATGGAAATTGATGGAATCTTAGCTATTTAATGGAACTATTAGTATAATAAATTATTATTACATTATTCATTTTTTTAAATGAAGAAATAGCGGCCTTAAAATGTAGCGCTGAAAAAATCAGCATCGAATAATTCTTTTTAGGATAAGAATAATGTTGTTTATTTCCTTATTGTTTTATTTATAGTAGAGAAGTATGGATATACATAATATGTTATAAAATTTAGTATTAATAAGTAGTCGCAGTAGCATATTTTTATTCCATTGATGATTTTTACATTTGACCTGTTCTTATATTTTTGTAACTATTATTTCTAGTAGTTAATAGTACATTACATCATTACTACGGCTACTACTAGTACATTACGATCTAGTGACAGTACATCGCTCCGGGCCAAATGCAAGCATTGAGCAAATTGACAATGCTGATAAATAGCAGAAAATATTGCTTACGTTAAAAGAACTTTTAACGTAAACATTTATACACATACTATTGTAAGTTTTCACTACATTTCATCATTTGTTATTTGTAATTTTAATTATTTTTAAAGCTGTTTTCGACGATCTCGGGGATCATCTCTTTTGCTGCTGTGAGCAAGATATCTTTGGATTGGATAACCGGAAATACGAAAACGAAACAGATTCAGTTAATATAAGGTATCTTTTGTTTGATTGAAAGAATAAGCAAAATATTTATTTTTAACGAAATAGCTGCTTATCAAAACAAAAAATCGATTTTCCATAAAAACGTTTGTGTTAATCTGTTCATGAAATGGAGAATATTTGTCGGAAAAAAAACCTTCGATCAATTACTAAAAATATATATATTTATAAAGCTTATGTAAAAATTTGAGACCGATTGGTTGAACCGTTTTTGAGAAATTATTTTAGAAACAAAAATATATTAAAATACACTTAAATGTTATCATAATGTGTGTACATTTTTCAGTTAATAAATTAAACGTCAAAATTCAACGTGAATATCCACGATAAATCAATGTTTCTTATGCTAGCTATTCAAAGAATAGGGCCTCAGATTCTGCGCGAACAAACTGTCGCCGGCGCGTTTGAATTCCGGATTCCGTGCGCATTCTGCCGACCTTGGAATTCTGCAAGAATCGAGAAAAGAAGCCGAACGCGTTAGACGTGGATGTAATTCCCGGCGTGGAGAAAAATGTTGTTTTTTACCTCAAGCAGACGAACGCGAGATAAACTCGCCACGGTTACGTCGTTAACGGTTAAGATTTTTTTTCTCGCAGTCCCATTGCGGTGGGTCTGGAGCCGTCGCGAATCTTCATTGCCCACCGTCAGATCCATCTGCACTCGTTCGGCCTTTGGGCTTGTGCTGTTTACTGCGAGTCCGACTCGTAAGAACAGTTTCGAAAAGTATTAGAATATGTTAAAATCTAAAAAAAAATAACGCGGAAAAAAGCATTTTATCCGCTGTCGATGCAGCCGACTTACCTCTCTTCGGTGTGTCTGTCGGTCGGGTTCCACGTTTTATGGTACCGGCGGTACCGGTCCTACCGGCTCTCGCGAGACGTCCTGGTGACAAATAATTTTATTTAACAAATCTCGTGTCAATACGATCTCGCAATTAAAATTATCACAAATTAAAGTTTGTCACGTTGTTGAGATGCGGAATATCGATACCGTGAGCCGCCACGGTCGTTACAACGAGCACTCCGGTTTTTCCGGACTGCTCCGAGTCTTTTCCGGTCCAGAGATTCGCGTAGATGATATGGTGTTGATGTTCGCGTCATCCAGGATCTGTTGATTTTTTTATTTACATTTTACAAAACGATTTTTTGCAAGTTGTAGTGACGATTAATTACCACGTGAATGCCGTGAACGTGAATTACCTGCTGGGCGGTCGTCTGTGAAGTGCCGATTCGAATTTTTCAGTCTATCCGTTTTGAACGCAAATTGTTGATGCATTTCTTCTGAAATAAATATTCGAATGTGTTATTACCGAGAACTGGCGCTTAAAGTTTAGAAAAATATAGATGAAAATGAAAACGTTAACATGCAAGTAAACAAATTGCATCCAAATTGAGCCCGTTAGAATAGACGTTAGAAACAAAATTGCACCAAATTAATTTGGTTTTAAAAACATGCATTTGTCAAATAAGTAAATCAAGTAAATGAAAGCCGACGAAGCAAGCGGAAGATAAGAAAAAAAAAATTTGTTTGTGTCTAACCACTTTGCCTTTCCGGTTTGCTGAGCCACTTTCAGCGCGTTTGCTGAAGCCTCCTCGACCTCTTTCAAGCTTCGGTTGAGCTTCTTGCACTCGTTCTGAATACACAGTCGAGCTATGTTAGAAAAGAGCGCCATTGATATGTCGGACCCGTGCACAGCACACGTTATCCACGTTGTGTCGCAGTGACTCATCATTCGTTCAATTGCGATATTTTTGATGTCCTTGGCGTGCAGATGTTGAGCAACATCTTGAAAAAAAACATTTTGAGCGTCTCGCACCGTCTTCAAGAGTGGTGACGATGGCTGCGCAGTCCCTGTCAGTTCTCCCATATGCTCTGACTCGATGTCGTTTTTGTCGCTCATCGAAATTCGGCACTGCTCACAATCAATCGATTTAAAAACTCTTTTCACCACGTAGCTGGCAACATATAAGTCCTAGTGGTCCGGATATCCCATTACGTTTTCTTGAAGGATGACGTCATCCACATCTTCGTCCTCCGGTATGTGGAGGACGGGTAACTCGTCATACAGTCTTGCGACATCGTCATCGTTATTGTTCGACACTATGCTGTCGTCCTCGTTATTGTTTAACTCTATTCTGTCGTCGTCGTTATTGTTTGACACTGTCATTTTCTTCGAAGAGTCCATTTCTTTTTGTAGGAAAAAATCCATTAAGTTTTGGATGATTTGTCCGTCGTCTTTCTCACAGTTACCTCGACGACTGTGAGGGGCAGATATTCTTGACAGAATCGTCGATTTCAATGCTGACACGAAGTGGCCTGTTGTCGGGTTTACGTTCGTCACGCCATGCTGTCGGATGACACCAAATAAATTTTCTAAAGCATCCTGATTGAGTTGCCGAAGATTGAGAGTTTTGAAGCCGACGCTGGTCAAATACTGCCAAAGTTGCTGCAGCGCTGACAGAGTCGTTACAAGGCCATTTTGGCACGGTGGTCGAAAGACCGTTCCGTCGTACCTTGTGAAGGACATCTTGTCGACATTATTTTCAAATTCTTTCCATTTCTCAACGTGGTTGGATGTCTTGGTTACTGATTCGCGTTGACCTTCTTTGCAATCCTCTTTATTTGCCGGTCCGTTAATTGCATCGAACATTATGTTCATGTCCGACACAAACTGCGCCGTTTCCAGACCGCCGGGAATCAGTTTGTCGTGTGAAGTGCATACGCACCTCAAAATTGCAGCGGTCGTGTTGCTGAGTGTTTCGGCTGCCGTTTTCACTCTCATCTTTTCCTTCGACGTCGGGAAAATGTGACTCCGCGTTAGTTTATTAAATCCAAACGTCGCGGAGTCCATGACGTACACCTGCATCACGTGCTTCCACTTCGCAATGTGCGTCTTCTAGCGAACTGTTTGCCCTGGATAGTCGTTGACATTGGCGTTCCCATTCTTTCTCGACCAGTCGCTGAAATTTCCCATAAAATTGTTTTGTATTGACTTGAAGAGGTGCGGAGGATCGTAAATTGTAAAAATTTTTTTTCCGTCAAGCTGAAAAAATGGCCCTGGCTTTTTCGATGGATTGTCTCGTTTCAAACGGGTCAATGCCGCGCAATTCGTTGCGCCTTGGTCGGAAACCGTTGCGGTGACATTGAGTCCGGCACCATTTAACGCTCGCACAACATTGACCAATGTCTCACTTATGAGCTTGGCCGATGTTGTGCCTTTGCAAGAATAATAGGCGACTGGAAATTTATAGTGTTTTCCGAGTCCCTGCACCATGTAAACGAGAGCGTGATCGGCGAGATGCGGTGTTCGGCCATGTTCGCCAAAATCTTCGAATCCTTCGACTTCTCCCGAGCACTCATTGTAAAAGAGCCTTTTTTTTAAAGCCATTTCGTCAAACATGACGATACACTCTCTGTCCTTCGGAGCCATTGTCGCTGCATTGTCGCCGTTGATACCGACTTTCATCGGTATTGTGTGAAGGAGCCGTGAGATAGTGCGCACCGACGGAAGAGCGATGAGGTGTTGCAGGTATGAGTACGCCTTTGGTCCTCGTTTATAAATTGCCACAGCAAGCATTTTTTCGTCAATCATCCAGCGTCTACCTGTCGGAGCCCGTTTGTTGTTCCGGACATCTGCAACAATCATTTCACGCAGGACAAGCGATGAAATGTTTTTCAGCAGACTGTCGTAGGATTTCCCGGAAGACAGCTCTTTGATGGCGTTGTTGCTGCTCTGCAGGGCTGCAATTTTTTCCCGCAATTCGTTTTGTTGTTTGCCGATGACGCTCAGGAGTTTTTTTTTCCGCGGACTGATCGGTTCGCCTTGCAGTCCAGTCATTTCCATTCTGCGTTTGGCGCTGATTCGCTGTGTAGCAACTGGACGAAAAAATATATTGTGAGGAAAATTCCTACTTTCCGCCACCTTCGTGCGCTCTCCTCGCCCGTCGCCAAATGCTGGTGGGCGCCAGCCGATTTTTTATTTGATTGGGACGCGGGCGGAATCGACAAACCGCCCGAAACCGAAAACGTAAACGTAACTAAACCTAAACGGCGACGGACTCGGAGAAGAGATTCACGGAAAACTCGGGGTCGCTCAGTGTGTAGGTTGTGGAGAGAGGGCGTGGATTCTTAGTGGCACTGAATAAGGGCGAACACGAAATTAAACGGAAAATTCGGCCGGTTTATTTTCTTAATTCACAAAAACTATAACGTTAACCACCGCGATCGAGAACGAGATACCGAGAGAACAAGATAGCGAGAACGAGATAGCGAAAACGCGGAAACTCGAATAAATCAAACCGGAAATCAGAAAGAGAACTTCCTAACACTAATACCATCACCAGATATCTCCCGAAAATGCACGCGAAATCGGAAGGGAGCGTCAGATAACGCACGCGAACGAATCAGAGAACATACGATAAATTTATGCGAGAAACCCAGGTAACACACGATAATTGTACACGGAAACCCAGAGAACACTCAATAAATGCACGCGGGTGATCAGGGAACAACCGCGGAAAATCAGATAACACTCGATAAACCCACGAATAACCGGAGAAATCGGTGGAGAACAACCGCGAACTAAACGCATGACACTCGCGAGAACGCACGAATAACCGGAAACCGAACGCGAACACCGTAGGGAACGCGAGGGAACAGAAGTGCACGCGACAGAGAACATCGGCGAGTACTCGCAACCCTGTCACTACACTGACTAATTCTAAGTATCCAGGTGCGTAGGCGGCTGAAAGGAAATAAAGACCAGTAAAGATAACGAAACAACAAGTAAAGTAAAGTAAAGTAAACAAGTAAAGTAAAGTAAAGTAAACAAGTAAAGTAAAGTAAATAAAGACAAGTAAAGATAACGGAAAATATACGAAGAGACCACCGGTAAATCAGAGAGAGAACGTCGGAAAATAAATTCAGAGAACACCGGGCGTGTAAAAGAGAACTCCAGAAATATAGAAAGAGAACGCCGGTACTCAATTAATAGAGAACGCTAGAGGTAACAGGTCGAGAACGACCGATTAATCAACCGGGGTTGATCGCCAAAGATAACGAGTAGAAACCACCCGAGGTAACGCATAGAGAACGCAAAAAAAGGTAAAAAGGCAACATTAGATACCATGAGTTAACAATAGGTAACATTAGTTAACATTAGGTAACATTAGTTACCAAGAGAGAACAGGAGAGCTGCTGCTCGGCCGGCGGCCGGCCGACGAGAGAGCGTTGGAGGTAACTTTTCGAACCAGCAGGGCCGCGCGAGGCGCTCGCCCCACTCTTACCTTGACCCCACTCCTGGGTGACGCGCGGCGATGCCGTTGCGGCGGTGCGCGCGCACACGCGAGCACCCGAAGGGACCCGATTCTTGCCGAAGTGAACGGCGATACCGAAAGCCAACGGAGATACCCGAAGTAACGAACGAAACGAAAAGATAACTGACGTAACTTAAACGGACCGGAAAAATGACTGGACTGTCGTGGTGACGATCGATAACGAGGGAATCTCCTCGTGACGCGGGGTTCCGAACAAACGTAAACGTAAAGATGACGGAATAGATAACGGAAAAGATACGGAAAAGATAACGGAACGACCTGGCAATCCGAGCGTCGGCGTGGTCGTTAGCGCCTCCGCTGCGGCCTTCCACCTCAACCTGAAACTTATGCAATCTTTCCCCCAAGCGTCACTTTTATTTTGGAGCGCCGGAATTTCACCGGTCCTCGATCCTCTCGCACGACGCAACCTAAGCGTTACCGCCGAAGTAAACCGGGTGGCACAGTAATGTCGGCCCTGATCCGCGGTAAACTCAGCACACTGACCACGAAAACTGACCGTCAGATAACACGTGTAGGTAACTTCATCGCGGAATCGGAGGGCGACCAATCAGAGGTCGGAGGGAACGCGTGGAAAGCCACAGATTCGCGACTCTGCAGGCCGGGGGACAGATTTTATCAAAAAATTCTGTCACAATATATACACTCATGAGTGCACTTTATACGTTCATGCCGAGCCCAGTCGGTATTAATAGTACATTAAGATACAAGTGCGAAAAAACTTTTTCTGACGGGTGTGAGTTTGCAGCGCGAGCCGAAGGCGAGTGCTGCAATCACACGAGTCCGAAAAAGGTTTTTCGCACGCGTATCGTACAAAATTTTATTTAACGACGTCGGAAAATGCGGTATTACGCACGCGAAGCGTGCGTAATATCGCGTTTTACGCACGGAGTGACATAAAAACTGTAATGAACTATTTTTACGTATTGTAACGGAACGTCCTATCCCCTGAAGGGAATTTGAATTCGGACGTTCGTACACGGCCGCCGCATGTAAACACGCCAACGGGCGACCAAGCCGTCCGCGCATCGGCGACGCCAACCGTCGCGCTACGTCACCAACGGCTCGCCCGCGTAGAGTGGGGACACTCGCTCTATATAAGCGCGCCGCCCGTGGACCAAGAAATCATTCCAATTTCCACTTTCCTATCGAAAGCATCTCCAGTATCCATTTGCGAGTATCATTCCTCGATACCCGCAAATTCTTTGAGCAAAGCCCAGGCTCACCTAGTTCATTAAGACTCCTTCATTTTGTCCTGCGACATCGTGTCGCCCGACAAAAATTTCCCCACCTTGATTTTGTGTCCTGCGATATTGCATCGCCTGACAGAAAATCCAGCATCCCCATTTTTGTCCTGCAATATTGTATTGCCCGACAAAATTATCCTTTATTCCTCGTGTCCTGCGATATCGTATCGCCCGACCGAAACTCCAGAACCTCATTTTTTTTGTCCTGCAGTATTGCATTGCCCGACAAAACTCCCATCATCCTTCGTGTCCTGCGATATCGCATCGCCCGACAACGAGAAATCCGGCCTCTCCATTTTGTCCTGCAACATTGTGTTGCCCGACAAAATTGGTCCTCCTCTTGTCCTGCGATATCGCATCGCCCGACAACGAGAAATCCGGCCTCTCCATTTTGTCCTGCAACATTGTGTTGCCCGACAAAATTAGTCCTCCTCTTGTCCTGCGATATCGCATCGCCCGACAAAAATCTCCTTTTCTTGGCCCTGCGAAATTGCATCGCCCGGCACGGAAAATCCCCTCCCCGCTCTGTCCTGCGATATCGCATCGCCCGACAAAGGCATCGCATCCTTAATATTATCTGCGCTGCGATATTGTATCGCCCTGCAAATAACTCCGAACCAATCTCGATTCCAAGAAAAGATCCGACCCGCATTACCCGCCTAGTATCCTTTCTGAAATAATCACAAGATAATTCGTCCCACTGACCTAGTTTCGATCCTGACCATCCTCAAAGTCATAATCATATCACTCTAGTTATCCGTCTCCTAAATTGCCCTCCCGCACATAAACAAAAACACCAAATAATTCCGCAACTTGCGCACGGGCTGGAGTATCGCACTCCCCTCCGTCCGCGTCGACCAAAAAGACTTCGCACTCACACAATACGCCAGCCGTTATTTATCAGAACTGCTATTAACAGTCTGATCATTATTAACAAATTGATTGTTGAATTAAAGATCATTGCCTAAAATAAAAGATCGAGCAGTGGAATCCTCTCGCAGTCGAGAGCACGTGCCGAGCCCATCCGCCGGTGGTCGGCACGCGTGGTTCGGTCATAGGCGATTTACCTCGGGAGACGGAACAATAGGGCAATAAAGGGATTAACTCGAGAAATTCTCCGAATCGGTCGAAATAAAGTCTCGAATTTCGTGCAGCGATATTATAATAATTTCTGATATCTGCTCGGCGGAAGATCTCGTCTCTAATTTCTCTCCGACATTCAACGTTGTTTAAACAATTCGTCGCAGATCCTTATTGTTCATATTTCTGATCTTAGTCGTCCAGTCTATCGCCCTGCCAATAGAAAAAATCCCATTTCATTTCGAGTCGTCGTTCTGTCACAATAATTCGATCTTCTGATTTATTTCATCCTTCAGGTCCAGTGATGATTCTCGTTCGAAATAAAGTAGAACGTCTGAGGACTTTAAAATTAAATCTCTAAATTAGAATCTCTTGAAACTCGACACGGATAAACGAGTATTTTGGCCTTGAGCAGTGCAAGCTCCACGTGCGAACGTCCCGTAAGCACGTGAACTTAACGTCATTTATTTTTTTCTTTACTCTCGTCCCTCGGGAATTCCCGTTTCAGAAAAAGTCCCTTGCGGCAACCTATGCCTAAAACTTTACTCGAGAAAACAAACAATTCAAATCACTTGGCCTTGAGCAGCGCAAGCTCCACGTGTGAACGTCCGCTGAGCACGTGAATTTAACTTCACTCTTTTTTCTTATTCGTTTTCTCCAGGTTAATCCTGTTTCATCTCCGTTTACAACGGTATTTTTTTTTTATTACATTAAATTCTACACAAATTCCTCTAACATTCCTTGTCACCAGTGATGAGGAGGATACCAGGTCTTCGGATGAGTGTATCATCTGAGGTGACTTCCTAATTTCCAAAAAAATCGCGATCCCGGTCTAGCACATGACCTCCCTTTCTTTAAAAAATCATTCAACCTTCGCGACCTTCGTCTACCGGCCAAACGCGAAAAGTTTCATTGGCGCCCAAACAGGGACCGGGAATTCCGAATTTTGTGGAAAAATTAGGTCAATAAATTCAGTCCCACAATGTCACAGCCGACTACGGGTGGCCCAAGCGTGACGACCACGTGGACCACCACGGCGTCACAGCAAAATACACCCACGTTATCGTCAAATACAACAACAACGACGGTAGCAGGCAATAGAAGCTTCAACCTCTCATACACACTACCACACTTAGGACAGCAGGTTGCAGAAATGCAGGCTCATAATCTTAGTCAGGTGGCTGGCACACATCAGCATCTTCCTCGATCACAAAATCGGGTTTTTGGTGAAGCAGCCGTGCCCCCCAGATCGCCACAGTCTCTCGTGACAATCCTCGACGAAATGCGCGCAGTACGCCTTTCGGACAACGAGAGAAACAGCCAGCGAATCGAGAATATGAACGCCACGCTGTCTCGTAGAATCGAACTCTTACACAGAAACGTGGAAGCGTCGATCTCCGCGGTGCATCGCGAGTTAGTAAATATCACGCAGACATTGGCATCCGTACCTAACGACACGCGCCATACTAGTTCGCCACCTCCTGTCAACCTACCACAGGCAAATAACTTCCAGCCTGAGCAATGCCCTCCGTATCTCAGTCAGTCGAATTCCGGAAACCCGAATAATTTCGCCAACCCCCCGATGCTGCAAAATCCTCATGGAATAAACGCCCGGGCACCCCAGGAGTTGAACATGCATCATTCAACAACATATCCTGAGATGCAGGCACTTCATGACCCTCGTCGCCCAGCCGAAAACACAGTCGAGCTCCGGGAAAGATTCGAGTCAAATAATCACCAAACCGGGAACTTTGAGCAAAAGCTATGGGGTGCACCTCGCCTTACGGCCCCGGTTTTCCAAGGTCGTATCGGAGAAAGACCGATGCGATTCCTCCAAGAGCTACAACGTTACAAAGACGCATTAGGTCCTCGCTACGATTTCCACATTATAATCGAACAAAGCCTGAGCGGCCTCGCGAAACAATGGTGGACAATCATTGAACCGTCTGTTGAGACCTGGCAGGACTTTGAACATTATTTCCGACGGCGTTTTTGGAACGAGGAAATCCAGTACGGTGTGCGCGAGAAGCTCGACTTTGGAGTCTACGACTCCGAAAGTAAACAGAAACGCATCATGTACGCGCTGAGTCTCATTGGCATGGCCAAAGAGCTACGTCCGGCGATTCCTGACGACCAAGTCGTCAACAAGTTGTCGCGTCACTTCACAGATGAAATTCGAAGCGCAATAATGGCGCGAGGAATTTCGACGGTCACCTCCCTGCTGGACCTTCTCGAAAAATTCGACCAGGCCGGGGCCCTGAACAGCCAACGGACCCGTCCCAGCGTTCGACCCCCGTCTCGCCCCCAGGGGCGGAGGATCTGTTTGGCGGAAAGGGAGGATCCCAGGGAGGATCTCATCTATCAGCATCGCCGTGTCTTCGAAAAACGCCCAGGTCTGCTCAATTCTTATGAGCACGAACTCCGGGTAATTCCTCACAAACCTTTCCAAGCTAAGATATACCCGATACCCGTCGCATATCGCGAAAGCGTAGACAGAGAAATCGAAAACATGCTCGAGTTGGGTATTATACAAAAATCTCGCAGTCCCTACCGTAGCCCTCTCGTGGTAATTCCAAAGAAGGACGGAAAAGTGAGAATCTGCCTCGACGCAAAAAAGATTAATGACATTATGATACCCGACAACGAACAAATGGAGACACCGGAAGCACTCTTCCAGCAATGTATGGCTGTACGCTTCATGTCGTCATTAGATCTCCGATCCAGCTTCTGGCAAGTGCCACTAGCTCCGGTGTCAAGAAAATATACCGCTTTCTCTCACCGTGGCAAATGTTACGAGTTCTGCGTAACTCCTTTCGGATTACGTACAAGTACAGCCAGTCTGGTACGTGGTCTGGGACCCGTGCTGCAAGGACTTGACAACACGATAAATTTTGTTGACGACCTGTTATGCATGTCAGAAACATTTGAGCAGCACGTGGATCATCTTGATCAACTCTTCACACGATTTGCCCAACACAACCTGACTCTCAGTATAGAAAAATCCCAATTTTTGAAGCAAGAAGTCAAATTCCTCGGCCATATCTTGACTCCTGAAGGCATGCAGCCTGACCCTGACAAGATAAGCGCGATCAAGGATTTTCCCAAACCAAAAAATGTGAAGCAACTTCGAGGCTTCCTAGGCCTTATCAACTTTTATAGCAAATTCACAAAGGCTCACGCAGGTGCAACCGTACCATTACTTCACCTCACACGGAAAAGTGTGAGATGGAAATGGGGTATCGACGAGGATGAGGCGTTTGCCAACATCAAAGAACAGTTCTGCACGGACGTCATCCTCCGCTATCCCGACAAACGAAAACCATTCTATCTTCAAACCGATGCGAGTAATTACGCCTTAGGTGCGGTTCTGTATCAAATCAATGACGCGGGTGAACACGAAGTCTTGCACTTTGCGAGCCGTACGTTAAAAGGTCCCGAATTAGCCTACTTTACCACAGAAAAAGAACTCCTGGCCATCGTGTGGTCACTCCAAAAATTCCGCTCGTACATACTTGGAGCCCAAATTCACGTGATTACCGACCATGCCGCACTGGTCTTTCTTAGGGAATGTCGTATGACCCATGCACGACTGACCAGATGGTCACTGGCCATTCAAGACTACCAAATGACGGTGCAGTACTGCGCAGGTAAAGACAACACCGTGGCAGATCTACTAAGTCGTCTACCAGATCTCGATAAAACTAACAAAAAAGACCACATTGTCATTGGACATCTAGCTCGCGAAACATCGCCCGAATTCGAAGAACTTCTCGCGAACCTTCACAAATTGCAAGACCAAGACGAAGAAATTCGTCTCCTTAAGGAACAATTGAAAGACAAAAATCAGTGCGACGATTTCAAGGTCATAAACCGAATTCTTTATCAGAATATTCAAGACACCTGGCGCGCGGTGATTCCCGCAGCGGTTGCACGCCAATTCATAACTGAATGTCACGAAATCTACGGCCATGTCGGCGCCCGGAAGTGCTATCTTCTGCTCAGAGAGGATCTCCACTGCCGACACTTCTATCGAATCGCGCGAAAATGCCTGGCAGAGTGTGAATCGTGTCAAAAGAACAAGATCTATACCCCCGGTTCCTTCGCTGAAATGCAATCGATCCTGCCAAGTAAACCTGGCGAACTCACCTCCCTTGATTTCTACGGACCTCTACCGGTCGGGCAATATGGTATGAAATACATTCTCGCGATCATTGATGTCTTTTCAAAATTGACAAAACTGTATCCCTTACGTAAGGCCACGACGGACGCAACGCTCCACTGTCTCCTGGACGACTACATTCCCAAATACGGAAAAATCCAAGCCGTCCTATCAGATCAAGGTACCCAGTTCACCTCCATAAAATGGAAGGACCAACTCAAAAAACACAAGATCCGGATGATCTTGACATCAATTCGTCACCCACAGGCAAACCCTGTAGAGCGAACCAATCGCGAGTTGTCGAGATTTTTCCGCACCTTCCTAACCACTCGACACAATCAGTGGGTCAGCGCACTCTCAGCCATAGAAGACTGCATCAATGAGACCCACCATGAATCTACAGGATATCAGCCATTCCTCCTACACACTGGGATGAAACCAACTAAACCATGGCAGAAGATTGTCCTGGAAAAAGACAATTCCCCAACACAAGAATCTCTCGTATTCATGGCCTCACAAAACATGAACAAACAGCGAGAAAGACAACGGGTAAAATTCAATCAATCCCACCGTATGACCAAGTACGAGCCCGGACAATTAGTTTTGGTGAAGGCGCTGAATGTATCCAATCCCTCCGCCAAACAGATCGCCAAGTTCATGCCGCTCTATGAAGGCCCTTATCGCATCAAGACGAAAATCGCCGAGTCCTCATATATACTCCAATACATGCACGAGCAGAAGGACCGCGGATTATTCCACACGCAGGACTTGCGACCGTTCTATCACAACAGCATCACCGTCTAACGCTTCATGTTGGTGGGGGTAGCTGGCCAATAGTTACCTGTATCCAAAACAAATCCAACTGCCGGATCATTCAAGACGGACACCCAGCCCGATCCAACAGTCGAATCCGCAACGTCAACCACTGAAGACCCGAGCTCTCAACATGTCAAAGGACACACAGCAGCAAACTTCGTGGGACTCTACGGGACGCCCACACAGACATCCACAGGATCGCGAGGTAATCCCGCGACCCTATACCCCGGCTGTGCCACAACGCGCTCGGAATTTACCGAAGAAGATACAACCAAACCGGAATAAGGAAACGCAACTCGAAGAATATCACTTCAAGTACATCCGCGAGCAGTTCAAAATCCAGCATTTGCTGGGAAGCAGTCAACTGCAGGCACAACTGCCCGAAAAAAATGGGGGAACGCCGCGCTTCCGCCTTCGCTGGATCCCGAAGGAGTTGGCCCCACCGAGACCAACTGACCTCTGGACACCCCAGAAACCGGTGCATCACCCCCGAAGCAAACCACGACGCCCACTCATCCTGGGAAACCGCCGGGACACAAGGCCGACGCCACCGGCCCCAAAGAGATGCGCCACGGAGGAACTCGAGGACGCAATATCGCGCAAACATTCACGAACCCCAGTATATTCAGGACGCCCACGTGTCGACGCGAACCCAATTCCTCTGCTTGAGATTCCCGATACATCGCCTCTCCTGCTAAATACCGACTAGACTGATCTTCTGACCGAACTAGACAACTATCTACGCGAATAGCCTTTGTAGCAGAAATAAAGACAGAAAACCAGATGAATTACGTGTCCATAAACACACTTCTCCATCTATTCTCGTCTTTAGGGGGACTGTTGTAACGGAACGTCCTATCCCCTGAAGGGAATTTGAATTCGGACGTTCGTACACGGCCGCCGCATGTAAACACGCCAACGGGCGACCAAGCCGTCCGCGCATCGGCGACGCCAACCGTCGCGCTACGTCACCAACTGCTCGCCCGCGTAGAGTGGGGACACTCGCTCTATATAAGCGCGCCGCCCGTGGACCAAGAAATCATTCCAATTTCCACTTTCCTATCGAAAGCATCTCCAGTATCCATTTGCGAGTATCATTCCTCGATACCCGCAAATTCTCTGAGCAAAGCCCAGGCTCACCTAGTTCATTAAGACTCCTTCATTTTGTCCTGCGACATCGTGTCGCCCGACAAAAATTTCCCCACCTTGATTTTGTGTCCTGCGATATTGCATCGCCTGACAGAAAATCCAGCATCCCCATTTTTGTCCTGCAATATTGTATTGCCCGACAAAATTATCCTTTATTCCTCGTGTCCTGCGATATCGTATCGCCCGACCGAAACTCCAGAACCTCATTTTTTTTGTCCTGCAGTATTGCATTGCCCGACAAAACTCCCATCATCCTTCGTGTCCTGCGATATCGCATCGCCCGACAACGAGAAATCCGGCCTCTCCATTTTGTCCTGCAACATTGTGTTGCCCGACAAAATTGGTCCTCCTCTTGTCCTGCGATATCGCATCGCCCGACAACGAGAAATCCGGCCTCTCCATTTTGTCCTGCAACATTGTGTTGCCCGACAAAATTAGTCCTCCTCTTGTCCTGCGATATCGCATCGCCCGACAAAAATCTCCTTTTCTTGGCCCTGCGAAATTGCATCGCCCGGCACGGAAAATCCCCTCCCCGCTCTGTCCTGCGATATCGCATCGCCCGACAAAGGGACCTGCATCCTTAATATTATCTGCGCTGCGATATTGTATCGCCCTGCAAATAACTCCGAACCAATCTCGATTCCAAGAAAAGATCCGACCCGCATTACCCGCCTAGTATCCTTTCTGAAATAATCACAAGATAATTCGTCCCACTGACCTAGTTTCGATCCTGACCATCCTCAAAGTCATAATCATATCACTCTAGTTATCCGTCTCCTAAATTGCCCTCCCGCACATAAACAAAAACACCAAATAATTCCGCAACTTGCGCACGGGCTGGAGTATCGCACTCCCCTCCGTCCGCGTCGACCAAAAAGACTTCGCACTCACACAATACGCCAGCCGTTATTTATCAGAACTGCTATTAACAGTCTGATCATTATTAACAAATTGATTGTTGAATTAAAGATCATTGCCTAAAATAAAAGATCGAGCAGTGGAATCCTCTCGCAGTCGAGAGCACGTGCCGAGCCCATCCGCCGGTGGTCGGCACGCGTGGTTCGGTCATAGGCGATTTACCTCGGGAGACGGAACAATAGGGCAATAAAGGGATTAACTCGAGAAATTCTCCGAATCGGTCGAAATAAAGTCTCGAATTTCGTGCAGCGATATTATAATAATTTCTGATATCTGCTCGGCGGAAGATCTCGTCTCTAATTTCTCTCCGACATTCAACGTTGTTTAAACAATTCGTCGCAGATCCTTATTGTTCATATTTCTGATCTTAGTCGTCCAGTCTATCGCCCTGCCAATAGAAAAAATCCCATTTCATTTCGAGTCGTCGTTCTGTCACAATAATTCGATCTTCTGATTTATTTCATCCTTCAGGTCCAGTGATGATTCTCGTTCGAAATAAAGTAGAACGTCTGAGGACTTTAAAATTAAATCTCTAAATTAGAATCTCTTGAAACTCGACACGGATAAACGAGTATTTTGGCCTTGAGCAGTGCAAGCTCCACGTGCGAACGTCCCGTAAGCACGTGAACTTAACGTCATTTATTTTTTTCTTTACTCTCGTCCCTCGGGAATTCCCGCTTCAGAAAAAGTCCCTTGCGGCAACCTATGCCTAAAACTTTACTCGAGAAAACAAACAATTCAAATCACTTGGCCTTGAGCAGCGCAAGCTCCACGTGTGAACGTCCGCTGAGCACGTGAATTTAACTTCACTCTTTTTTCTTATTCGTTTTCTCCAGGTTAATCCTGTTTCATCTCCGTTTACAACGGTATTTTTTTTTTATTACATTAAATTCTACACAAATTCCTCTAACATTCCTTGTCACCAGTGATGAGGAGGATACCAGGTCTTCGGATGAGTGTATCATCTGAGGTGACTTCCTAATTTCCAAAAAAATCGCGATCCCGGTCTAGCACATGACCTCCCTTTCTTTAAAAAATCATTCAACCTTCGCGACCTTCGTCTACCGGCCAAACGCGAAAAGTTTCAGTATATTTACATTTATAGCTGAATGCGTTCACTGCACTGATGATCTCCGCAGTGAAAGAATTTTTCCGTTTAGCAGTAAATAACAAAAATGCTATTGCAAATGTAAATAACAAAAATGGTATTACGCACGCGAAGCGTGCGTAATATCGCGTTTTACGCACGGAGTGACATAAAAACTGTAATGAACTATTTTTACGTATATTTACATTTATAGCTGAATGCGTTCACTGCACTGATGATCTCCGCAGTGAAAGAATTTTTCCGTTTAGCAGTAAATAACAAAAATGCGCGAAAATCTTTCATTACAGTTTTATTACCGCAGTCGGTATTTCACATGCCCTTAAGGGGGAAACACGTTAGAATGTCTTAAAAAAATCTGATTTTTCTATTGCACATAATTTGTGAAAAAATGGTGAAAAATGAAGAGTACTGTTTCCAACGCCTGAAAGTGTTTTAATTTTTATTATTTTCACCTGCATTGAGATTCATATTCTTAGAAAATATTTTTTTACAATGTTGGATAAAAGTTGTAATGGCTCTGTCCCGCATTTGGGGAACTCTATTTCCGACCTTCAGTGGACTTTTGTGCGTCCGCAGTTATTTTTGGCTAAAATTGTTTAAAAAAAATGCACAAAAGTTCGAAATAACAATAAAACCATGTCCAAATTTGATTAAATTCTAATAAATGCTTCCCACCCGAAAAAAATCTGAAATATAAGTGAAAATGAGCCTCCTAGCGTGCGTTTCCTCCTTAAACATCTAATCACGTTGTATTATTTACATTGGTTTTGTAATAATAGAAAATTATATACATACATATTAAATATTTTTTTAGTTATAAAGTCCCAGAAATGATTTAATTTTTCACTGAGGAAAATATGCCTTACAATTAACAATTCTTCACGCCGGGAACGTTTATACGCAAGTTTAAGATTTTTTTTTTTTTTTTTTTTTATTTATTTATTTCCGTTTCCGAGGTACACCCGTGAGGGTTTTACCTTGCTCCCCCCCTAGTTTTTCCCCTCCTATCACTCCCTACCCGCACTTAGCTAAGCTAACCTAACTTCCGTGCGTCCGCAGCCGACTTAGCTACACTGTACCGCATTTGCCGAGGGCACGGGGAAACTGCGGAAAACCCGTGCCGGTACAGACGGCATTATATATTTCTGATTCTCCAGTGTATACACGAAAGAAACACATGCTTCTTAAGTGCAGACACCAAAGTTTCTGAAAAAATGCCTCCCGCTCACTGTTTGATGCGCCAGTCGATGCACGGCTAAGCGGTCACCCATCCAAGTTACGGCCGCAATCAATGCTGCTTAACTCGTGGGACCGCCGAAGCCGCACTCCGACCGCACACCCATCAGTGTCGGTAGATTTTATATATTTAGCATTGAGACGCTTCCGCGTTTTCTGATAGCTATTTAACATTTTTTTTATCTTAGATACGACATTATCAGCTAACACAGGATTCAATTTCTTCAAACATTCAACGGTATATAAACCAAATTCGTCGTATTCTGATCCATGCAGTGGTGGAAATATTTGCGATTTAGCGGAATCAGTAGACATACATTCTGTATATATATAATTTGCTTTGTTATTCCGCGAAACACTGTCGTTGTCCACTTTAAAGATCCGCTGATTGCTTCTTGAAGGTGAAGATAAAGCTGAGGTAGTTGTAGAGTAAGATGTCCTTCTTAAATTTCCAACAGTATGCTCATTGCATCTTGCTTTAGTGCCGCTTGGTAATTTGTAGAATGTTGTACGATTTGCACAATTGTTCTCATCTCGAACCGGTGGTAAACCTGCCATTCTTAGTAGCTCAGCATCCAAAGATTTTGCCACATACGAGACCTTCGTATTGTCTTGCGTATTGACATCACCTATTGATGCTGACGTAGAGATTGGTTGGACATAATTTCCAATTCGTTTATACCGGTATTCGGATTGGCTAAGGAATTTTTCTGAAATATTTGGAGTTCGTCCAAAAGTTGTATCTTTAGTTTGATGTAAAGTATGACCTCAACTATTATCCGGCCCGGATAATACGGAGAATAGCATGCGCACTCCGTATTATCCGACGTCGGATTATCGAGGTTCTACCGTATTGAGTTGAAGAATATATACAAGCAGAGGCGGAAATCGCAAACACAGGCATAAGCGAAGAACCAGTCAAGCGCACGCATTAGTGATAATTCATTCTTAAAAACTAACAAACGCATAATTGAACTGTACAGAAGGCAAGTATTCATATTATTGCAGTTTTTTCGAAATATGAAAAATGATCGTATTTGTGAATACGAATTGTGACGTACGAATTCTTGAATGGCAAATACTTCGACAAAAAAGTTTCGCAATAGGAAACGCAAAATATAGCATCTTGAACATATTTTTTCTAATTTCATTTTTTTTTTTGGGGGTTCTGTTCCGAACTAAACACACTAAACAACTGCACCAGTGAGCTCGTGCAATTCATAGTTATAACGCCAGCAGTGAGATTCCCGAAATGGTTTGAGCCCTACGAATGGAAAGAGAAAGTCCGACCGCACTTGCAGAGGGGAGCATCACCAAGAGGACCGCAGCCCTCCTCGAATAAAACAGCAAGTTTTTATCTTTACTTTACGCAAAGAGGTTAGGAGTAAAACCCGGCACACGATGGAAAGATCCCTACTTACCGACACTTCCGAAACCTACAGAAAAAGCTTGAACTCCCCACCGCATAGCGCTGACAAAGGCAAAACCACCACCGCTGGAGAGCGAAACGTAACACCGCCCGAAGACCGTATCGCCACCTGTGAGCCGCCCAGACCTCCAATCGGAGCAACGTGCAGCGATCAATTGCCGGGGTCGATCAAATTGGGCACGTCACCAGAGGCCTACTCTACCCCGCTAACATCCTTACCGACGGGAGGTAGCCGAAGAGTCGGTCGGCCAACTAAAGCTAATTCACTGCTAGCGAGAGGCAGAAGCGACTCCGCTGGTAACATAAAAGATTTCTTAAAAAGAAAAAGAGGTGAGATCGAACAAAATCTCCTGGAAAACTATTTGGACAACTCACCATTCAAACGCAGCAATATTGTAGCCCGCTCTCCTCCCAACAGCACGCAGTCCCTAACAGCAACGGAAGAGTTTGGCGGCTCACGCGCATTCACCGCGCCCGAAAAGAAGGAAGCTGAAAACGTGCCGGGCACCACAGATGAACCAACGCCGTTTGTTACGACAATGGCCTCCCGGCAACAAAGCAACAGCCCGGATAACAACGAATGCATGCAGATGATCCTGAAGCAGCTAGAGGCTATGAGAAGTGAGAGCAACGCAAACGCGCTAAAGATGGAGAAAAAACTTGAAGAGAGCAACGCCAGCAACAAACAATGCCTCGAAAAATTCAAGCTCGAACTCAGGAACGAATTGGAGTGCAGTAAACAGCGGCAAGAAGCAGCTCTAGAGTCCCTGGAAGAAAGATTCAACTCAAAGCTCGAGGCCCTCGAGACACAGATAACGAAAAATGTTCCAGCCAACATCGTCTCCAATCTGCAAGAAAGAGTTATCCAGCTTGAGGACAAACCGGGAACTTCATACGCGACCGTTCTAAAGGAATTAACGGATCTGAAAGCCAGCTACGAGGCCCAGGAAAAAATCATAATTAGCAACAACATTGTAATAAAAGGATTCCCCAGAGACGAAGAGCAAACTCTCTCGAACAACGTCGCTAGTTTCCTGCAAGCGGAGTTTGGCGTGGAGAACGCTGTGAACGAAGTATTTGAGATGAAAAAAAATCACAATGTGGTTTTCGTCAAATTAAACAGCAACGAAGCGAAGGACAAGATAATGCGGAATAAGTCGAAACTCGGTGAAAGGCCAATTTATATCGAGCAGGCACGCACTAAATCGGAAAAGAAAATCGACAAGGCTATCAAGGCTAAAGCCAAGGCACTGCGTGAGGAAGGGAAAACAGTCAAGCTCGGGTTCCAGAAGTTAAGAGTCGACAACGAATGGTATTACTGGGATAAGAACAAGGACACTCTAGAACAAAGAAGAAAAAGGGAAGAGCCAACTCTAGGTCACATCGTCAACGAGCCGTCGCATTCAAAAAACTAGGATACGTGAAAATCGTGTTTTGGAATACGCATGGAATCCAAAACCTTGCCAACAACGACTACCAAGAAGACATGGTCATGGGATGCTTCAGCGAAACATGGTGTGAGACCGAACAACCGAACGCCTTGCCGGCAACATTAAAGAACTTGTTCACTGCGTGGGGTCCGGCTACAAGAGACAATAGTCGCGGCAGAGCCAGCGGCGGCTTAGTCACGACTGCACGGAACTCGTGGAACGCAGAAGTTATTGAGATAACGCACTGGTGGATATTTCTCAGAATCTCATGTGCCTCATGGCATGCCACCGTGGGCTCCATATATCTCAGCCCGGCACTTGACTCCAAAGCAATATTTGAAATTTTCCAATTGTCGTTACAAAGTGTGTTGGAAAGATTCCCAGAAGACGTCATAATCCTCGGAGGAGACTTTAACGCACGCGTTCCCACGAGTGACGAGTGGCCACCTGAAATCTTCGACTCGACCTGCCTTTATGAAAATAGAGACTCACACGACACATCGCCAAATGAAAGGGGTAAGCTACTTCTTCGCTTTATGGAGGAAAATGGGTTCGTTCTTCTAAACGGGCGATCTGTGAACGACTCACCAGCACAGTTCACATACACCAGCAAACTTGGCTCGAGCACAGTTGATTTAGTGTGGGTGTCAGCCGATAAGCTCTCGCTCATCAATGACCTTGAAGTCGGGGACGATCTCTTCGGCTCGGACCACCTGCCAGTAACTGTAAAATTATTCATACAGCACTCAGAGCACGAAGAGACCTCATCGGCCCCCAAATCTTCACACGGTTCCACATTAAAATGGGACCCTGAGAAAAAAGATCTGTATATTAACAATTTGCGTCTATCCCCACAAATCTTCACGAACTTTGAAAATACATCGACAAACGACATATACGAAAACATGTGCAGCGCATTTACCGAGGCTGCGCAGGCTGCTGGAATGCTCAAAAGATACCCGTGCGCGCGCTCTCCCCCCTTTGCGCCCTGCAAGCCTTGGTTCGATAAAGAATGTAAAGATTTGCGAAAAGAATTAAAACAAAGTCTAAAAGCCATGCGAAGTGCCGCTTATGAACAAATCGCGGTCACTACCTATTTAAATAAGAGAAAAGAGTATAAAGATTTACTGAAGTTAAAAAAGGAAACGCACTCGCGCGGGGTTATAGAGAAGTTTGCAGGCGTAAATAGCCCCGGCCTCTTCTGGAAAGCCGTTAAAAGCTGCAGATTCCGCCCTAAGCAAGTCAACGGTCCGTCCAAGGATGCGTGGAATGAGTTTCTTGCCACGACCTATAGCTCAAGAATAACTATTAACTCCGAGTTCATAAGAGAATACGACCCAGAAACCGACCAGACTATTACCACGGACGAGCTTGCAAAATGTATTAACAAATTAAAAACCGGAAAAGCCCCCGGCGTGGACACAATTTCGAGCGAATTTTATAAGGTAGTAGAAGAGGAGTGGTTCCTGTATATATTGGCTATGTTCAACAAAATTCTTGCGAGCGAAATCGTACCGACGGCGTGGTCCAAGGTCATACTTTGTATGTTGCACAAAAAAGGGGATACCCTGGACCCGCTAAATTACAGGGGAATAGCTCTAATCAATAACTGCACGAAACTGTTTACACAAATTCTTCACGATAGACTTGAGAAATGGGTTTCCACCAGAGGAATTATACCAGAAGAGCAGGCGGGCTTTTGTAAAGGTAAAGGAGTGAACGACAATATCTTTGTTCTGCAAACGGCAATCCACCTGAGGATGAGACAAGCCGGCGCCAAAACGTTTGCCTTATTTGTGGATTTTAAACGAGCATTCGACTCGATCCCTCAACAAAAACTCTGGGAAAAAATGTTTCGTATCGGTATTAGCGCTAAAGTAATTAGAATCCTGAAGAACTTGTACCACTCAGCTACGCTGCAGATAAAAACAAAAGAGGGGCTCTCGGAACAGGCAGATGTGAGCGAGGGAGTGCTCCAGGGAGAAGTAATGAGCCCTCTACTATTCATTATTTATATATCGGACATATTAGAGTACTTTCGCGCCAGGAATGTTCATGGCATTAATATCACTGGAACGAAGGATTTAATAATGCTACTCTACGCCGATGACCTTGTCATACTCGCTCATTCCCCGGTGGATCTGAGAAAAAAATTGGCTATCCTGCACGAGTACTGCGCGGTAAATGGATTAACGGTGAACACGCAAAAAACCCAGATTGTCATTTTTAGATCGGGCGGGAAAATTGGAAAAAACGACAAAAACTTCTCGTACAACGGAGCTGCCGTGGCAATTGTAGAAAAATATAACTATTTAGGTGTGACGTTCTCCTCATCTTCCCTGGGTTGGCTCGCGGCGCAAGACGCAGCAAGGAAAACGAAAATCGCGACATCAAGCGTCTTATCAATTCTAGCAGTTGCTAAAGCAGATTCGTGGGAAGCTGTGCAAAGACTTTATACAAGCATAGTGACTTCCACCCTTTTATACACAGCCCATATCTGGGGACTCAGATACACGTCACATCTAGAGAAGAGCCAGCTTGACTTCTTTAAGCGTCTATTACAATTACCGAAATGCACCACCGGCTACGCCCTTAGACTGGAATTGGGTTTAAATAACATCGCACTCGCCATCGTAAAAGCAGCCCTTGACTTTATAATAAAAATCTTAAAAATGGAGGATGGACGCCTCCCAAAGATCTGTTTCCTCAGACTGCTTGAACTAGCCAAAAATGCGGCTAAAGACGAGTACAACTGGATCAATCAGCTGAAGGGCGTGCTCGGTTCTGCCAATAACAACGAACTCTGGAACTCTTTGACTTCTCAGTTTTGGATACACAAAAGAGATGAAATCCTAACAGCGGTTGAAACGCGTTTGAAAATTAGCGACTGGGAAAAACACGAAAACGCGACAGCAATCCAAATCCGACTAACCAGAACTGTCGACAATAATTTTCTCTCTTTTTACCCGGCCAGATGCCCAATAAGCTTCGTCAGAACCAAAGCTCAAATCCGCCTGTCCACAATCTACGCAAAAAGACTCATTGTAAATAAAGCCCTTCATCCGATTGACCCAGCGCAAATTTGCACGGTCTGTAATACAAACGAGGCCGAGAGCCTGTGGCACGTTCTCTCAAATTGTCCTACTTACTGGGCGCATAGAAAACATTATTTGGAACCAAAATTCCTGGCTGAGCTGAGCGACGCGGCAAATCTTATAAGGTTACTCGACTCGAACGATTTGCAAGCGATCACTGCGATCCACTATTTTATCTCAAACAGTCTTAGGCTAAGAGCGTCAATTTTAAACACTTAACTAGGGCGCCAACGGTCCCCATATGCGATTGTAAAATGTATAACTATGTTCTTAATTTAATTTAGTCTATAAAACCGTACTGTTAAGGAACTTTTATATCTGTTAACTTTATAAACAATTGTCCTAGTGCAAAATAGAATTCCCCTTGCACCTTGAATGTATATTCTTATTTGTGCAATAAAACTCAATACAATACAAATTTCATTTTTTTATTTGTCCAAAAATTAACTTGTTTGAAAGGTCTCATTTTCTTCGTAACATGACTCCGTCCAGCGTTGGAATTTCCATTACTTTACATTATTACATTACTACAATTCGAGTATTGGAATTTCCATTACGCGAACTGGACTCAAACATCTAACAAAGAGAATGAGAATTTACAAAGTTAAATTTGTCTATCAATGTATCTTTCGATCTATGACAAATGTAAATTGAAAAAAAGAATGACACCGCAGAATATTCCATATTTGAAAAAGCAACATTCGTTTAGACTCAGTGCATAGGTTATTATTTTAGTAGCGGATGACATGTATGAAGAATTAAAGTAGTCGCTTCGCTGCATGCTAGTCAAATGAATGCTTAGACATTGTGACCCACAGACAGATGTTTGGAGGAATTTTAGCTATTTAAAAAATTATTTTATTAATTTAGGTGTGTTATTCTCAAGGACAAAAGAAACATGTTACTTGATATCGTAAAAAAATCCGGTTATTTTTTTCATTTGACTCATTTTCGATCTGCTGTCATTCGAGCTCATAACCCTCACTCACATTTTCAATTTCGATTTCTTTTTCAACTAAATATTCCAAAAAGTTCCGAAATGCAGAACTGTCAACCACTTTCTTCAATCGCAAAAAAAACCACATTGCAAGAATAGTCATTAACCAGCATCATTGCCGAGTCTAACTAACCTCACTCCCGCAATAAAAGTGTCTGCTAGGCTACTAAATTTTCACGAAAAAACTGATAAATTTACGATGAAATCGCCGGTAAAGTATATATTTTATGCTTCCATTAGATTCTGTGGATTTTACTCTAAAAAAGCGATGTTTTTTTCCTCGTCATCTAATCGAAAAGTGTGAAAATTATGTGATTGAAACTGCGATTGAGATGATTTCACCCTGAATTGCATATAAAGTGTACAAAATTAGCAATTTTCGGAATTAAACTTCTAGCGAAAGAGTCGATAAGAAGCTGCGTAAAAAATCTGGTGTACATCTGACATCATACTATAATAGAAAAACCAAAATTTTCACATTTATCTGATACATGCCCTAGCGAGGCGACTACCTTAAGATTATAATGGCGCATACATTTAACAATCGCAAAACAACCACAATCAACACAAGACAAGCGTGAAGCACATAAGATGCCAGTTAAAACGAGATGTTTTATTGAAACGAGATACATACCTGATTTCCGATATCGTTTCACCCCACAAGCACCACCATCAGCTGCTATTTTCGTATCGGGAAGAGACGGTCCGGCTAAACATGAAAACAGAGAAATTATTATTTTCAAACGGATTAGACATATGCTGATATTTCAATATATTCTGTAGTATTTATACTTACGTGACACTGCAAAGACAATCTCTGGAACTGCTTCCGTTTCAGTCTCCATGACCGTTGGTACTTCTTCAGAAATCGGCTCAACGGAGCTTGCCGGCTCCGGCAGAATAAAATCGGGCTTTCCTTCGATTGCAGGTGACGTCGTGTCTGATAGGTTCAGTAACATGAATATTAAAATAAAGAATAAATTACAAATCATTAAAATTAAGGACGACAGGTCTGTGAAATAAATGTCTATTGATAAGTCCTCCCACCGATAGACAAATTTCTGTGATACCAAAAGTTTAGAATTACTTCAAATTTTTTAATATTTAAGGAAACTATTTATGTCGTTCACATGAAAAAATTTGAAAAAATTCTACACTTTTGGTGTTGCAGCGAAGAAATTTTTGCCATTAGACAAAAATTCTTTGCGTCGGAAGGAATTCTGCACTTTTGGTATTGCAGCAAAGGAATTTTTGTCTAATGACCTAAATTCCTTCGCTGCACTTTTTGTCAAAAAATCCTTCCGTCGGAAGGAATTCTGCACTTTTGATATTGCAGCGAAGTAATTTTTGTCTAATGACATAAATTCCTTCGCTGCAATATCAAAAGTGCAGAATTCCTTCCGATGGAAGGATTTTTTGACAAAAAGTGCAGCGAAGTAATTTTTGTCTAATGACCTAAATTCCTTCGCTGCGATACCAAAAGTTTATGTAAAAGGAATTTAGGCCATTAGACAAAAATTCCTTGCGTCAGAAGGAATTCTACACTTTTGGTATTGCAGCGAAGGAATTTATGTCATTAGACAAAAATTACTTCGCTGCAATATCAAAAGTGCAGAATTCCTTCCGACGGAAGGATTTTTTGACAAAAAGTGCAGCGAAGGAATTTTTGTCTAATGACCTAAATTCCTTCGCTGCGATACCAAAAGTTTGTGTATGTATGTATGTATGTAGGTTTTATTCATTCCCCGTGGGGTTTTGAAGATTTTTTAGAAGGTTTACTCCTTCTTACAGCCTCCCCTTTCCTTCTTATTTACATTCTTTTACATTTTTACATTTTTACATTCTTCGTACTTCTTCTTGTCGCCTCCATTGTCTTTGGTCCCCTTTTCTTCTGCTCTCCCTCCCTGTCACCGCTTTCCTCCGTCTTTTTCCCTTAGGTCTCCTTCCCTCCCCGTCTTCCCCCCCCCCCCTCCCATCTTCTTCCGCTCCTCTTCTTCTCCTTTCATCTCGCCGTCTTCTTCGCTCTCATCTTCCCCTCCCCCTCCATCCTTTCCCTCCCTCCATCTGCCTTCCCGCTCGTCGTACTCTGTCTCCACTCCTTCTATCACCAACTTCTTGCCCTCCACCCTCACTCTCTTTCCCCTTTTCCTCTCTTCTCTCACCCTCTCCCCCACCACGTATCTTGTTCTTCTCTCCCACCACGTCAAGTCCTCTCTCACCTCTATTCCCCACACCTCGACCTCCTTTCTCCTTTCCCATATTTCCTCCTTGTCCTTTTCTTCTCTCATTTCCACTATTACTATCCCTTCCTCCCCCATTTGTTTCCAACCGACAATTTTCCCGATCTCCACCTCCTTCTCCAGGCTGTCCCTTATGATGTTCTTCACTTCCTCTTCCCCGATTTTTTCTGCCGTTCCCCTCCCCCTCAGCAGAAGGTTCTTTCTTCTTTTCCTCCTCTCCTTCTGCTCTTCTTTCCACTTCTGCTCTTCTTCTTCCCGCTCCGCTCTCCTTCTTCTCTCTTCTTTCTTGCTGTCCCCCCCCCCCTCTTAGTGCCACCGCCCACCCTCTTGCTTCTTCCTCTTCTTTCCGCTTTCGCTCTTCTTCTTCCCGCTCCGCTCTCTTTCTTCTCTCTTCTTTCTTGCTGCCCTCCCCCTCCCTCCCTCTTAGTGCCATCGCCCACCCTCTCGCTTCTTCTCTCTCTTCTTCCCTCTGTTCTCTCCTATCCGTTTTCTTCTTCTTTTCTTCCTCCTCCTCTTCCATTATCTCCACCCAGCTTTTCTTCTTGCCCTTCGCCTCGTCCTCCGCCTCCTCTTCTTCTTCTTTCTTCTTTTCCCCCGCCTCTTCTTTTTCGACCGTCGTCCTCTCCTTCTCCCCTGTTCCGCTGCCTTCCTCTTCTCCCTCTTCGCTCGTGCTGCCGCCGCTTTCCTCTGTCTCTTCCGTCCCGCTGCTCTCCCCGCTTTCGCTTCCCTTTCTGTTGTCCCCCTCTTCTCTTCCTCCTCCCTCACTTCTCCTCACTTCCTCCAGGATTTCCTTGATTCCCGTCACCCCCTCTCTGATCCCCTTCAGTTCCTCTGCGACTTCCCTTATCGCCTCCACCAGCTGCTTGCCCCAACTCTTCTCTTTGCTTTCCGTCGCCATTCCTTTCTCTCTCACGCCGTCTTCCTTTCCCCCGTCCTTCACCGCCGCCGCTCCCCCTCACACCTTCGTCCCCTCCCCTGTCGCCCTTTCGCTCTCCGTTGTCGTCGTCTCCTGTTCCCTCTCCGTCGCTTCTTCTTTCCGCCGTCTCCCCTTTCTCCTCCCCCCTCCTCTCCAGAGTCTCCCAAAATTCCGCCTGCTTGACTTTTCCTTCCTCTTTCTTTTCCTTCCTCGTTCCCCTCCAAAAAACACACAACAAAAAACGAAGCCCCAAAACTCCGAACAGTTTTCCAGCGCCTGTCCCCCTCCGCCTCTTCTCCGATTCCTTGCTTCCCACACCTCTCACAAATTTGTTCCGCCTCCCTCAAATCTTTCCACACGTGTCCATTGGCTTTTCCTGCCACTTCCTTTTTCTTCCTTGTTCACCTCCAAAACACACACAGTATAAAAAAGCCACTCCGCAAAGTTCTCCAGCGTCTGTTCCCTTCCGCCTTTTCTCCGATTCCTCGTTTCACACACCTTTCACAAAATTTGTTCCGTCTCCCCAATTCTTTCCCCACGTGTCTGTCCACTCCGCCGCTTTTCCTTTCTCCAACCCAACTCTCGTAAAGTTCGCCCCAAAATTTTCACTTTCACCACTGCGTCCCGCTCGCTCTCCACACTCTGCCTTGTCTGCTGTCTTTCTCTTCTCGCCCGCCACGTGCTCGCCTGCTTTTCCTTGTGCGCGCCGGCACGATTCCGTCCTCTGCCTTTCCCCCTCTTCCTTCCGGCTCGCACCTGCCTGCGCGCTCTGGCTTCTCTGCCTCCTGTCTCGTGGCTCCTCGGCTTCTTCCGTAGCCGCTCGCCCGCCTTCGTTTATCTTCGGCCGTCTCCGTCTCTTGCTTCGTCACCGTTGCCGTCGGCTCCTTGCCTCCCTCTCCCGCGTCCTCCTTTCTCGCCTGTTGCCTCGGCATCTCGTCGCGCATCTTCGCCTTTCTTCGGCCTCATGTCGCGCCTGCGCCGTTTCTCGTCTGCCTCCCTCCTCTCCCCGCTGGCTTCTTGACCCCTCGCCCACTTCTCTCGTCGGCCTCTTTCGTCCGACTCTTCCTTCACATCTCTCCTTCTTCTTCCTCAGTTTTCACTCGTACCTTTTATCTCTCTGCCTGGTTCCTTCTCCTGTCTGTCACTATGCCACTTTTCTGCTCTGTACGCTCACTTCTTCCTCCTCTTTCCGCACTTTTTCTTGCGCCTCGTTTTCCACCCGTCTTTCCGTTCCGCCATCTTTATCCCCTCAATTCTACCAAAAGTTTATGTAAAAGGAATTTAGGCCATTAGACAAAAATTCCTTCGCTGCACTTTTTGTCAAAAAATCCTTCCGTCGGAAGGAATTCTGCACTTTTGATATTGCAGCGAAGTAATTTTTGTCTAATGACATAAATTCCTTCGCAGCAATACCAAAAGTGTAGAATTCCTTCTGAGGCAAGGCATTTTTTTCTAATGGAATTTTTTTCATTAGAAAAGTTGCAAAAAAATACTAACTTGTTATAGTGTTTGTTGCATGAGTAACCTCTTGAACAACAACTGCTGGTGTCCTTGCATTATCCATCGGCAGTGGATATTCGTTTACCAGCTCGTCGGTACAAGGTACTATTCGGGCATCAGTCAACGATGGCACCGCTGTTCTTTTCAGACGCTTGCGACTGGAGTTTGTAAATTGGTCGTCGGTGAAATGACAGCCACATACGTAGCGAATCTCAGTGAGTTTCGCAGGTGGCAAATACGGAAGATCGGTGTCGCCGACAACCTTCAACCATTTACGGCATCTGCAAAACGTTATTATTTTATAGACGCAAACAAAATACCTGTCATTCGAGTGCAATGATACTACCTCTCAATATCCTTAGGAAATCTAGAATAACTGCATCCCCTGTCTCGCTCCTGACGATGGCCGCAGTACGGCACGACGCACTTCGACTGTTTCATCGCTAGATCATTAAGCCTATTAAGGCTAAAATAATGTCCAAATTATAAACATGAAAAGAAACTTTCACGACGCGCTTAGCGCGTCGTTAGAAATTTCAAAAATGTGAGGTTAATCGTGATTTATTTTTAAGCACCTCAATATTTCACTAGCCGATGCCAATCCAGCAAATTCTGTTGTGGTTAAACAGAAAATTGTTGAATTTTTTTAAATCGATGATACCATGCAGGATGATACACAAATAAATAAAAGTCGCATAGAAAATCGCATAAACACTTTGAAACCACAAACACTCTCTGACACCATGAAGAAAAAGATGGACGCTAGTGGACGCCAGTTGACGCTAGTGCTCAGTACATCCAACCTCCGAATGAAAAATTTTTACCACAGTTGCTTTCTTACGTTGGTATTGACCAACCGACCACTTCGCTGGCAGATAAAAAGTGGAGGGGAGTATAGCAGTGTCAGCCCACTGAGCGCGACGTCCGAACGGCACTGAGCGGAGCGCGTAGCGCGACGCCCGAACGGCACTGAGCGGAGCGCGAAGCGCGACGCCCGAACGGCACTGAGCGGAGCGCGAAGCGCGACGACCGCGTGAGTGCCTTAAAATGACACCAGGGAAAAATGTCCCGAAGGGACATTTTTGCCGCAGGGTCATTTTCGGGGGGTTTGGGGGGCGGAGCCCCCCAATGGGGGTTTGGGGGGCGGAGCCCCCCAACAACAGCCCGGCGCCCCGCAGGGGCGACCGGGTTGCTTGTTTCGCTTCTCATCGTCCTCTGGACCGTGCTATAGGATAAATCCAAAAGACGCGCCACCTGACGCAACGACTGCGTTGGATCACGCGCAAAAGCGTTGATGATCCGCTCCTCGTTTTGATCCGTACGCCCGTTCCGAGGAGCCCCGCAATGCACGTAATTGCGCTGGACGTTTCCGGTCTCCATGAATCGCCGGAATGCTTCCTGGATCGTGAAGCGATCGGGATGCGTCCGGCGTGGCCAACGCTCCGCATACCTCAACTGAGCCAATCTCGAAATATGTTCACACTCGATGTACACTAACACCATATCGGTGTAATCGCGCGTTGTATAATCTTCCATTATCACGTATCCTCGTTAATATTAGGACGGTTATTGAAAATGACAGCGTAGTGCGCGTTAACAACGAAATCGGTCGCATGTCACCGGCACAAAAACAAAACACTAGTGTTGTAACAGCTTAAAAACAAAACAGTCGTATTAAATCGATACGGAACCTGTCAATCATTACATTTATAACAACATATGACGACCCCGATAACGGATAAATCGCGAGCGCAGTTGTATTAATTAAGCAACATGTTATGAATAACAAAAATTGTAAAGATGAAGCAATGGGTACCAATTTTGGATTATTTTTATGTGAAAACCAAGTTCAATGCTGCATTTGCTAGTTCTTGAGACAAGTTGGTAACCCGATGGCGGATATATTGCGAGCGCGGCAGAATTCATTTGGCAACATGTAGTAAATAAAAAAATATAGAGATGAACCATCGTGTATCAATTTTGGGTTATTTTCATGCGGAAAGCGAATTCATTGCTGTATTTGCCATTTCCTCAGACAAATTGCTAACCTGATAGTGAAGAAATTGCAAGTGCGGCTGAATTCATTTGGTGACGCGTAGAGAATATTTTTAAAAAATGATGAAGCATCGGGTATCAATTTTGGATTCTTTTTATGTGAACAGCAAATTCATTGGTGCATTTGTCATTTCTTGAAACAGGTTCAGTTCCTGGTGGTGTATAAATTACGAGCATGGCTGCATCCACTTGGCACTGGGCGCTACTAAATAAAAAAAAAATCAATCCATAAAAAGTCAAGAGTACTTTTTGTGAATTGCTTTTTTCTATTGGAAAATAATGCGACGAATCGTGGGAACTCGTTTGGATTAAAATCGTAATAACAATGTCGAGATTTTATGTTTTTTTTTAACTCAGAAAGTGAATTCAGTGATGCCTGAGCATTTTTTCGGATCAGTTTGCAATCCCGGTTCTAGATCGCTCACGTATGTCACTGAATTCACTTGGCGCTGTGCGCTAAATGTAAAACAAGCAACCCGGTCGCCCCTACGGGGCGCCGGGCTGTTGTTGGGGGGCTCCGCCCCCCAATCCCCCCAAAAATGACCCTGCGGCAAAAATGTCCCTTCGGGACATTTTTCCCTGGTGTCATTTTAAGGCACTCACGCGGTCGTCGCGCTTTGCGCTCCGCAGGGAGGCCATTCGGTCGTCGCGCTACGCGCTCCGCTCATTGCCGTTTGGACGTCGCGCTTCGCGCTCCGCACGGTGCATTCAGACTAGAGCTGTCAGCGGTAACTATGATCTGTAATTTTACTGTATTTCTACCGTAGAAAACGGTACCAAATTCAGAATTGCGACTTCGGTAATAAAATCATATAGCCTCATAGTGATTTAAAAGCTCGTCAAAGTACGGTGAATTCGCGAAAAAATATTACAATAATTATATTAAAAAATTGGTTACCGGTCATTTCACAAAACATAGACGAAGTTTAACATTTTTTACGGTAAATTTACTCAAAAAAGGCTGCAAAGTAGAACCTTGCAAATTGCTTCCTCATAATTTTTTTATATATTTTTCAGATCACAACGATAGAAAGTCATGTAATTTACGTTTTTTCTTAGTTATTTTTAAAGATGTTCATAAAACCACCTCTACGAGGAAGTTAGTTGATTAATTTTGGCTTCCTCATAGAGGAAATAATTGTAAGCCACGCGAATATTGTGTGACTTTAGTGAAAAAATTAAAGTCACGCGGACTGTGTGACTTTAATCCTTATACTAAAGTCACGCTTTTTTTGTGTGACTCTAGACACGGCGTTATTAATTGCACTGATACACTTTTATTGTATTAATATTCAATATATCAAATGTATTTATATTCAATATATCAAATTGGAATATGAGTGAACATAACCTAAACACAACATTCGTAAAACATATTGACAAGTAACTTATTCACAGAACTATATGCTTGACATGTACATTCTTCAATTAATTATTTATTATTTCCTAATTTTCACTGGCACTAATAACTGTATTCGCTATTTTTCGTCTGTTCTTGTCAGGCCAAACGCGACATGACACTGCCGTGATGAAGACGACACCTAAGTGAAGTTAGCCGATAATAATTAATAAATATAATAATTAAAAAAGTATTCATTAATTAACATCAATTATTTTTACTTTATAATACGTAGAATGTGCAGCGGATAATGATTTTGCAGAGAAAACATATTATTATCATAATTGTAAAATTGATTGAAATTCAATATTTTGATTTTATCACGGTAGGTAATCATCATTCTAAAATGATCTAAGGGCCAATATGAGGAAAGGTACATCTGAATTAAGCTAAAATATGAGTACGCTGCAAGTTTTAGCCATATTACTTTAGTGACTGCGAAGACTGACAGCCGGACACAATTTTCAATTTAATGATTTGAGTGTTTTAGGTATTCACCACTTAAAAAGTGTGTAAAAAAAAAACTAAAAAAAGTGCATCGAAATTAAGTTGAATCATAATTATGCAGCAAGTTTCAGCCAAATTCTTTTATCGATGGCGAAGATTGAGACCCGTATACAACTTGACGACCAAAAATGCCAAATTTCTTCAAGTGAACTCCTGTATAAAATGATTGGAAAATTAACGTACTTTATGGGCATACTTCCCAGTGCTGGACTAAGAAATATTCCAAATTTCAACTTGTTCGGTCCGTTCAGTCCAGAGCTACTGAGTGATACGGACGTCCGGGAAGCACAAAATATGGTCTGAAGAAAAAAATATCTTTAGGAATGAAATTTCCTTATTATTTTATGTCAAGAATATGTATTTTACCATGTTTAAGAAATGTGAACTAAAAAGTAGTGGATAAAATAAAATGAAATTAACTTTTTCCTTTAAAAACCTATTTACACCCTTGGAAAGCGAATTCAATAGGCACTCCTGGTGCGTTTTTTTAAAACGTGAGTGCCTAAAAAACATCAATTCATAAAAAGCCAAGAGTACAACTCTTGGCTTTTTATGAATTGATTTTTTCCATTGGAAAACAATGCGACGAATCGTGGCAACTCGTTTGGATTAAAGTCGTAATAACGATGTCGAGATTTTATTGTTTTTGCTTCCTCATAGAGGAAGCTTTGTTTTCGTGAAAAATTTTTTTTTCGAGATTTTGATGTCAGTAGACTCAGAATGGTCCAAAACGTCGAGAAAAGTGGTTTGTGCGAAATGTATGTATGTATGTATGTGTGTGTGTGTGTATGTGCACGTTTCGTTGTTTACACGATAACTGTCGCAATTTTCGATAAATCTTCTTCAAATTTGGCATGTGAGTGGGCTATCATGCAACACTGTTTGGGATTGTAGTTGACGCGAATCGGTTCATAAATTCAGATTTCGCAGCATTTTGAAAATTTGGCAAAAATTGTTTTCACGATGTAACTTCCGTAAATTGAGAGATATAGGGATGAAATTTTGTACGTTAATAGACCACCATCAAATCATGATCTGTACCAAATTTGGAAAAAATCGGTAAAGCAGTTCCCATGTTATTGCAATTTCAATTTTTTTCGAATCTCTGGAAGTAAATTTAGCTCCTGTAAATAATAAGACATCCGATTGCAATTTCGAACGTGTCATTACGTTTATTGATTATTAATAAAGAGTTTCGTCAAGGAAACGGTCATTATATCGGTAAATTTAGATTTTGCGGCATGAGAAACTAAAAAAAACCAACACGAAAAAAAAAATGAGGAAAAAATTTTTGCAGAACTACCTCAAATTTGGTTCACATATGGACAACCATAGACTACGTTTTGAGTCGAAATTTGACGCGGATCTGTCCAGCCGTTCAAATTTTATGGCATTTTGAATATTTTGAAAAATCTCGTTCACGCGCTGGATCGTGCAAATTACGAGGTTACGGGTTCTAATGTAAAATATATTGAGCTCAAACAAGCCTGCAAAGTAGAACCTTGCAAATTGCTTCCTCTAAATTTTGCACTTTTAACAAAGCTTCCTCTATGAGGAAGCCAAAACCGATCAACATACTTCCTCATAGATGTAGCTTCGTTAAAAGTGCAAAATTTAGAGGAAGCAATTTGCAAGGTTCTACTTTGCAGGCTTTTTTTTACTCAGAAAGTGAATTCAGTGATGCCTGAGCATTTTTTCGGATCATGTTGCAATCCCGGTTCTAGATCGCTCACGTATGTCACTGAATTCACTTGGCGCTGTGCGCTAAATGTAAAAAAAACATCAATTCATAAAAAGCCAAGAGTTCAACTCTTGACTTTTTATGAATTGTTTTTTCCATCGGAAAATAATGCGACGAATCGTGGAAACTCGTTTGGATTAAAATCGTAATAACAATGTCGAGATTTTATGGTTTTTTTAACTCAGAAAGTGAATTCAGTGATGCCTGAGCATTTTTTTGAGTCAGGTTGCGATCCCGGTTCTAGATCGCTCACGTAAGTCACTGAATTCACTTGGCGCTGTGCGCTAAATGTAAAAAAAAAACATCAAATCATAAAAAGCCAAGAGTACAACTCTTGACTTTTTATGAATTGCTTTTTTCCATTGAAAAGATTCAACGCAGTCGCAACAGTCGAAAAACTCATCAAGGAAAAAGCAAACAAAAATAAAAAATTACTGTCTAACCTTAAAAAATAAAAAAATAAATAAAGAATTTAACACTGATGTACGTGATTTTCGACAATTTTTTATTTTAATGACTCCGATACACATTCACTGGATACATTTTGTCACACAATAACCTCACGTATCAAGAGAGTGCATGCACATACTCTCGTGTCACTGTAATTCACTTTATCACTTTTTCACTTTATTCATTCACACTACTCGCCGGTTTAAAAAGGAAATTAAACAAAAATCAAACTTGGGCAATCCCGTGAGACGGACGGTCGGGCCGGTCGGCTCGGCCCGCCGTGACTGCAGAATCTATCGATGACAGCTGGGTCGTGCGCCGTCCAACGTTGCCAGATCTCCGTCAGTCGATATCGAACAATCGAGGGCGCCAAATTCTGCTGCTCTGATTGGTCCAATTATTCAAACTTGTTAATGCTTGTTTATAAATAAATATTGCGATTTTCGAAAAACGCCTAAGTAACTTTGCTCAGAAGACCATTATCTACAGATTACCAAAGTACGGCGAAAACATTGTGAATCACCCTGTATATTGTTCTTCACCATCACCGCCACCACCACCACCATCACCATCACCTACTTCCTGCGCGTAAAAATAGTTTTAAATAAAAAAAAAAAAAGAAAATAAAAAAAATCTACACACCTTTTACTTTCCTCACCCGTGCGAGCGCCAGGGCCGTAGAGCCGTAACAGTAGCACCAGCAGCAGCAGCAGCAGCACCAGCAGAAGCAGCGGTAGTAGTAGAGGGGGTTAGCCCGAGTGAAAGGGGCCCCCGCGAGTTGCATAAGCGCGAGAGAGCGCAGAATAGGTGGGTATGTGCGAACGCGTGGGGGAGCCGCGTATAAAAGCTGTTCGCCCCCGGTCGTGCGCTCATAAGGCTGACTGGAGCGACCGTGGGTCCCCGCCGCGTATAATATTAGCTGGACCGCCGCGTCCGGTCGCGCGCACGTCGTACAAGCTGGTAGCAGGGATGTGCACAAGCTCGCTCGAGCCCGCTCGAGGCATGCGCGTGAAGCTCGGTACTTGCTCGAGCTTTGCATCGAGCAACGGTGCTGCATCGAGCTACCCCGAGCCGGTCGAGTAGTCCGAGCCGTCCGAGCTCGACGAACCGTTCGAACTTGCCGAGCCGCTCGAACTCGCCGAGTCGTTCGAGCTCGCCGAGCCGCCCGAGTCGCTCAAGCTCGCCGAGCTGCTCGAGCCGGTCGAGCTCGCCGAGCTACTCGATCTACTCGTGTTCGCGAAGCCACTTGGACTACTCGAGCCCGCCGGGTCGTTCCACCCGCTTCACTCACACGGTTTAACCTTGTTATTCGACGAGATGTAATACAATTTATAAAATCTTTATCTCGGATGTATGTATATATATTGTGTGCTCAGCTCCACGCATGTACTATGTGGCTATTTCTTTTTAGGTAAAATTGAAAAGAATAGAAGCAATCGAGACGAGAAGTTTCTGTTTTATTACAACATAAGTGATGTGTTGAATTTCATTTCAATGAATGTAAATCTTCATTACGCTTTTTTTCTCGCCTCTCCCCCTCGCACGAATCATCATTGGTACTAAATGTTAAATTATCGTCTAAAGTTATATAAATATTTACAAAAATTCGATACAATCAGAATCTAAAGAATTAATACGATACGATAGAGACGTTAAATTTGGCGTCGACGCTTGTAAATTACCGGTGTCATGGGCTCGGCGAGTGGTCGTTTCTCCGCATTCGGAACCACACGGCTGCAGATAAATTCGCCCGAATTTATCAGTTTTTCGTAACAAAAATTACTCACAGTTCTCGTGTAAAAACGCGAGTTGCTCCACGTGAGAAGACAGCAGCTGCGACCTGTTTGGAGTCACGATATTTCCGGCCGTCGAGAAAAGTCTTTCGCTCGTAGTTTGAGCTGCGGGAATGTTCAAATATTGGCGCGCTGCGTGTGCCAATATCGGGTATCGAACACGATTCCTCGACCACCAATCGTACACGGAGATTTTGCGAGACACAACTTTCTCTTCCAAATACAGCTGGATTTCCGTGCCAACGTTATTCTCGCCGCCGTCGTCATCATCCGAATCGAGAAACATGTCAAATAATTTTCGCAGTTTTGACTTCGGCTCGCCTAGAAAGATGAAAAAAAAAATGCGTTTATACGAAGAAAAAAACAGCGAGTAAAACATTTAAAGAGGACATGATATATTGAGAAATGCTGACAAAAAATATACCTTGCACTTCACTACGGCGAGTAGCTTCTTTGTCGGGCGCGACCGTGATTTTTTTTTTTCCGTAGAGGAACGTTGCTTTCCACTTTAAACGTTTCATCACCTCATCCTTTTCGGTAGCAGATGGAATAAAGCGATCCTTGTAGCGTGGATCTAAGACCATAGCAAAGACCATCGGGTCATTGCTGGGATTCACGAATGAAAAACGGTGATTTAAGGCATTGGAAAGCGGACCGACCAGGTCACTCTCGCCCACATCCGAGTCATCTGTTTCCATTTCTTGATCGGTGGTAGCAGCTTTCTTCAGAGTCTCGACGACAGGGATGTACTGCGAAAGACCCGGATATGTGTCGCCACTCATAAGAACCGTCGCTTCTTTAACGGGTTCCAGCGTTTCGACGTACTGGCTGATGGATTGCCACTCGTATTCTGTGAGATTGGCGGGCATACCTTCGTCATGGATAAAATATATATACGTTATTACGTTATTTATAATGTCCTATGAATGGTGACGCGCGTCCACGCGCGCAGTCGGGAGTTAGTCAGCGTAGTAGGACGAACCTTGCGATTTTTGGCGAAAAAATGTTCGATTTTACGAAGTTTAAAAGCTCTATCCGATTGGAAATTACCCGCTGGTTCCAAAAACCATGGATGTTTGCCCGAAAAATTGAAAATTCGAGGAGAAAAACGCAAAACACGATTGTTTTTTACGAACTGCCAAATTTCGCGATATTAAACATCGAACTATCGTTGTATCGCAACGACCAATCAGAGGCCGAGTTATATCGGCAACAATAGCCACATTGGCGCAAATTACGGACTTTTTAACAGAAGATCATTTATATCACGTTTATTTATGATAAACAGGGCAGGGAAAAAATACCTCTATCGCACAAAACGACACATAGAGCTTTCCTCAGTGTCAGCAATCTCTCGAACATGTCATACTGACTGTTCCATCGCGTGTCTACGTTTTGCACGAGTTTCAAAACCTTTTGATCCGGCGTGAGATTTTTTTGCGCGTTGAAAAACTTCGCCTGTCCCGTTGACGATCGCGCGAAGAAGCTGACGATCGTTTGGGCTTTTCGACAAGTAGCCGCGAAATCAGGGGATTCCTAAGTAGAAAAGACACAATAAGTTTCATAACAAAAATGTAATAACGATTATATATTATATATTGCAATAATTGTAGCAAATTACCTTCACGGCATCTTTCACAACGAGTTGCAACGTGTGAGCAAAGCAAGGGATTCGAATCCACCCAGTGCCCATACGTATGGCTCCAACGATGTTGGGCGCATTATCTGTTACAAAAAATAACGAGGTAATTGCGGCGTTGTTGAGCCCCCACTCGACAATGGTTTCCAGCAACACATCGTGCAAGTTTTTGCACGTGTGGCTTTCGACCAAATGCGTCATCGCCAACGTGAACTTCCGAGGTTCGAAATCCTTCGTGACGTAGTGTACTGTCAATGACACGTAACTCTCGATTGCTCGCGAAGTCCAACCGTCGGTGGTAAATGCAACCGATGTAACGCCTTAAATTATATCCAATGAAATGAAAATTAATTGTGTACAATAAAATAACATTTTAAAGAAATTTTTAGAAAAATATTTTAAGAAAACTTTATGAAAATATGTTGAGTAACGCGAATTTCAAATCGTATTTACTCCAATTTGTTATTCTATACTTTAGCTTCCTCTATATCCCGTGCAATTATCTGCCGAATGCGCTCTTTTTCTTGTGCGTAGAGAGCCGGAATGATCTCTCGGGAAAAGGTCGTCCGGGATGGAATGGCGTATCTCGGTTCCAGCGTTTTTATTAACGCACGGAATCCTCGCCGATTTACAATGTTATATGGCTCCAGGTCCCAAATAATCATTTTCGCGATTGCTTGGGTGAGTTCGTTCGCGCGAGCCGAATTCGGATCGAGAATTGCTACGACCGCTGGTACATTGTTGTCGACTAGACATAAACAATGTGCAATTTATGTTTATTCAATCTTGGTCAGGCTCAGCTCGAATTGGCAATGAATTTTAAATAACAAAAAATGTGGCGAACGCTCCAATATTGTTCTGTTCACAAACTGCATTGAAAACCAAAATGTCAGGTATATAAAACAATTTTGGAGCACTGGCTCCATCCCATAGTCAGAAGCAATACGCACAAACATTTTGGTGCACGACCTCCGTCGAAGAACAAAATGTGTGTCGAGTAGAAACATTTTGTCAGATTTAACACTGCCGATGAAGAAATGTGTGTTAAATAAAAATATTTCGTGAGATTTGACTGTCGAAGAAAAAATGTGCTGGGTTAAAATATTTTGTAAGATTAACTCTGTCGAAGAAAAAAATCCATGACAAGGAGAAACATTCGACAGACTTAGTATTGAAAAATGTTTCTCTTTATAATGTATTTTTTTTTCTTCAACAGTTAATTTTACAAAATGCTTCAATTCGACACGTTTTTTCTACGGATGTAGTTAATCTACAAAATGTTTTAATTCGACACATTTTTTTCTTTGAGAGAAGTTGTGCTCCGAAAGCTTTGTACTCGACATAATTTGTTTGCTTCGGCAGAAGACATATTCGAACGTGTTTGTACATAGTAATTGTCACTCTGCAATGGAGCCAGTGCTCCAAAATTGCTCTGTGGTTTCCTGAAATATTTGAAATTGCTATTTTACTCTATATCAGATCTATTATACCGTGAGAGACTCTGTGCGAACGCAAATGACGCCAAAGTGACGTTGTCGAGCTACTTGAAACTTTCAAAATCTTTGCACAAGTCGTGCATTTCGCCTCATTTTGGTCGAGCTTCGTAAAAGACTCCCAAATAAGGCTCCGCGGCGTTTCTTGGACGGTAGTCACAGTGTCGTTGTTGCTAGTGCTCGTCCCGGTACTGGAATCGTCACGTGCGAATCCATCCGAAGAATTTTCGTCCATCCCGCGACGAAGAAATGATCGAATAATCGATTTTTCTGCACTGATTTCACTGCGTTTCCTTTGTCTGCCAAACAATTCGTATCCCGAAGTTGCTTCAAACTGCTGAAGTCAATTGGGTAGGTTCGCATACTGCGCTAGTCATGGCGCGTGTGCGCATGCCATGTGCGCATATCACGAGTAAGCGAAACATCGAAATATATGCGCTGTATTTTTTGGTTTTCACAAAAAGCAAAAGATATATTAAAAATATGTTTATATTAAAAATATGCATTTTTTACATAAGCATATGTTACATAATTCATTTGAATGATGTAAAATCGAATTGAGAAGATGGAGCGGCTCGAATGAATTTATTGGCTCCAATTGTTTGCGCAGGCGCGTGACTTGGCGGCCCGTGCGGCCGGCGCAGGTCGGGCACACTCGGGCGGCCGAAGCACTTCGGGCGGTCCGAGTAGCTCGAGCGGCCCGAGTAGCTCGGGCGGCTCGAGCGGCCAGCACAGGTCGGGCGCACTCGGGCGCTCTCGGGCGGCTCGAGCGACCCGAGCGGCTCGAGCGGCCCGTGCGGCCGGAGCACCTCGGGCGATCCGATCATCCGAATGATTCGAGCTTACATCGACGCTCGACATAATACCGAGCCACATCGAGCTGACCCGAACAGGCTCGATCAGCGACGAGCCGAGCCGAACAGCGAGCCGCTCGAACGAAGTCGAGCTTCTGCACATCCCTAGCTGGTAGCGACGTGCGTCCGTCGCGCCGCCGCCGCCGCCACCGCAGAGAAGCTTATAGGCAAGCTGCAGCAACGTACGCCAGTGTACCGGTGTATCGGTAAGGCAGGACAAAATGGACGTTCGTTGGAAGCACCCGTGGACGTCGCTAATCTGCGGCCCTACCGGCTGCGGTAAAACTGTGTTTGTTCGCCGGTTTCTGCGTAATCTCGACACGATGAGTGACACGCCCTTCGATCGGATTTTATTCTATCACGGGGATAACCTCGATAGCGAGACGAAAACACAATTTCGAAATACGTCGACGTCTGCCACGCCAAAGATGGAGTTCCACGAGGGCCTGCCGCAGCCAGAGGATTATTCAAACGACAACGAAGCCGCAAAATTAATTATTATTGACGATTTAATGCGTGAATCGTCGAATAATACGATCGTCGACTTGTTCACGAAAGGCAGTCATCATAAAAATATTAGTGTCATGTTTATAACGCAGAATATTTTTCATCAAGGCCACGGACAACGGGATATCTCGCTAAACGCTAATTATATCGTGATTTTTAAGAATCCGCGCGACCGAGCTCAGATCCAGCATCTCGCGAGACAGGTATACCCCGAGGATCCGCGCTTCTTGTCGGAAGCATATCACGATGCCACGGCACAGCCACACGGATACCTGCTTCTCGATCTGAAGCAGTCAACGCCCGATGTTTGTCGCTGTCGTACAACAATATTCCCGGACGATCCACAAATGCAAGTGTACGTGCCGAAGAATAAACGCTCGACGAGGCAACGGTGACGCGGCGTGAACACACGGCGCCCGCGAGTCAACGGGAAAATCGTGTATTTAGACGATTGTCGCGGTATCGACGGTGGTAGTAGCAGTTCGATCGTCGACAGTGGATAAACATCGGGATACGATACCGTGAGACCCGGACCGCACGATGGTAAAGAAGAGCCTTAGCGAGAATCGGCAGTTGCCGTTCGGTCAACGACACATAGCGCTCCTAAATGCGCTATGTCACGGGACACGCAGTGAACAAAAAGCACTGCTTCGTGCATCCGATGAGTCACTCGTACGGTGTATTTGCGAGTGTGCGTTGAACGTACTGCACGGCGTGGTGGAGCTGAAACCGGCGGCGAAGAAACGACTTGGAAAATACAAAAATGTGCTGCGACAACTAGCGCCACCCCTGGCAGCGTGTCGTGAGAGAAACAGACGTGGCCAACGCGGTGGCGGAAAAAGACACACAGATGGCGCCACCACCCGGAAAAGACGACGAATTAATTGGAAAGCGAAGAAACGCATTGTGATGCAAAAAGGGTGCGGCGCTTTTCTACCCCTTTTATTGGCGCCCATTATCACCACACTGTTTAGTCGTCTGTTTGGTGGCAACAACAGTGGAGGTTAAATGGAGCACGCGAAGAAAATGGTTCTAGTACCGGCTGCGGAGGCACCGACGCGAGATCCAATGATTGGTGGCGGCGGTGTCGCTCAAAAAACCGTTCAAACACCAGGCGATCCTATATCGCGACTCGACGCTGAACTAAGCGGTATCCTGAAATCGACGAAATGCACCGATGACGCGGCCAAGTGGCGGGACTATTTACAGGTGTTGCAACGGTTTTTATTTCTCGTCGAAGCGAAGAACGGACCGCCTGACCCATCATTACTCGGGGCAAAACCACCTGTGCCACGCCCTGAAAATCAGGATTTTAACGTCGTTAATATCTTGAATAGCGTGCCACCAAATCATCAGCGTCGGGCTCAAGCGCTTTTGAGCTACATGCGCAATTCGCCGAGTGCCTCGCAACGCATCAGATGGGACGACGAGGGACGTGTGACTATAGACGGTGTACTACTGCCCAATTCGAACATTCTCGATCTTGTCAATGACGTGATACGTCTGAGAAAAGATTTTAAAGCCAGTGGAAGACGCGAGTTTATTCGGGCGCTCCGAGCAGGCGGTGTACCGCACGAGTTTATCGGAAATAACGAGTTATGGGCTATGGGCGCAGAACATTCTGCTACAAAACGCAGCTGTTACGGCAGACTATAGCGTCTGTCGTTACCATCGTCTCGCACCTACTCGCTCTCCGCATCGTCCACGTACACTCTCCAAACGGTTCTCGTATTTCGTCGCCGCATATTTTCATTTTTGCTTAGACCTTTGGATGTTTACACGACAACGCCGGCCCTTGCCTCGGCGATGAGATCGTCGACGAGTTAGTCGGTCACGAGCGCTGAGAATATAAGCACTCTCGGTGTCTATCGAAACGCGTTCCGTTGAATAAAGTAAAACCCAAAATTAGCGTCAGTTTCTTCGCGTGCAAGCTTTCCCGCGCCTGATTCCTTTCCGTCACTCCCACGGGCCTCCACAGAGATCATGCAACATTAACTGGTCCTTCGAGCCGGATCCTGTGGAGTGAGCGGGAGAAATAGTGAGTCAATCGAACGGGGAAAGTGCCACGAAACGCACTCAACTTGTGAAAAGTGGGGCATCCTTTGGGCTCACTCTCGTGTGCGTGTTTTCCGCGAATCCGTGCAATCTCGGCTCTTGTTCGGCCACCCAGCGAAGAGCCACTCACCCGCCTATCAGCTACTCAGCGAGCGCGCGCCTCCTCTCGTTCCGATGCAAATCGTAAACCGCATGCGGACGTGAATAACGTTCGATTAATCGCCAATTAAATCAACGAAACAGGATGGCTGCAACCGTTGCCGCCATTGTCGCTAAGCAAGACGAGCTCCTCGGGTTAATTAGCCGGGCCGTCATTAATTATAAAAAGCTCGAAACGAAAAAGAGAACTCCCACTCAGGTGGAAACTAGGCTCGAGAACCTTAGCGTAAATTGGAAGAAATACTTGATCAACCACGATCAGCTCTCTCAGATCAAACCCGAGGATCGGAAGGACCTGCCGTATTTCGCTGACAGGCATTATGACGCGTGCGAAGAAGCGTACACCGATGCGAGATCCGACCTTCTCGACATCCTCCACGACCTGCGACCGCCAGTGGATCGTACTTCAGGCGCCAGCACGTCGAATGAGTCACAGGGGAGTCGCGCGTCGACCGCCCGACAGCTCCCTCGAATTCCGTTACCGAGTTTCTCAGGTTCGTACACTGACTGGGCAAAATTTCGCGATCTATTCACGTCAATGGTGCGCAAGAACACTGAACTTGCGGACGTCGAGCGGCTGCATTTTTTAAACCTGAGCGTAACCGGTGAAGCCGCACAACTCATCAAAAACATCGCCGTGACCGATGACAACTTCGCGCGCGCGTGGGACACTCTCGTCGCCAGGTACGAAAACAAGCGCATCTTAATCAACACTCACCTGGCGTTGTTATTCTCGATTCGGCAAGTCGCGCAACAATCGGCCAGCGAGCTCAAAGCGCTTCTTGGAACCGTGCGAGAAGCCGTCAGGGCCCTTCAAACTCTCGGGTGTCCCACTGACCAGTGGGATCACATTCTCGTGTTTATGGTTGCGAGCAAGCTCGACTCTGCGTCGCTCATCGATTGGGAAAAACAACTCGGGGCTCGCACTGATCCCGCGCCGTTTGCAGACCTCGAAAAATTCCTGTTGGCAAATATTCACGCTTACGAAGCTTACGAACGCACGTCCGGAACAAATAAGCCGCGTCAAACCGGATCCAAGGCCACCGCAAGCGCGAAATCTCATCAAGCCGTCGCGGCTCCAGCAGCAGGCGAAGCTCCCGCCAATCCTCCGCAAAAGGTAGCGGCGCCGTGCTCGCAGTGCAGCTCGTCGCACTACATCTCGTCCTGCCCCGAATTTCGAAACAAAGCTCTCGACGACCGTCGAGAAATCGTGAGCCAGAAGGGCCTCTGTTACAATTGCCTTGGCTCTCATCAATATCGCAATTGCCACACGTCAAAGCGCTGCCAAATCTGCGGAAATCCGCATCACACGCTTCTCCATAGGCAGGCCGGAGACGCAACAGGGCCAGACAACTCTCTTCCGGTACAAAAAAAATCAAGCTCGCCGGCTGCGCCGCCGGAATCCGCCTCCTCCGCAAATGAAGCAACCGCGTCCGCGAACGAAGCAACCGTGCCCGCACTTCCGCGCCGCGACGACGCGCCGGCCAGCGCCTCCGCATCGAGCAACAGCGCGCTCACGACGAAGCTTCGATACACCCCCGTGTTACTCGCGACCGCGCTCGTCAAAACCACCTCTCGGTACGGCGACGAAATCGAGGTACGAGCCCTGCTGGACCAAGGATCAGAGGTGTCATTTATGACGGAGTCGCTCGCGCAGCGTCGAAATCATCCTCGCCGTCACGTCTCGCTTCCGATCAGCGGTATTGGCGCGCAAAAATCGAGCTTATCAAAAGGAATGATGACTGTCGACATCGCGTCGCGACTCTCGCCTCTCGTCTCGCTGTCGGTGAACGCGTATATGTCACGTGCCGCGACGAAATTTATTATTTTTCGAATTCATATTTCATTGTCACTTTTATCATAAAACCCGGATAAGCACATTCCGAAATACCACAAGAATCTGGAAAGCGTTTGGCCTTATCGCGCTGTGGGCTCGGGTAACACATCCTGTCGACGTGTGACACTGGCTCTCAGACAATTCTCACGCAGAATAGCTGACGATGCTGACGATCACAAATTCTTTACCTCATCATCACCAGATTTCTCGTCATAATGGTTAACGAAAATCGAGTGAAGAATCAGTCTCCAGGTACACGCCAGAGCACACAGTTCGGTCTGGAGTAAACTCCTTGAATTTGCATTCACGCGGCGGCAGTAATTCCCCTTTAAATTCCGACCCTAAAAGTAATTCGTTGTAACACCACAACGAAGGAATTGACGTAAAGTTTGTTCGCGTAGTGGATTAAGTCGAATTAAGTATAGGTAATAAGTGAATATATATTAATCAAAGCTTGCCACGAACGATTGTCGTGTAGAATAAAAATAAGAATCAAGTGTGCGTCCAAAGTGGTGGGAGAGTGAGCGAGAAAGGAACTTCGAAGGACGGCCACGCGAACGGCCTTGCGATACGAGTCCGCTGACGCCGAACCGATAAGCGAGGCGTCTTGACCGAGTGCAGGGATGAGAGTGAGTAATGTGGATGCATGAATGTGCAATTTGTAAGTGTGTTTGCGAAACTATATAGTCTTTAAAAACGCTCGCCTTTATGGACGCCTTCAATTTAAAAACGCTGATTGATTTTACTTGTATTGATTTCTATTCTTTTTTTTGGCATGTAACAATATACTTTAACAGTTCAAAGAGAACTTACATTCCTTTTCATTTCAAAAATACCCGCTACGAATTTTCCGCATTATTCAGGAACCGAGCCCGTATGGGGCGGATGTCGAGAACTTATCCAAAATAAATTAAAATTAAAAATAAACCCTTGAATTGGATTCAAGGGGATAGATTGTGGACGCGCAAATAACGCCCTTGCACGTCACAAACTATTTGGTGTCAGAAGTGGGATAACTTCTTGACTATTTTTGAATAACGGAAATTCGAACATAAAAAAAAAAAAAAAAAAAATTTCTTAGTTTTATTAAATAATGGAAAAATATTGAACGTTTAATGCAATATATTTCATTAGAAGATATGGCAGTCAACTCCCTCCTCGCAGACTAAATAACTAAATAAATAAATAAATAAATAGATAAATAAATAAATAAATATATATATATATATATAAATAAATACAATGGGTAACGGAACGGACGCTAACGAGGTATCGACACGCTTGCTCGATAACGTGACCGACATGATGACCACCATGTCCTTACAGAATAGATTCATGCAAATACCCAAATATGACGGGAAAAATATGTCACTCAGAGACTATTTGCAGGACATTCAGAATGGTGCGGCATTTATTCCGGAAGCGTCAGAAAGCGAGTATGTAAAAGCCGCTATTGCTAACCTGCAGGGAGATGTTAGGAATATAGTATACGGCGAAAGAATAAACACGGTCAACGAATTTGTGAAACACTTAAAAAAACGTCTCGCGAGGGGAAAAACGTACGATTATTACGCGGACGCCATCACGCGCATACGCATGAAGCAGGGTCAAACGATTGGGGAGTTTTTCGACAAAATACGAATTCTGATAAGCAGTGGGCGCTCGGCGTATCTAGCAAAATACGATGTAGAATTGCCAACAGGAGAAAAAGACCCGCTACAACAACTGGGACTCACCGCGTTTATAGACGGGCTGCCGTCAAATATAGGGGAAGCCGTTGATATGCGTGAGCCTGCTACACTAGACGAAGCTTTCGCAATTGCAGAAAAACTCGCTATCCGCGAGGACCGTAGAAAACGTCGCGAGATAAGTCCGAATCGTGTATTGTACACCAGGGTAGGAGAAAAACCTAACGCTCCACTAAATCGCGAAAGGGACCCAAGGAGTCCCAATTTTGACCGAGACTCCCGGTCGCCGTACCGCGAAAGAGACTCCGGCTCGTCTTATCGCGAGGGTACAGATTATTCGCGCGCTCACGAGCCTCGTGTAGAGTACCGGAACTCCCGAGCGGCGTATCGCAGTCGTGACGATTATCCGCGGCCCTACGAGCCCCGCATGCAGTACAGAGATGAACGACCTCGGTATTTTGATCCGGAGTCTCGTGCACTTGGCAGAGATGACCGTTCCGAGTATAGACGGAGGGATTCTCCGTACCGCGATATTGACTCGCGCTCCCCATCTCCAGCGTACCAAAGACCATGGCAGGAGCGTGCTAACCGCTATAGCTCCCCTGACAGGGAATGCCCAGGTCAACCACTGGGAATTTTAAAACGTCCACCAGCCAACGAGGAACGATCGAGACTGGGTTGCGACAGCGAATATTGTTATTACAAACGCTGCCGATGCAGCCCCGTCGGCCAAATGAATTCTTCGTTCTCAAACCAACGAGAGAATTTAAACTGGTCGGAGGCTCGTCGCCCGAGTCCGACGGCGAGCCGCATTCCAGAGGATCCTATCAAGGCACCGATGGACGACAAGCGACCGTCCGTCAAGTTCCTGGAGAAGTCTGCTCCGTCCTCTGGACGAGCGCCCCAATAGAATCCCCAGTGGTTGAAATGTCGGCCCCGGAGTTGCGACGAAGGAAAGGCAGATTAATCAAATTAAGTGCATTACACGAGGACGTACGAGTCAACACAGATGAAACAATACGGGTCTCGGGAATCGCGGAAAAAGAAATACCAACCCTTGGGACAGTTTCGATTCATTTCACCGAAAAACCTACAAAATTCAATGTAATGTACGATCTCCCCTTAAAATCGGATGCGCTGATTGGAAAGCCATACTTTCGCGAAGAAAAGGCTGAAATTTCTTTTAATCACAATACGTTGGTCACTCAAAGCGAACCGATTAAACCGAAGCCATTTATTGACACGAAATCGAGTATTTCCGGTAAGGTTTTAGCAACAAAGGCGAGTCAAGTACTTCGAATACGAGCCCGCTCGCGACAAAAGGTTGCAGTCGAAGTAAATAATCGGGACTTAAAAGAGGGTTATCTGCCGCGTATCGTGACCCGAAACGGATTGTATTTGGGAGACGCGTTAGTCACACAAACTGATGGATTGTGTTACATAATGGCAATTAATACCTTGGGAGAAGACGTTGAGCTAGAGATCGGAGTTCAAAATCTAGAGCCTTTCGACCATTGCGGAACTGATGAGGAGCCTGATTTTGAGCTTACCGATGTAACAGATACGGAAGTCGAACCTCCAACCGATCGAGTAAAAGCCATCCTAGAAGCTCTACGTTTAGATCATCTTAACGAGATTGAAAGAAATCACGTAATCGCGCTCATCGAAGAATATCCGGATCGATTTAAGCTCCCTGGTGATAAATTGCAATGCACCGATCGAGTTTTCCATAGAATACCAACAGTCAACGACCTACCTATTAATACCAAGCAGTACAGATTCCTCGTAGTCCACCGGGACGAGATAAAACGACAAATTGAAACGAAACTTCGCGATGGGATAATAACCCCTTCACATGCAATTCGCCTGTGTGGATAGTTCCAAAAAAACCAGACTCTCAGGGCCGTCCACGTATGCGAATGGTCATAGATTTCCGCAAGCTTAATGAAAAAACGATTTCTGACGCATATCCATTGCCGAATGTACTAGATATTCTGGACCAGTTAGGTCAGGCCCAGTATTTTTCTACGTTCGATCTTGCAAGCGGTTTCCAGCAGATCCCCATGGATCGTAAAGATCAGGCCAAAACCGCGTTTTCTACCCCGAATGGCCACTATGAGTACGCGAGAATGCCCGAGGGGCTGAAAAACGCGCCGGCAACATTCCAGCGATTAATGGACAACGTTCTGAGGGGTTTGCAGGGCACGGAAATGTTTGTATATCTCGACGACGTGGTAATATTCGCGAAAAACTTGCAGGAACATAAAATCAAGGTCCGGCGACTTATGGCACGATTGGAAGAAGCCAACCTCTCCCTCCAGCCGGACAAGTGCGAGTTTCTGCGCAGAGAGGTAGCCTATCTCGGGCATATCGTCGGTCGAGAAGGAATGAGAATGGACCCAAAAAAATTAAGGGCAGTCGAAAAATTCCCTACGCCGAAAAACCAGAAAAATGTTCGTCAGTTTCTCGGTTTGGCCGGTTATTATCGACGCTTCATACCAAACTTCTCCGAGCGCGCGAAGCCCTTGTCCGACATTTTAAAAATGGGCTTAGCATTTAATTGGGGACCAGCTCAAAAGAAAAGTTTCAGAGATCTTCGCAGAGCCTTGTGTAACGAGCCGATTTTGCAGTTTGCCGACCTAGACAAGCAATTCATCCTAACAACTGACGCATCAGACATCGCCCTGGGTGCCGTATTGTCACAGGATCACGATGGCCATGACCTTTCGATAGCATACTTTTCGAGAGTATTGACCAAGCCAGAAAGAAATTATTCAGCCACAGATAGGGAGTGTCTCGCGGTGATTGACGCTATTGAGCACTTCAATACCTATCTGTACGGAAAAAAATTTAAACTCGTAAGCGATCACGAACCCATAAAATGGATAGAGTCAATGGAAGATCCGGGAAAACGTCTAACTCGGTGGAAATGGAAAATGCGAAAATACAATTATGAATTCGTGCATAAACCGGGTAAATTGAACGTCAACGCGGACGCGCTTTCTCGAAATCCGGTAATCTCGGGTGAATCCAGATCGGAAGAGTCGAGTAACGAGGAAATTGCCAAGGTTTTCGTAGGCTCTGGTAAACCACCACTGCCAAATCAACAAAAGGCAAAACCGGTAAAACCGAGACCTCGGGCGGCTTCGTCTAGATTAGCGAGGCCGTCGCCTGTCCTGAATCAGAGCAATATTGCCTCAAGGACACGTTCTCGCGTGGTATCGGAGCCGAGCGTGCCGCCTATATCTGAGACAGACGAATCAAGTACGGAGGCCTCGGATCCCCCAATACATCGTTTGCATCGCAGTACATTACCGGCCCCGCTTCTCCCGTCGAAACGCCCAGTGACTCCGGTCGCTACGTCCCCAAAGGAACCAGGGGTGGGGGAGGTAATAAAAAACCCCGGAAACACTGCCACGAAGACGCCCGCCATAGTTGTAGAAATGAGCCCCCCAGATGACGATTCTGACGAAAGCGTATTTGAGGAACAAGTTCAACCAGTGGAAAAGCGCGAAAATCCGGAGAATGTAAGCCATTCGTTGTCAGAGTCGTTTTCAAAATTTGATCAATCATTGCGTAAATTGGAAGAAAAATTTCAAACTACAAAGGGTGAGAATCAGCAAGAAAATGCAGATTTGATAAATATCGTTTCTGAAGGGGAATCGATAGACGAGGAGGCGCAAAACATACTCAAGGACCTAGATCCTTTCGATGATGACCAAGGAGATGCCGAATTATCGCGCCGAATAGAAAAATTAGCTAAGGTAACGCCGCATCTTTCGGAAGACGACTTATTACGTCGAGTAAGTCTTAGCGCGGATGAGACGGGTCGGGTTGCTGGCGGAACGGCAGCGAGTAGCAAAATAGGCGGAGCAACGATAGAAAATAGAGAAAACAAAATAGGCGAAGCGACGATAGAAAAAAGAGAAAGCGAAACAGGTGAAGCGTCGATAGAAAAGAGACGGAGTGAGATAAATGAAGCGGCGATAGGAGAGAAACGCGATGAGATAGGTAGGAACGTATCGGGGGCGAGCCCTTCTATCATGGACAAGGAAAGAGAACATCGACCTCGATCTATACGATTTTCACTTCCCGCTGAAGGTGCAGTGCCAGCCGCTCGATCGACGCCTTTACCCTCCAGAATCATCCCTAAAAGTATACTCGTCCCTCGAAAATATAATACAATTGTACCGACTGAAGATCCACCGCGAAAAATTATTGTCGAAGACGATTTGTGCGCGGTCGCTTCGCTATCAGAATCTTCAGAATCGGAGTCTTCCGAATCGGAATCTTCAGAGTCAAAACCAGAAACAATAAAATCAAAAAGAAACAACGTCGTCGGCACGCGAGAATGCCTAACCTACAAGATAGACAATTTGGTACATTTTGCTTCAGCGGACGGAGAATTAGTAACGCCTGTCGGAAAAATATTGGCAGACCTAGGAAGAATTGATACGGATAAATTCAAACAAAACAATCTGAGCGTAGGCCAAATCGTAACCACTCCTTTCGGACGCAATAAAATATTTAGCGTTATCGTGAAATCTCGTTATTTCGACGAAACGGAAAAGGAGAATATCGTCAATGGCTTAACAAATCTAAGAAAGACATTGATGAACGGGGGTACAAAATCCTTCCGAATTTCCCGGGCAGGTGACTGTTCGGATGATTTAATTTCGGGGGAATTCGTCGAAATAATAGAAGAGCTGTTCGAGAAATCGGGAATTCACGTCACAATATGTTATGGGAAAATACAGCTACCAAAGGAAGAAGATCGTCCAGTAATTCTGAGCGAATATCACGAAAGTTTAGTGGGTGGACACAGAGGTGTCACCAAAACGTATCGAAAAATTAGAGAACGATTCTATTGGCCATCGCTGCGCAACGACGTGCAGAATTTTATCAGACGGTGCAAAAGTTGTCAACAACAAAAATTGGTGCGTGTTAAAACTCGCGAGCCAATGTTGATAACTGACACGCCCGTCGATGTTTTCGACAAAGTCGCGCTGGATACAGTAGGTCCATTGCCCACCACCCCTCTCGGTAACAAGCATATTTTGACTATGCAGGACCAGCTATCAAAATATTGTCTCTCAGAACCGATACCTGATTTGAAAGCCACCACGATCGCCGAAGCTATGGCACGACGACTTATTAGTCAATTTGGAGCGCCACGAGCGATACTGACCGATCGTGGTGCCGCTTTCACGAGCAGCATATTGCGAGAAATCGCGAAGATCTTTCAGATTAAGCAACTCACGACATCGGGCTATCGACCGCAAACCAACGGAGCTTTGGAAAGAAGCCATATAATGCTTACCGAATATATCAAACATTATGTTGGAAAATATGACGACTGGGACCGGCTATTACCATATGCCGAGCTTTCTTATAACACTTGCGTGCACGAGGCAACTAATTTTACCCCGTATGAAATAATTTATGGAAGATTACCGCGATTGCCAAGTCAGTTCCCCACAGAAAACAAACTACAGACATATAATGCATTTACTTCAGAATTAATAAAGCGCCTAGCAGAAATTCGTGAAATTGCCGGTGAAAACATTAACAAAGCTAAGGAAAACGCTAAGCATTATTACGATAAGAAAATACGACCGTTTACGGGACGCGTAGGGGACGAAGTCTGGGTCAAGAAGGACGTGCGAAAAGGAAAGTTCGACTGCCAATACCATGGTCCCTATACTATAGTGGACATAACGGATAGAAATAACGTAATTTTGAAGGCATCCAATGGGGTATTGTTTCGCAAACACACAGATTCGGTGAAATTGTCGTATGAATGATTGAATGAGTGAAAACGTAGCAACGGTAGTATTAATAAAAAAAAAAAAATAAATAAAATAAATAAATAAATATATATATATATATATTGTAACAGGAAAATTTATTCCGACTCTTTCCTCGACGTCAACGCTCAACCCGACTCCTCGAGCGCTCGTCGGATAAATAGCCTGAATCACAAACGTCGAAATTATAATTATCGGTGGTCGAGACCCCTCGACGATCGATAATATCTTAGGCGAGCCCTACGGTTATCCACAGGGCCAGCGAGGCGACACGAGCGCTGACCGCGCATCGATCGCGATATTGATGGGATTTTTCCCCCACTCTTCACGTACGCGGGCCGGCCATCTAATGAGCCGTCTCCCGAAAATCACTTCCGCGCCGATCTCGCTAGAGTCGAGAGCACGGGGTCAGCTCTCGAGGAGTCTCGCGACGATTTATTGTAATCGTCAATCGTGTCGTTATTGTATTATTATAAGAATTGTCAAGAATATTGTGAAACCCGTGAACTCGTCGAAGAGGACGAACACCGATTGTATTGTCAAAGGGACGAAGAAGGTCCGGAAATTGTCAAAGGAAATTGTGTGTCAAACCGTAAGTTTATTAAAGTTTATATTCTTTGCCTGAGATTGATTTTGCTTGATTTGTTTTGCAATCCTGCAATCCTTGGTCATCCAATTATCCACCCTGAGATAGCCGGCAAATTACGTAAGAAAATAAATCAGATAAAAGTATTTTATTAGTTTTGTAAAAACTAATTGGCGCCTAACGAAAGATATTGAAATAAAGAATAACCAGAGCCCCGGCAGCCACTGACCACGGCCGCGCCGGGTGGAATACTTCGTCAAATTAGTACGCGACGGGTATTCTGTCTCATTTGGCGCCCAACGTGGGGCACAGTTGGAAATTTTTGTCAAATTAAATTAAAAGTAAAATCAGTAAAATCAGTCAAATTAAAATTCTGTCAATTATTGTAAAATTTGAGTTAAAAGTGTTAATAATTTGTCAAGTAAAAAGTGCCAAGAAATTGTGAATAAAATATTCTGATAGCCAGTGAATATTTCGTGTCGAATATTGCGAGCGTTAGAGACGCCCGGTAACGGTCGCACGGTCGAGCGCGTGCGAGTGTAAACACGTCGAGGCACCGCGCCGAGCGTGTTTACGTCGGAGACAAAGGACGTCGTATCTCGACTCGTCTCCCGTTACACTTTTCCTTCGTCCGAAATATTATTTCGAAAACCCTGCTTGGCTTGAATTATATTACGCTTATTTGTGTGCTGAATGTGAATGCTTTTGTAACGCTTATTGTAACATGTAATATTGTAAATCATTGACCAATAATTCGCGTCGAAATTACTTGTTGAAATTAATAGTGAATTATTTATTGAAATTAATTAAAAAAAGAATAAAAATAATAATTTTTGGAACCATCACTGAATTAAATCGAGAAAATTTATATGTCAAGTTTATTACAATTTGTTAAATGTTTTGAGATTTTCCGTCGAAATTTAAGTATTGAAATATGCGCTGAGACTCCATCGAATGTGATATTATGTTATGAATTATCTATTTATTTATTTTGAACAAGTCGAATTGAAATTAACAGATTTATTAAACAGAAATAGAGGATATGAGAATTAATAAGACGTCCAGGGTTCGACCATGTCGCTCAGCGAAACGGTTTCTAGAGGAAACGCGTCAGGGGGGGACATGTCTGTTGAGTCCGTTCGAGTGCAAACCACTAAGGGCGTGGGAGCGGGCGAAATATGTACCGCTCGAATCTCGGACGCGGACGTTCTTACGAGGGAACTCGAAAAATTAGAAACAATGGAACTTGCACTAACGCGCGTAGGGACTCTCGAGGGCAAAATAGATCAATTAGAACACCTATTAAATGAATTGATAAAACAGAAAAGATTAGTAGATCAGGAAACCCAGTCGCGTCCCAACTCGACGAGCGAGGGGGGAGCCGCGCCTGGTGGCGTAACGACAGAGCTCGGAGCGTCTGAGAATCGGTCCCAGTGTGGCCAACGAGAAACAAGTGGTCAAGTAGACGAGACACTGTCGAACGACCCAAGAAATTTAGATACGCGGCTGCTGGCTCAGAGGGCTCAGCAGTTGCCCCGAGAAAGATTATCGAATCCCTCGGGTGCATTCGCGGAAACAGTAGAAATCGACCTAGTAGACGGAAGTATGTCGAACAGTCAAAGAAATAGTAACACGCGACTGTCAGCTCAGAGGGCTCGACAGTTGCACCGAGAAAGATTATCGAATCCCTCGGACGTGTTCACATCAGATAGTCAGTCGTTGTGCGAAGATGCACGATTGCTGCCTCGAGAAAGATTATCGAATCCCTCGAGTAAGGTTGTCTCGCATCGCCAGGAGCGCGATCGAGATATTAGAAATTTGTATTATCGAGATAATTTTTCAGAAGAATTAGATAGTCAGCCATCCGGCGAGGATGCACGTTCGCAACTTCGAGAAAGGTTATCGAACCCCTCGAGTGCATTCGTCCCGTGTCGTCAGGAGCACGATCGGGACGCGGGAAATAATAATTCGAGAAATGTGCCAAGTCGAGTAGCCTCAGTGGACGATCTAGGATCTGTTGAACGGGAACTCCGACGCGTACACTTCCGAGAAGATTCGGAAGATCGTGCGAACATTTCGATACCAACCGAGAACCGAACGGAATTGCCGAACCGTCGCGATAATAATTCTCAAAACGTAAACACAACGTTAAATCGGCAACCCGACGAAGCAACATCTAATCTCGTCAAAATAACAACAACGCAAACAACCGCGGACGGCGAACTTATCGTCGAAGAGAAATACGTTACACGGGAAGCGTATAATTTACCGTCGCAATTTGATTCGCGACCACCTCAGTCGGATAACCGACAAAGACGCGACGATCGTTCAGTAACACCGAGGCGAGGTGTCTTATCGTGGCGCAGTAGTGAGTCAAGCGACAGCGACGACGAACCACGACGATTTGACGAACGAAACAGATCGCGATCGAGTCATGACAATTATTCGGGAAGCACGTACGACAGACGATACACGAACTCGCCTCAGTACGACTACGAACTCGAGTCGGCAATGAAAATCGGCCGAATTGTCAGCAATTGGAAAATATCGTTCCCGAAGACCGAAAAAGATCCGGACCAATTTCTGCTCGTCCTGAAAGACCAGTTGAATGCGAGCGGAATAAACAAGGACAGATTCGTCCCTTGTTTGTCAAATATTTTCGAAGGTCCCTATCGGTCATGGTATCTACTGAACAAACAGACGTGGCGATCCTGGAAGGATTTCGCACGCGCGTTTAGATATCAATGGGCGGTCAGAAAAGACGACGGTGCGCTTTTCGGAGAAATCCGCGATTTAAAATTCGACAAAGGCGAAAGCCTCGCGGAGTTCACTTGCCGCGCGCGCGTGATATTCGAGAGAATGCAACATCCACCGTCCTTCCGCGACCAACTCAAACAAATCTTGATTAAATTCAATCCGCGATTAACGTTCGAAGTCTTGAATTTGGGGATCCGCGATTACGATCAATTCTTGCACTACATCAACGAACGTAGCTACATCTATCGCGCATCGCTCAACACGCAACAGGGTTCGCGAAGCAAATCGTCGAAAACCGACCTCAGATGTCTACAGAACGACACCGACGAGGACGAGACCGAAACAACGGGAAGTGACGATAGCGATGACGATAAGACCGGACTTAACGCGATAGATTCGACAAAAAAGGAATCGTCGAATAAATCAAAATCATTAAACAAACAGAGACTCGAGAAGAATCTCTCGCGCTTCGACAAGAAATCGAAGACGTCGGACAACAGCAAAGATCAATCCGGCGGAACGAAGTTCGTTCTCGACCCGAGTAAAATGCTCTGCTACAACTGCGGACAAATGGGACATCCATCGCGCTCTTGTACTGCCGCACGGCAGGTGGTTTGTCACATTTGTCGAGCAACTGGTCATGTAAACGCAGATTGTCCGAGACGTCCGGGAAACGAGAAGAGCCCGCAGTAGTAACACCTCCAACTACTGCTCCGGAGGGCACGAGAGAGGAAAAGAAAATCGCGCTTAACATCGAGCAGAGCAAGTCGTTAGACAAAACCGACTCTCCCGCTGACACGACAACGTTAGCGCAATCTCAAGACGCGAAACTCGAATCGATAGTAACATTAGATATTATTGACGAAATTAGCGACTCGGAAATGTCGGACGAGGACTTAGATCTCGCGACCTTAACCGCCACGGACGAACTGCCGAACGAGACCGCTTCTTTGTCAACAATAATATCAGACAAATTCCCCGATAGGATCACGCGATTGTCAACAACATCTGACGAGCGACGCGACGCAAATCGCGACGGTACGCGAAATGACAAATTAGTTACAGAACACCTTCGTGACTGGAGACCGATCGGGATTCCGGCACACCTGGTCCATCGTCTAACACAGAGACGAATCTTCCGACCACACAACGGCCTCACTGAGCCAACCAAAGTTGTCAAAATACCGATCGAGATCGAGATTTTCGGCGAGAAAATCCACGGTATAATCGACAGCGGTAGTGAGCGGTCGTATTTAAATCCAGCCACATACGATCGCGTAAAAAGATTTCAAGTCAAAGATCTCTCGCCAGATTCCACCTCAGAGAACGGAATTCGACTCGGAAATAAATCGGTTGTCAAAAGCCAAGGCGGTACGTGCTTTGTAATTGACGTGGGCGATGTCTACGGTCCCCAATGGTTCAGTATTCTACCGAATTTGTCAGGTGACTTAATTCTTGGTATGGACTTTTGGATCTCCTTCAAAGTCAGAACTGATCCGGTAACGCAGACGTGGTCTTTGCACGGGAGCGATCGTTCCTACCCGATGACTCACCGATACGTCTCGCGACCAGAATTAAAAGCCTTGACAACGGATCAGACCGACAAATTAAAATCTTTCCTCGATTCCGAATTCGCGAAGTTCGATCGCGAATCGACGGGCGTAACAGATCTGACGAAACATGTGATCGAATTAACCGATCCTACCCCGCATCGACAAAAGCCTTATCGGCGTAGCGAGGTTGTTCGAGAATTCATTAACAAAGAGGTCGATCGCCTATTAGACAAAGGATACGTGACGTGGAGCAACAGCGACTGGGCGTGCTCACCGGTAGTGGCTCCGAAAGTCAACGGCGGCTTGCGATTTTGCATTGACTACCGTCCGGTGAACCGACAAACCGTCAAACCCGCGTATCCACTTCAACACATGAAGTCAATTTTGACTCAATTACATCAGGCAAAAATCATTTCGACTCTCGACATGAGTGAAGCTTTTCACCAAATCCCAATGGACAAGGATAGTCAAAAATACACTGCATTTGTTGTCGAAGGAAAAGGTCTCCTAGAATGGTGTCAAATGCCGTATGGGCTAACAGGAGCTCCCTCCACATTCCAATGTCTAATGGACAAACTGAAGCGACGAATTAAGGAATTAATTCTCGAAAGGAATCTCCCAAATAAGTGGGCAGATCAAGTGTTCGCATATCTGGACGATTGGATCGTGGTCAGCCAAGACCTCGACGAACACATCGCAATTTTGACAATCTTATTCGAAGTGCTCCGGGAAGCCAAGCTGATAATCAATCGTGAGAAAAGTAGCTTTGCCTGTAAGGAGGTGAAATTCCTCGGTTATATTGTCGACGAACTTGGTATGAGACCAAATCCCGAGAAAATTCAGCCGATTCTCGATTTCCCGGTGCCTAAAGATCGGACACAGCTTCGACAATTTAATGGTCTTGTCAATTGGTATCATCGACATCTCAAATGTATCGCGAAGATACAGGGACCATTAAATAAGCTGACGAGTCCAAAAGTCCCATGGAAATGGACGGAAGTCGAACAAAAATCTTTCGACGAAATAAAGACCGCATTGGCCAACGCGCCGCGACTTTATACACCACTACCTGGGCAACCATTTGTCTTATATACAGACGCCAGCGATTTCGGACTCGGTGCGATTCTCGTTCAACGGGATCCCGAGTCAGGTAACGAAAATCTAATTGAAGTTCTTAGTCGACCGTTGCGTGGCGCAGAGCTGCATTATACTACGACAGAAAAAGAATGTCTGGCAGTAGTATGGTCAGTAGAGAAGCTGCGTTGCTACCTAGAATCCATGCCGTTCAAGGTCGTCACTGACCATCAGGCTCTTCAGTGGCTGTACGGACTTAAAAACCCCGTCGGTCGTCTCGCGAGATGGGCAATCTATCTGCTCCAGCACACGATGACAGTAGAGTACAGACGCGGTACAACAAACGAAGCGCCGGACGCTCTATCGCGAATGTTCGACCTTGACGTCGATCCCTACGGTTGGGAAAAAGTAGTCGACGAAACGATAAAACGACGAACTCAATTGACAACAATTTGTGACCAAGACTGGTACGAGACGAAACGCAAACTCGTCAGTAATCAACCAGACCGATTTCCCGAGTGGAAAATCGAGGACGACGAACTGTATTATCACCGACCAGATTACGGCAAATTGCTGATCGACGATGAGCACCCGTGGAAGCGAGTTGTCAGGTCAACCGAGATCGAAAATATCTTGAGCGAAAACCACGAGTCCCCACAGGCGGGTCATCTCGGTAGGGATAACACTTACGACCGAATTCGCCGTAATTACTACTGGCCAGGTATGACGCAGGACATAAAATCGTACGTCGAGAGTTGCGAAACATGTCTCAAGGTTAAATTTAATCAGAACCCGTTGAAGGGACCACAGACGACGAGGCCCTTGATAAAACCGTGGGCGCAATTGTCAATTGACACCGTAGGTCCTTTCACGCGATCAAAGAAAGGCAACGTTTACATCATTGTCGTGCAGGATCTCTACACAAAGTACGTCGAGCTATTTCCCGTGCGAAATCAGACAGGCAAGATCGTGGTTAGCGTATTAGACATCGTATTCGACAAATGGGGAGTCATTCCAGAGTCAATTATTTCTGACAACGGTACGGAATACATAAACAAAGAAGTAAAAGCGTTTCTCTCCGCGAATAAAGTCAAACACATTACGACACCGCTAGCACATCCACAAGCAAACCCAGTGGAACGCGTAAACCGAACGATCAAACCAATGATTGCCGCGTTCATTAAAGACGGACAGAATGAGTGGGACGCAAATTTGTCAAAACTCCAGCTCGCATACAACACCGTTCCACACGCCGGTAGTAGAGTCACTCCGTTCTATCTCAATCACGCGCGCGAAGCAGACGTAGCCCAAAGAAAACGTGTCGTTGACGACAGCCAGCCAATAACCGACGATTTGGTAGATCACTGGGTGAAAAGAATTGCCAAATTTGATGAACTTCGACACAAAGTCGAGAACCAAATGAAAATCGCTTCCGACAAACGCCTTGCCAAAGCCAATGCAGACAAAATCAAACAATTCGACTTAAAAATCGGCGCAGAGGTTTATTACCCGAACAAAAAATTAAGCAACAAAGCTGAAGGGTATTCTGCTAAGTTAGGCCACCGATATTTAGGCCCTGCAATCGTAAAACGGATTATTGGTCCAATGATCGTCGAATTAGTTGATAAGAGCGAAAAGGTTGTCGGGAAATATTGCGTCACCGATTTGAAAATACCTCGACGGAGTTTAAGAATATCCAGAAACTCCCAACAGATTTCGTCAACGCCAACGACAGCGCAGAAGCCACGTCGTCATCATCAAGAGTCGACATGGACAACCAACAGGAGCGTCAACAGGAGGAGCAACGATTAGCAGCTCTCCTCGCCGAGAAACTAAAAATCGAGGCCGAATGGGAGGCCCTATACGACAAACTCCATGGTCAATCGGAAGAAGCTTCGGCAACACAGGAGTCGCCAGACGAATATTTGTTGAATGACGAATTTGACGACTCCACGAGCGTCGCTGCCGACGAACAACATTCGGTCAGCGATCTGCTTCCGACTGCCACTGAACTTCAGGCCGAGGTCGTAACGCCGAGTCCCGAGGCGATGCTACTGCTGAGGGAAATCCGTTCTCTTCCTCCACCGAAGCTGAAATTGACGAAAGTCACGAAAATGTCAGCAGCCGAGATTCACGCCGAGAATCTCAAGCGCAACCGAGTCCCGACGGCGCAACACGCGCAGAAGAAATCGACGACTTCGGGAAAGGAGCTGCGAAGCACCGACGATCCAACAGCATTGACTGCTCCGTCAGTCCTTGCCAAACCTCTCACAGGCCCCATCATTCGACAACATTATGAAAGAACTCCAGGTCCCGGAACTCGCGAGTCCCAGCGGCAAACAGTCACCGCTCTATCTAGCTGACTGCCGAATTATCAGCGACACCCTGCTCAAGGACCTGATTAACAAGCGAGCCCAGCATCTCGTCGCCCGCTTGGAGTCCACCAAAATCGACCGTGGTACTCAAACCTTTGTCAGCAGCGTCGGCAAACGATACGTCGCCGGATGCGTCAATTGTCGATCACGCGAGCATCACTTCAAGAACTGCCGATTGCCTTATCGCCCCGGATTTTGTCAAATTTGCGGCGCCGATGGCTTCGACACTGCGGACTGCATCTATCCGCATGGCATTGAACACGAGTACGCCTTGGGACGATGCCCCGGCTGCTCCAGAGACATCAGCCTCTACTGTCCAGAGTGCCCTGATTGCAACATCCGCTACGGTGACCTTGCTGACTGGCTTCGTCTAAATTATGCCACCTGGCCTGCCTCGCTGGTCCCGAAAGACCATCAGTATCTGATCAACGAAGGCGAGGAAGTCCTCAAAAGGAAGGTCAAGGCGAATTTCAACGACCCAGCTGACTATCCCAACCGTGTGCGAGCCTATCTCATCCGAGAAAATGCACTCGCCACTGCACCAGCACCCGTCAATCCAGCGGCAGCAACAGCGCTCACCCTGTCAGAGGAAAAACGACAAAACGCGATCCGCGCGCTGACTTTATCACGCGGCAACAAGAGCCTCGCCGAGATTATGCTCGAGAGACCGGAGCTGAACAACGGAGAAGAAGTTTACCTCATCACTCCGACCAAATACAAAAAATAAGCCGAGATTGTCAAATAATGATTCTGGCAATTGTCTTTCTATTTCCTTTTGCATATTATAAACGAAGACGTGACAATTGTATTTAGTCACGCAACAAGCCAAAGGCAATTATTTTTTTTGTTGTCAACATTTTGTCAAAAAGACCCGAAGGGCAACGTTTCGTTTAACGGCGTTACGAACACGTTTTATTTTTGTTCATTTTCGAAATTCGTACGCCAAATTGTCAAAATAGACAATCATTTTGTTCCGTTATCAACGATTTTGCCAGGACCAGCCAAAGTTATTTTGTTTTGTTTGACGTAATCAAAGAATCACTCGAACCGAAATTCTTTGATTACAAGTAAGGCCAAGTCCGAATCACCTGTATTAGCTTATAAGTTTCTATTACCTAATACACACGAATATTTCCTATTGCGAGCGAAACGTTATTCACCTTCACAACCTTACCCTTACACCCCAGGGATGCAAAACCAACCAGCATTAAATTGTCAATTTTCTTGGATGTCTTACAATCTTCTAGAGTGATGATCCAGGCAAGGACTATATTCCGACCGACTTCTTTGACAAGCAAAATTCAAAATTTCGCTATTGACGTCAAGGTTCGAGGGGGGAGAATGTAACAGGAAAATTTATTCCGACTCTTTCCTCGACGTCAACGCTCAACCCGACTCCTCGAGCGCTCGTCGGATAAATAGCCTGAATCACAAACGTCGAAATTATAATTATCGGTGGTCGAGACCCCTCGACGATCGATAATATCTTAGGCGAGCCCTACGGTTATCCACAGGGCCAGCGAGGCGACACGAGCGCTGACCGCGCATCGATCGCGATATTGATGGGATTTTTCCCCCACTCTTCACGTACGCGGGCCGGCCATCTAATGAGCCGTCTCCCGAAAATCACTTCCGCGCCGATCTCGCTAGAGTCGAGAGCACGGGGTCAGCCCTCGAGGAGTCTCGCGACGATTTATTGTAATCGTCAATCGTGTCGTTATTGTATTATTATAAGAATTGTCAAGAATATTGTGAAACCCGTGAACTCGTCGAAGAGGACGAACACCGATTGTATTGTCAAAGGGACGAAGAAGGTCCGGAAATTGTCAAAGGAAATTGTGTGTCAAACCGTAAGTTTATTAAAGTTTATATTCTTTGCCTGAGATTGATTTTGCTTGATTTGTTTTGCAATCCTGCAATCCTTGGTCATCCAATTATCCACCCTGAGATAGCCGGCAAATTACGTAAGAAAATAAATCAGATAAAAGTATTTTATTAGTTTTGTAAAAACTAATTGGCGCCTAACGAAAGATATTGAAATAAAGAATAACCAGAGCCCCGGCAGCCACTGACCACGGCCGCGCCGGGTGGAATACTTCGTCAAATTAGTACGCGACGGGTATTCTGTCTCAATATATATCTAAAACATACATATATATATATATATATTGTAACGGTTGGTGCGCCTTAGTTCAGGCTGGTTGGGGTTACTGGACCGAGCGCGGCACACTTGACGACGGACTTGACGACGGATCCTCTTAGCAACGTTGACAAACAACGACATTCAGTTTCGGCTAACACCGCGACTTGAACAGACGTGACAGCTAAACGCGCACCGCTTTTAATAAACGTTTTCGTTCCGTTCCCGATATTTGCGACTCCTTATTTCCACCCACGTTACATTGGTGTCAGAAGTGTTTGACGAATTCACGTAGGATATTTTTCGCGAGTGATAGTGAAATAAAGAAGCAACATTAAATTGAGACCTCGATGGCTCACACTGCGAAGAAACGATGTCAAAATTGAGAACCTCGACGGCTCTCACTGGGGAACGGAGAAATGAGAAAATTGAAGTCTCGATGACTTCGACATGAGAGTAAAGGAAAGCGAAAATTGCGATCTCGATGACGCTCCGTGATGACGAAATAAGAAGTCAACTCTGGATGGATAGAAGGTCGGATTGAGCTGCAAAGGACTCTAACAGGCAAATCGAAATTACGTATTGTTTTTCATTCGAGATATTTGTGAAAGTATTGAGTAATTTGTGAGTGATTCTTCTCTCTCGGGTAGATGATATCGTAGAGTCGAGTTGTAGTTCGGGTAGAATATAATTTTTTTGGAACCTTGGACGACTTTTTGGTGAAAAGCGTCCTGGAGGGTTGCCGGAGAATTGTGTTGATGTGGTAACTGCTGGGTAACGAAGGGCCAGAGTTACGGATCGGGGGACTGTTGGCCTATGAGAGGTTTCGAACAGTGACCGATTATTTAGTGTCGTTTTATTGAGGAATCAATCGGGTGAATTGATTTTAAGGTCGAAAATGTCGACGAGAGAATAAAAAAGGGAGAGAATAATCATTGAGGTTGTATTGTCCCAAGTTTGGCTAGTGATTGCGGAAGTCTACGCGATTAATTTGTATTTCACAGGTATCGTTGAAGATACTGTGAAGTGGTCAGAATCCTTCCTGCTCAAATCCTTCCAACTGCCAGAAAGAAATGGTGAAAGAAAGAAATGAAAACAGAGAAGAATAATGAATACCACGAAAGAACAATGAATTGAATAAAATATTTAATGATTGATAAGAAATGGACTTAGTATAAGATAATATGGAAGTATTTAGCTCGGACTTGACAGAATAAGACTGGTATAGGAAGAAATGAAACTATATAGAATTGTAAACACTGTTCTTCCCAAGGTTTTTGGCCATGGTTTTCCTTGAGGACTGGGACGAATGTCAGAACAGTGTAGGCTATTGAATATTGGACTGATATTAGGATGATGGACCGTGGTACATCTTAGGGTGGTTTAGGAGTTGCCGGGCGGCAACTCAAAGGGAGGGGAGTAGTGTAACGAATGTAGCTGACTACTACTTATGAGACACACGTTATGACAATAGACAAACGAATAGATGACCGACTTCACATCACGAGTGACAGTCGACAGTCTTGGCTAGAGATTGACAGCGCGCGGACGTGTCAAGGATCGCGATCGGGAAATAGAAAGCATTTGTAATTAATAATATCCGCCCCAACAACAAAGTTCCCGTGTAGTCATTTCGGCCATCCGTAACAATATATATCCCTCGCAACCACGTACACCTCCGGCCCTAATGTGATTTTTCGAAAGTTTCAGATAACCATGTCATTTTCTCCCCTCCACCACCATGGAACATCTAGGTCCGGAACAACCACGCCAATCATCTGGACAAGTGAGCGCCGACGACCTACCGCACCACACACTATGTACACCGAAAACATCCACAAACAACGCCAGTTTACCCCGACCAAATGGAAACTATTTAAGCCTAGAAATAAGCACGTTACTTGCCGGAATTATCCTCCTTTCAAGATCAAAAAAAAAAAGGGGAAAAGAAAAACGCAAAATGCCCAGAACATGGCGTGCATCTTCTATTCTCTGAATCAGCGAAGCATCGCGTAGCATCGACTGATTGCCAGAAGGGGAGGCGTTACGCTCTGAGCATTTTTTCCGGTTAAAACATAATGTTGTTAAACCCCTACTCAAATTCTCTCACTTAAATTCCCTCAATTATCCGCGGCTTCCCGTTGCCCGAGAACCGGACGAAAGGTTCACATTTCTGCTTGCGCGTTTCCGCTCACTCTCCTGACTTTTGTAAAAACGTGTTGAAACTCGCTCAACGGCGGCAGCGCGTGCGACGCGCTGTCAGCATCTCGCGACTATCCCACGGTCCCCAAACTCCCCACCCTACCACCACTCGCTGTCTACCTCGACCCGCTAGATTTATTCCTGCTCAGTTCTGATTTTTGTTTCTCCTTGTTAACTTCTGTTTTTCCGAAATATCTCGGCTCCGACTGGAGCCCCTACGTAAGTAAGCCCTGCGTCGCTTAAACCGCGAACTTACCGCGGAATAACGAATTACGTTACGAATACTGCAAATTCACTAGCCGTTATATCGTGTTAATATTATTACATTATTCTTCGGACTTATGCTTTGGGAAAATACGTTGATTTAACGAAAATAAATGAGATTGCTAAATTGGGATTTTCATTTTTATGATTAATCGAGCAACGTACCCGATCCCAGCTATTTAATTAATATAAATAATAGCCGATACGTAACAGTACGTTTAGAGCATTTCTTCCAGTTTACAAAACATACCTTTGGTTCGCCGTGCGATCATGAGATATTGATGATTGAGATATTGATGATCTACGGAAAAAGCTCCTTTTTTCTTTAAATGCCAATATGTCAGCGACGAATGGTCGTACAGAGGTCAAACACCCACCATTTGAAAGCTAAAGAATCAAGCTAAATGACCCCATTATTGATAAAGCCACAACAAATTTTTTTAAGCCCGTCTATGGATGTAAAATACACAAAAATTTTGAAAAATTTTTTTTTGCGCTATTTTTTACGTTCATGCTGAGCATGTTGCTTTACGATAAAATTACCGGTAAGATTCTTAAACTAGAGATTTCAAGCTTCAAAACGCACTTTGCATTTTTAGGATTCGACCATTTTTCACGAAATTACAGCTATTCAAAAATCAGTAAAAAAAAGTAAAAATTTTACTGTTCCCTTAATTCTTTTGATGAGTGTATATTTTGTCTAAAATCTGTTCATTTAAAGAGGGGAAACTACTTCACTTGCGTGCCAAATTCGAGCCCGACCGCCCAATCGTTTAGTGAGTAATAGGTGATTGAATTTTCCTAACCCCGCACAGACTCACATGGTAGTGAAATTGTCATTCAAGAAGTAAGACTCACCAAAGCTTGAAGAAAACTGTACAAACTTGAAGACTCTGCAGTGTGGAGCTTTGAACGTTCTGTCACCTTGAGCGAACTGTCATTTGTATGCAAAGTCATCTTGAGCGAACTGTCACTTGTATGCAAAGATTCTGCAGCACATGCACTTCTTCACGCTGATGACTCTAGTCTGAGAACATCGGTTCTAAATTTTCGCTTAAAACGAGTTATCCCCACTTATTAAAAGATCCTCCCTTCTTTCAAGATTCAAGATTAGTTCGACAGGATTGGCTGTGCAGAGCTATCGTTTCGGCAGATGGATTCTTGGCCAATGGGGTGAACTCCACAGATCCAGTGGAAGGTGCAGCTGCATCGGGAGATAGCTGCATCCCCGGGGATATCAGGACGGCATCCTAACTTAATAAACACGCTGATTCTCTTGGTCCTTGAGCCGGTGGACTGATTCCGTTCTAGGAGTATTAAAAACCGACGTACGAGTCGAAAGTTTACTCGATAAATATACAACATCGAGATGAAATGCGTCGTAAATTTCGACGCACAACCCTCGGTCGCTTTGTTTTCCGTGGGAAATGACCGGCGATTATTTTTCCAATTCTTCTGTTCGGTTACATTACAAAAACCATACGTTTGTAATTTTTCTGCATTTCCGATTGTTGTCAAATTGTTACAATCGTTTAATGTCTTTTCTACACTTCCTTCCTTTTCGCTTTCCCGCTATGACAAGAAGAATAGGAGAAAAGTTACTTATCACGCGATACAGAAAATACCACGCGCCTTAGGAGAAGCTTGAAATGACTTTCGTGTATAACCGCTATCCTGCAATCCGTCAGCTCGCATATTTTGTATGTGTTAACAAACGGTCGTACTTAAGATAGTATGAGCATCTTGTCTGACGTCACATAAGTTCGAGGTTGATTGGGAGAGAAATACAAACAGTTCTCGATTAAATAAAAATCGGAAAATATCAATCATATGGAAGTTGCTAGAGCGATTTATTTGGCACAATAATAATGAAAAAAGGATATTACTGAAATTAATCATTGTTCAACAAAATACCCTGAAACGTAATTTTTTCGTTGCGAAAATGCTTTTTTTATTTTTCTGCCTACGTATACTTTTTTTTAGAATTTTGTTATATTTAAAAATTGCGTCTTTACGTTCAGTTAAAAATTCTAAAAAAATGCTCTTCCCTTTGTGATTCTGATTTTTCGGTAAGTTTAAGTTTGTGGGCATTCTGAGTAATCCCAGGATCACGATAACAAATTTTCAAAAAATCATCTCTGGAAATACGCATCAAAACAATTAACATATAGTGCCTAGGTTCCATTACATTAACAGCTCTTCACAAAAAAATTAAAAATGATATCGCCCTCGATTCGAAAAAATGCATCTCCTACAATTTTCAATGTTCGGAAATGGCAATTTTTGTGTGCTCTGCACACTATACTCAACAAATAGACGTGGCAGATTTTCAATATTTTTTTTCGTCTAGTCTAAATAATCGGCAGTGCTTAAAAATTATTTCGTTTTCGCACAAAAATATATTATTAACTGAAACTAAGATCATTATTTCCAATAGCTACTTCTCAATTATTTCCCTCCAAATACCGTAGTTAGTGTAGCGCGGGGACACACGTTCAGGTGGAGGTGGAAAAAAAGGTCAGCGCTTGCTACGGCGCGTGTACTGCCGGAGCGCTAGAACTTTTCTCAGGAGCGCGCGCTTACCTGCTAGCACACGTTCCTAGTTGCCTGATACTTCGATGTGCTTGACTCTCGTCGAGCGCTCCGGGCGGGTTGGTGGGCGGGAGGGTGGCAGCGCGGATGGGTGCTCGGTGGGTATGGTGGCAGCGCGGATGGGTGCTGAAATGGGTGGGTGGCAGCTCAGGTGGACGATGGGGCGGCTGAGGAGCACGCTGGCTTCCATATAGGGTGGCTGAGCAGTGGGTGGGTGGGTGGGTGATGAATAAAATGTGTGAGTGGTGGGGTGTTTGGGCGGAGGGGTGGATGTTACCTTCACGAGTAACCCCATCACGGTTTTCGCGCTATGCAGTCAAAGAGAGGAAAAGAGAAATGAGAAAGCATTTGAACGCCCCCCCCCACCTAACCCACTTAACAAACTAGGAACCGGAAAATCGTTTATCCGTCTGTAGCTTATATGATGCAGCCCTCTTCTCGTAATCTCTTAGGTAAATACGCCTGTAAACTGTTTCCACAAATGTATATTTTTCGTGGGCAGATGTCAGCCCTTTGAGAAAAATAGCACGACTGCGAGTTGACATGGATGTGGGTCACTACGTCCTTATAAACATTTTCTTATTTAGGTCTTTAGAAACGTCTTATCTGGACCCGTAAAAGGGTTATTTAAGAATAACAAGGAATCCGGCCGCCCCTGCGGGGCGCCGGGTTATTGTTGGCGGGCTTTGCCCCCCAATCCCCCCGAAAATGACCTTGCGGCAAAAATGTCCCTTCGGGACATTTTTCCCTGGTGTCATTTTAAGGCACTCACGCGGTCGTCGCGCTCCGCGCTCCGCAGGGGGTCGTTTGGACGTCGCGCTCCGCACAGCGCCGGTCGGACGTCGCGCTTCGCTCTCCGCACCGTGCCGTCCGACGTCGCGTTTCGCGCTGTGCACGATGCGGTTCGGACTAGAGACGTGAGCGGTATACATGACCGATAATTTTACGATTAAAAAACGGTATGTGACCGGTGTTAAATCTACGACATCGGTAATAAAGTCATAAAGTCTCTTAGTGATTAAGAAATCTCGTCAAGATACGGTGAATTTACAAAACAACGTTGCTGTAATTTTACCAAAAAATTCGTTACCGGTTATTTCACAACTATATAGACGCAGTTTACCATTTTTTATGGTGAATTTACCAACAAAAAATTGTAACCGGTCAAATTTACGAGCAATTTTCGTGACCGTATTTTCACAACACAAAGTTTGTAAAAAAAAAATGTGGATAAAATACGGTAAAGATACGGTAGTTTCATTGTCATTTTACCAAAAATAAAAATACCGGTATTTTCATATCTATTGTGAGGAATTTCCCCGCTGGGACTCACAGCCCCGGCTCTTCGCCACCGCACCGGTCCGAACGAATTCTATAACCGAATCTAATAAAACCAAAACTCATCAAAATCTAAACGGCACGAAACTCAGACTTAATCATCCACAAATAACACGGGACTGTTAATCGAACGGTTGGGCGCCAGGTACCGAAGTACCGCCGGTGAACCACCGACTTAATTTGTCGTCGACAAAACAGATCCCGTGGTCGGACTGGGCGGCGATGCGGTGTCAAGCCATAAGACACGCGACTAACTCAGGCTCCGCGAGCTGGATATGGTAGAGGCGCTGTTCGAAATAAAGTGTGACAACAACGCGAGGCTTCGGGAAAACCGTTGGCATTTATTCACCAAAATCCCCGGGCTGCACTCGATTCTGGGTCGAGGCGCAAGTACGATCACATTTAATAATTTGACAGTTGTCGTAGAGAACCGAAACGCTTTACAGAATATAAAAAAAATAAAAGGTGAAATTACAATGAGAAATTAATCGGTAATAAGAGATAACCGCACTTCGATAGCGAAAGCCAAAACGGAAGCCAATACTCGGGATATTTCCCGAGTATTGGCTTCCGTTGCGATAACCCGCGGAAAATAGTTGAATCAAATTACCATAAGTGAACTTAATTAATAAACGAAAAATATTACGGGTAAAGATTACGAACTAAATTATAATAGAATGGTAGAAAAATCTGAGGGGGGAGGCAGCGTCAGATAATTCTCGAGTCGCAGAAACAAAATAACGGGAGAGGAAGAGAACCGGCAACAATTCGAATGGTAACATAGAGATAACCGACCACTTAATACAATAGCGCAGAAGAAGCACAATAATACCAAAAATAACACACGCAAAATATTCCTCGAACTCAACGCTCCCCGAAGATAACCGTAGCGGACGTCGTAGGTAGTGAGCCGTAGGGCGAGCGTGCGCCGGGGGGGGGGGGGGGGGGCGCTCGACGTAAGCACGAGCGACCTTGAGCGAGCTACTCGCCGGCTTAGCGGAGACAAAACAGAGAACCGTGTACACGAACTATCTCGTTTAGCGAGAGCACAAAATTATTTGAGAAAACTATTTCGAATAAGACAAGAGAACCGACTTAAGAAAATACACGGGAATTAACTCGGCACCGGGGGCGACAGGTGCACGCGAGACGCAAAAATAAACTACAGTACAGAATTCTCAAAACACACGATAACGATACTTCCTCGCGCACCGTCGCTTTACCCGGCCCGACGCAAAAGTACTAATTAAATTACATCGAACCCTGATGATTTAACTACGCGAAATGAAAGCAGCTGGCGTCGACCAAATTATGGGCCGGGAATCGCTCGTGCCCGGAAACGCCGGGTGGCCACGTGATCCGCCATTCCGCGTGTCTCTAACTAACGCCAAAAATACTGAACTCAAAAAACCCACGCGGGTCTGGCGATCTCACACGGCCGAACGACTCCCGTCCTCACAAGAAAAATAATGGGTGGTCAGGCTCACCGGAATCTCCGTCGTCACTCACGATGGCGAAAAACTCTGGTCTCGGGACGGCGTCGTCCACTCTGGTCCGCAGTCCGGCGAGGAAGTGAAGACGAGTCAACGCCGGCTCAGTGGCGTCGCGGCGGCGGTACCCCCACCCTGCCCACTTGCCGACCGGCTCGCACGCTCGCGCCGTTCGATTGGTGCTCGCTATGCGGCGTCTGTGGCCGCGCCTGCGCATCGCGTCGCGCGCGGCGGCGCGTGATTTGAACGCCACTGCGTTCCCTCGGCCCGGAAATTGTTGGCCGAGGCGCGGGCGATGTAATGTGCGCGTCCGCCACGTCCTCACTATCTGCCCTATTTTCGGGCCGCAGCACATAGATGACCGGAGCACGGAGGTCTTCCCCTTGGACCCCGGAAATAGCGTCGAAGGGGCGTGGGGGCCCTCACACCGGAATCCGTGGCCTTTGGTGCATCGGTGATATTGGCCCCACAATAAAATTTCGCAACGCTGCAATTAGACTCCCCTCGGCGGGAACTCTCGGAGCCCTTTCTTGGTGGGGCGCCGGGGTAGCCGGGCCGCGACCTTCCGTGCCGGCGGGATGGTCCAGCGTCAGGCTGGGAAGTCGTGGGGAGGCGGGTGACACGGTAAATTTGGTCCTTTCTCCACGCGTTCCCCTGGCATCCAATTCCGCGGACACCGATGTTCTGGTGTCCGCCTGCGACTCGGACGCACCGAGTCTGGCCGAAAATTAGGTATCCGATTTAGACGATGAACGAGAGCTGGGTGAGATCATTCGGCGTCTCCAGGTGTTCGAGAGCCAGATAGTAGATGGGAGCGACGTGGACGGAACACGCGCGGGCGGAGTGTGCGGGGGCGGCGAGCGGCGGTTCGTGGACAGGGCGTCCTGATGTAGATGGTGGAGTAGAGAGATTCCGGGGCGAAAGGGAACAATAATGTCTAGCGCAGCTGAACTAACTTAATATCAATAACGCACTACAATTGGGAACGAGAAGTGATGAATGGATGACTTGAAATTGGAATAATTGTCCCGCGAAACGATGAATAATGATGACGTAACCGCAGAGAACCGACAATAAAAGACAAAAAAAAATAGAGAGCCGTTGCATCCTCGGTGGACCTGCCGAGATCCGGAGCGACGAGCACCGACCCAAGTGTCGTAAATCCGGCACTCCTCGCCGTTACACAGTGCGCAGGTGGCGAGGCGAAAAATCTCGTCACACTATATACAGGGTGTCCCATCTGAAACAGTACGGCCAAATATCTCCTAAAGGAGGCGTGTAACGTAAACATTTTCGAAACACAAGTTGTAGGGTTTCGAGGGGGACATTCAATGCAGACGTCATTTTGAGCTTGCAGGATCGTGCTTGCAAGCCGCAAGCTCAAAGTCATTTTTCTTAAATGGCAACCGCATTTTTCATCCCAATGAAAGTTGTTCCTCTTGACGAGTTGTTTTCAAAACATCCATGTTATTTTCTTTGATTTCACGCGAGAAATACGATAAAAACAAATTCTTCAATCAAATCGAAAATTCAAACTTTTCTGGCGCGGTTTTGTGATGATAATCGTTCTTCCGATCTTACTAACCGAGGTTACCAAATCAAAACATTAAACAGAAACATTTCCTACTAGGTTAAGGATTCTTTCACTTTGCTCAGTTTCAATTCAATTCGTGTCGAGTCAGGATGTATTCAGCTAATGAAATTGTCGATATTTTGCTGGTTTTAGGGGAGTGTAGAGGAGTGTATCGAGCCGCAGCACGAGGATATCGCGAGCGGTATCGTAATCGACAAAACTGCAGGAGAGGGAGGATTTTCCGGAGACAACAGCCAGAACAACAAGGTATAAATCCTAATGATTCACGAGCTGTCGCTATATTGGCTTTGATTCACATGAATCCTCACATTAGTTTGAGAGATATTGAACGGGATTTGGGTATACCACGAAACACAGCACAGAGAATTCTGCGATCTGGCCGCTATCACCCGTGTTACGTATTAATGATTAAATGGACTGGGGTTCGCACATAAACTGTTGAAACAGAAGTTCAGCGAAATATTAGTTTATTTAACAAAAGTAAAAGAGACAAACGGTAAAATTGAAAGGGTACAATATGAAGTTTTATATAAGGAAAAAGCGACCAAATAATTAAAGTAAAAGAAAACAGTCGGGTTTATTAAACTTACGGAATAGTAGCACTTAAGATTAAACACTTGATATATGTTAAATATAAACGCGAGATTTAACGAGCTAATTAAAATAAGAAATGTTGACCGATTGAAATTGAATGTAGAACTGAAGATTCGCGGTGGTCCGGCGCGCCAGGTAAACTCCAGCGCGCTGGGTGGGGGCCGTCGCGCGATTCCAAAAACGCTGACATATACGGTCACACGCCGGAGCTCCGGCGAGTCGCGCGTGCACTGAAAGTGCAGTTTTAACTAAAAAAGTGCAAACTTCCTGTCATCGAATTTCCGAGAATTAATATTCGCGGACATTCGGACAGCCACGTACCCGGAGTCGGGTGACTTCCGGTGTCGGTTTGCTCGAGCGAATTGTCTTTGTATAAAATAATAAATCCCGAAATAAAAGATATTAATAGGTGGGGAAAATGGCCAGTACGTAACACCTCCCCCTCTGATAACCGGTCGAGCCACAAGGTGTCTCGATCGGGGTGAAGAGTAAAAGGCGAAGCACGTCTGGGCATTTTAGACAATAGTTGTATAGTGAATAAATATGTGTTCTATCGTAGGTAGAAAAGGAGAATAACTCCTGCAAAGTGTACTTAAATCAAGTTAACGTATCTTCATTTTGGGAAAACTGAAGGTGTGTGTGTGTGTGCGTAAGCGTATGAGTTTATGATGAGTTGGGGATGTGGCTCTTCGTGGCGGCGTCAAGTTCAGTTATAGTTGCAATTGTAGTTGTAGCTGTAGGTAACGTTGTCGTGACTGCAGTTGGCCTTGGTGGCGAGCCGTATGATGATGTGGTCAGTTATATGGACCTTGATTCGGTGGGATTTTTGGTCGAGTAGGGTTGTTCGCTGGCTCAGTTGGTAAGCCGTTTTTTTATGTGGGGACCTGTAACAGTCGAACTTAGGATTAGAAGATCACTCAATTATGCATTCAGTGGGTTTGGGTGGAACGTGGATGATTCTGTTAGTCGCGAGAATTTGTGAATATATGAGGAACTTGTTATAGATGACAGACGAGGTAGTCAGAACGGATCGTTATTATTTGTTACCTTTGTTGGGTGGTTCTCCCTTTTTTTTATACTTAGCAGACGCCACGGTTGTTCCGCTGAGTGTACATGATTTGAGGTTGGTGTCCGTAGGTTGTTGGAATGTAGCGAGTGACTTCGGCAGGTGTGTTTGGTGCCGGTTGTATTGGAGGATCCCTGACTTCCACGATCTCGATTGTCGGCCTTGCTGGACGGGGCGTCGGTGGCCGGCGGTTTCTTTTCTTGCACAGTGCGTAGAAACAGGCCAGCTTGGAGAACAGCGAGAGTTTTCACGCTATTCCTAGGAAGATGAGCGAGGCTCCTAGCCCCAAGAAGGAGTACCCGCCGACGGTTTCAATCTGGCGGAGCCTATGCTGCGTCCCTTGGTGCTTCAACATGTCTTGAGCTCGATTAATGATGACTTGGAGGTCAACTCCGTCGTCAGTAATGTCGGGATCATGTGCGGATTTGGGGTCAAGGATCGTTGGAGCGTCTAGGTTATTTAGGATTTCTGTGAGGTTGGCGTTCCCTGAGTGGTTGGTGGTTTCTGCGTGGATGTTTGAGATGTTTAAGGATGCTCGCGGCGCGAATTCGGATAGTTTTATAGTTGTTATTTCGTCGGAAGCTGTTAATACTGCGGACGCAGTTGCTGCTTCGCAACGGGGGCGTAGACGGAGGATGCCGGCACCCTTGATGGTGATCACGTGAGGTTCCGAATCGTGACATTTTATACGCAGGGTTTTTGGCCCGGCGCAGGAAAAAAGCCATTCGTTCGACTGGTGAATTCACGACCAGTAGGTACGAAGGCTAATTTTTATCCGGATGTCGCATCGTGCAAAGTCATGAAAGTTCGGTTCCGTCAGGATTTTCACTTCACAATCGCAACGCTGGTCTACCCGGTACAGTATATTGATGTGTTTGCAAACGAAGCGACCTTCAGAGCTTTTGCTGTTGTTTAGATCTTCATTGCTTAGTCTGAAGTAAGTTTCCAAGTCGTCCGAGATGGCGGTGTACTGAGCTGTTGGTTTTATAAACGCGAAGCTCGGCCCGTGAGACGTTAAGCGTTGAAAAACCGGTAGAGGAATGTTCTTTACCACGGTGTATGTCTTTAGATCTAGGAGTGGAACTGAAACAATGTATATCAATTTCCCTCCGATGTGGAAAATTGTTATTTCGGATAATTTCACAAGTTCTGGCATATTTTCGATTTTGAGGGCAGTTGGAAAGTCTGAATTCGGGCGTTCACGTTGGATAACTCTTGCACCTTGTAGGATTTGTTTGGGCGCGAGAAGTCGGGGATGCAGCTGCCCTTGTTTGGCAAACAGCATTGCATCGGTGAGCACGGCATCGGCAAGCGATTGTCCGTATTCTGTAAAATTTATGCGATTGTTCATATATGAGACGGCTTGAGATACGTTTCCTAGTTTATATTGTATCATTTTAGTAATGCTGGATATGCGGAGACGTTCTTCGTTGAATTTGGACTTGATGATGGGTTTGGTTCGCGACTAATTCAATGATTGTTCTCGAGTCGTTTTGAAGTGCTTCTATTTGGTTGTTGTAGTATTCTGCATCCTCGGCGTCGAGAGTTCCGAACAACACTCGGCTGATGGATCCGATGAATCCTAATGGTGCGCGTTTTTTTCGATACTCATGTTTTTCTAAATGATCGTAGACCAGGTTTTCAATATCTTCTTGATCCTTGCCAATAACTTTAAGGCTCTCTGCAATGTTTGATAGTTGATTAGAGCTTTTGCAGTGTTCTCGAAGTTGTTCACATTCGGTGTATAAATGTTTCCATTGTCGGGTGAGTGAGTCTTTCTTCTTGAGAAATTTCGCCAAGTCGATGTGTGTAATGAGATTCCATGACGTCTGATATTGTCTTAGAGTCCCCCACCGGTCGGAGTAAATACCAGGTCAGTTGTCGATTCCGGTTACGGTGTATTCGTTCTCCAGGCCGAATCTGCAAGTTAGCAGTCCTATAGAGCGATGTTTCAGGTGTCGTGGGTGTGGGGGAGGGGAGAGGAAGGAAGTGTTGTTTTACTGCAACGGTGTGCAGTTTTGTTAGGTTCAAGACGACTGGCAATAGCTCATTTTAAAAGAAACATTCGTGGAGTGACGAGCTTGGAGGAGGATAAAATGAGTGGAAATCTTGGAGCGAAGGCTTTGGCAATTTTTTCGGGTAAGATATATATATATATATATTTTCTGTAATTAGTGGATGAGTTTCTAAATGAATTATTTTTTTGACTTGTGTGGTATTTGTGTTTGTAGCAGTGGTTGTGGGATAGGGAGCGCCCTCAGCGGCAAGCGATACGGAGCGCGCGGCAATGAGCCGCCCGGGGCCTGTTTCGGCGAGAAAGGGAGCTGGAGGAGTCGGAAGATTTGGGGCCGTCGTACACCGCGGAGAGCCGTTTCCTCCACAGGATGTATATTCGAGGAGAATGGGTTCCTGGCGGGACACCCATTCACCCTGCGGGTTGGAGCGACAGCGACGACGACGACGACGAGTACGATGGATACGGCGATAGCGATGATGAAGATGGCGATTTTGATTTTTATTAGATTGTTTATTTTGTGCATTTTATTATTGTTTTTTTTTGTATGTATTAGAAATGTTTATTTTAATATACGGAATGCAAGCTGCTGTGTAGCTTAAGCAAAAGATTGCCTGAGGGGCCACCCAAAGAAAAATATTTGTTTATTTTATTTACCCTATTTTGTGTCTGTGTTTGTGTATAAGTATGTATATATGTTTTTGTCTTTTGTATTGTGTTTATTGTTATTATTATTCTTTGCTATATTTTTTTTTATTATTTATCTACTTATTTACTTATCCATTTATTTGTATATTTTTGTTGGGTATTTTATCTATTTATTTACTTATCTATTTATTGGTATATTTTTGTTGGTACTTGTTTTACTATACAAGTAGAGACGCGAGGCTCAGTTGAAACCCCTCCCCCCTCGACCAGCGGGCGAGAATCGGCTGCATGGTCGAGGCAAGGGTGAGCCGGACAGCGACACGAGGAGTGCACGGCATGTACCGACATCGTGTCTCTCTAGACGTAGGCGTGTTTCACTTTGTCGACGTGGACAGTTTTGCATTTGTCCTGGCCCACCAACAGCGTAATGTTGTTGAATTCTTTTACTTCGGTTACGACGTAGGGGCCGATGTATTGGTCGTCGAACTTTCCTGTTCTAGGTTCTTTTAGCAGGTACACCTTGTCGCCCGTCTTATAGGAGTGTGGTTTTACACGTCGGTCGTAGTATTTCTTAGAACGTTTTTTTGCAGCGATTAGGTTTTCGATGGCAGTTTCGCGCGATGTTTTCAATTTTTCTACCAGTTCGGTGTAGAATCCGTTTAAAGTTTGGTCGATGTGTTCGCGCTCGAATTGTGATGGCAGCCGAGCTATTTTTCCGAATACGAGTTCGAAGGGTGAATACTTTGTCCCTTCGTGTATGCTGATGTTGTATGAAAACATGGCCGCCGGGATCCAACTATCCCAATCGCCTGGTCTCTCTACGAATTGTTTTAAGTATTCAGTTAGGACATGGTGGCTTCTTTCCAGTGATCCGTTCGATTGAGGGTGGTATGCGGTCGTGCGGTAGTGTTTGATTTTAAAGATTTTCGTGAATTCTTGGAACACTTTGCTGATGAAGTTTCTTCCTTGGTCCGAGATGATCATTTTGGGGGCACCATATATGCAAATGTATTTGTTTGCGAGTGCATACGCTATGTGTCTGGACGTTGTTCTTTTAAGAGGTATGGCAACTGAATATTTCGTTAGATTGTCTTGAATTGTTAATACGTTTTCGTGGCCGGATTTCGTTTTTGGTAGGGGGCCGTATATGTCGATCGATATTTTTTCGAAAGCGTCTTTAGGTGTGTCGGTGATGATCATCGGCAACCGGTGTTTAACCCTTACCAATTTCCTACGTTGGCAGTCTGGACATCGTTTGATGAAATTTGCTATGTCCGACCGCATTTTCCGCCAGTAGAAGCGTTGCGAGATTAACTCGTGGGTTTTAGTTACGCCCTAGTGGCCCCCGACGGCTGAGCCATGTGATTCTTTGATGACTTCAGCGCGGTTCTGTGGAGGGGGTACGGCCAATGCATTGTTGCAAATCGCGATGTGGATGTCGGTTTTGTCGAAAACACGTTGAATATGTTTGTGCATCGCGCAACGTTCTCTAGGGTTGATGAATCTGTTGTCCGTGCACATGCGGAGTGTGTGCACGTCATGCTTCCTCATCAGTTCTCGCAGTGTGTTGAGGCAAGCTGTGAGGAAGTCGGAGTCTAATCGATGGAAGAAATTTTGTTTGTAAACCAATCCGAATGCAAATAGTCCCTTTTGGGTAGTCATAATAACTTCCCCGGGCTGGGCGTCTGCTTGTTTTATTGTGTTCCAGTCAATCCTCCCTTTCTCGATAAGGAGATTGGTGGAGTTTGAGTTTAGAACTTTGTCTTGTGTGATGAAAAATGCGACACAAGTTTTCCCAGTGGTTATTGGTTCTGGGGATATGTTTAATCCAGGACTATTTGGTGGTCGGGATAGACTACTTGGATCGTTGTCAGTTTCGTTGCTGCTTGAAATTTCAGCAGATGGGTTGCCTATATAGAATACGCTGTCATCAGTATCACTGTCAGAATCATAAGAAAGGTGTGACCTCGTCGTGACGGTTGATGGTCGAGTAAATGGTGTCGTACGTCTATGAGCGCGCGTATCGGCTGGTGATGAAAGTTCCTGTGGAGTTGATGAATCTGTTAAATTCCGATCTTCGGATGGGTGGTTCATGGTTACCGAGGATTCCGTTCTGTCGGAATCAGTCGGAGTGCCGAATGTACTGTCGAAGAGTTGTGCGCTCCTTGTTCTACGTCTGTTCGGCACCTCCCCAGTTCTCGTAACGGTTGAGTTTGCCTCCTCCCCAGTTTCGATGACGGATGTGTTTGTCGCCTCCCCGGTTTCGATATCGGGTGAGACCGCTTGAGTGCTGAAGATGCTCTCAAATGTTGGAGCTGTTAGCGTTCTGCGCCTATTTGATTCTTCTTCTGCGGGTACGTCAGTCACGTTCGGCACCTCTCCTGTGTTGGTAGGCAGTGTTGCGTTGGTGGGACGGTCATCCTGGGGAGCGTTTATCGAGAGGGGGACCGGTTCGTTCTCATTGGCCGGAGATCTTTGGGCATTGATTACGAACACGTTAACTCGTCCCGTGCTTGCATTTTCGGGTGGGTTTCGAGATAGGGCATCCGCGTTTGTATTTTGCGAGCCCTTTTTGTGGACGATGTCGTAGTCGCAGCCGTCGAGTATGTCGGACCACCGTCGCAGCTGTGAATTCGGGTTTTTCAATGCTTTTAGCCACGTCAACGGTTTGTTGTCCGTCACCAAGTGAAATTTCCGGCCGTAAATGTTGTGAGGAAAATTCTTATTTTCCGCCACCTTCGTGCGCTCTCCTCGCCCGTCGCCAAATGCCGGTGGGCGCCAGCCGATTTTTATTTTTATTTTTACGCGGGCGGAATCGACAAACCGCCCGAAACCGGAAACGTAAACGGAACTAACCTAACTGGCGACGGACTCGGAGAGGCGGTTCACGGAAATCTCGGGGTCGCTCAGTGTGTAGGTTGTGGAGAGAGGGCGTGGAATCTTGGTGGCACCGAATAAAGGCGAACACGAAATTAAAACGGAAAATTCGGTCGGTATATTTTATTGATAATACGCCCAAAAAAAAGTTACAGCGGAAATAACCGCGATCGAAAATGAGATAACGAGAGAACGAGAGAACAAGATAACGAGAACAAGATAGCGGGAACGCGAAACTCGGAAAACCCGAACCGGAAATCGAATAAAAACCAAAACGAGAGCTCCCTAAAACTAATACCATCACCAGATAACTCCCGAAAACGTACGCGAAATCGGAAGAGAACGTTAGATAACGCACGCGACCGAATCAGAGAACATACGATACATGTCCGCGAAAAACCCAGATAACGCACGGTAAAGGTACGCGGAAACACAGAGAACACTTGATAAATGTACCCGAAAACCCAGAGGACACGCGATAAATGTGCACGAAAATCTAGAGAACACGCGATAAATGTACACGAAAATCCAGAGAACACTCGATAAATGTACACGAAAACTCAGAGAACACTCGATAAATGTACACGAAAACTCAGAGAACACTCGATATATGTACCCGAAAACCCAGGGAACGCGCGATAAATGTGCACGAAAATCCGGAGAACACTCGATAAATGTGCACGAAAATTCAGAGAACACGCGATAAAGGTGCACCAAAAATCCGAAAAACCGAAAAGAATAAACGCGGGGGCCCAGATAACGCGCGAATAATTATACGCGGATAACCAGGTAACACTAGAGCACACAAAACCGAAAGCTAGAGATAACGATCGCGAACTAGCGGAGGCTCACACAATATCACTATTCACGGTAATCCGAGTGTCCCGGTGGAAGGCGGCTGAAAAGAAAATGAACCTGTGGGCGATAACGGAAAATATACGGAGAGATCACCGGTAAATCAGAGAGAGAACGTCGGAAAATGTATTCAGAGAACATCGACGTGCAGAGAGAACTCCCGAAATATAAGAAAAGAGAACACCGGTACCCAATTAATTCCGAATATTAGAGATAACAGGTCGAGAACGACCGACTAATTAACCTCCGTCCAAAGATAACGCATAGGGAACGCCCGAAATACGAATAGACCATGCACCAAAAAAACGAAGTGTAAAAAGGTAACATTAGGTAACATAAGGTAACATGAGGTAACATGAGGTAACATGAGGTAACATTAGGTAACATAAGGTAACATTAGAGAACAGGAGAGAACAAGAGAGCAGCTGCTCCGGCCGGAGGCCGGCCGACGAGAGAGCGTCGGGCCTGAGTTCTCGACCCAGCAGAGCCGCGCGAGGCGCTCGCCCCACCCTTACCTTGATCCCACTCCTGGGTGACGCGCGGCGATGCTGTTGCGGCGGTGCGCGCGCACACGCGAGCACCCGAAGGAACCCGAATCTTGCCGAAGTGAACGGCGATGCCGAAAACCAACGAAGGCGCCCGAAGTACCGAGCGCTGCGAAGAGGTAACTGACGAAACTTAAACGGACCGGAAAAATGACTGGACTGTCGTGGTGATGGTCGGTAACGAGGGAATCTCCTCGTGACGCGGGGTTCCGAACAAACGTAAACGTAACGATAGCGTAGATAACAGAATAGATAACGGAACGACCTGGCAATCCGAGCGTCGGTGTGGTCGTTAACGCCTCCGCTGCGGCCTTCCACCTCAACCTGAAAATGATGCAATCTTTCCCCCAAGCGTCACTTTTATTTTAGAGCGCCGGAATTTCACCGGTCCTCTATCCTCTCGCACGACGCAACCTAAGCGTTACCGCCGAAGTATACCGGGTGGCACAGTAGTGTCGGCCCTGATCCGCGGTAAATTCAGCACACTGACCACGAAAACTGACCGTCAGATAACACGTGGAGGTAACAGTAACGCGAAACCGGAGGGCGACCAATCAGAGGTCGGAGGGAACGCGTCGAAAGCCACAGATTCGCGACTCTGCAGGCCGGGGGACAGAAGTTCTCAAAAAATTCTGTCACAATGTATGAGTGGAAAGCTTCCATAGCATGTAAAATTGCCAAAAGTTCTCTTTTGGTAGCATCATACCGCGTTTCCGTATCACTCAATGTTTTTGAAGTGAAAGCGATAGGTAGGTCTTTACCGATTTCGCCTTGGCTGAGGATGGCTCCTGTCGCATATTCGGAAGCGTCGGTCGTGACAATGAAGGGTTTGTCGTAGTCTGGGTGCTGTAGGATGGGTTCCTCGCAAAGCTTGTCGCGCAACGTTTCAAACGCGGATTGCTGTTCTTCGCCCCAAATGAAGGTTTCGGATCTCTTTAGTAATCGCGTGAGTGGTTTTGCGATCGCCGCGAAATCTTCAATAAATCGGCGGTAATAGCCCACCAATCCCAAAAATTGTTTGATGTTTCTGGGGTTTTTAGGAATTGGGAAGTTTTTCACCGCCTCCAGTTTTTTCGGGTTTGGTTGTACCCCGTCGACACTGATGATGTGGCCGAGGTAGACGACTTCCGGGCGAAGGAATTCGCACTTGTCTGGTTGGAGTGTTAGGCCCGCTTCAGTTAATCGTTTCGCGAGCCGCCCGAATTTCCTGGCGTGTTCTTCGAGGGTATTTGAATAGATTACGATGTCGTCAAGGTAGACAAACATCTCGATCCCTTGAAGGCCGGTTAGTACCTGATCCATAAGACGCTGGAAGGTTGCCGGTGCATTTTTCAATCCGAATGGCATACGATTGAACTCGTAGTAGACATGAGGCGTAGAAAACGCAGTTTTCTGTCGATCTTCGGGGTCCATTGGGATTTGGTGGAAACCCGAGGCGAGATCGAATACAGAGAAATACCGGGCTTTTCCCAGTTGGTCTAGGATGTCGGTAATGTTGGGCAAGGGGTAAGCATCAGCAACGGTTTTTTCGTTCAGTTTGCGAAAATCGATGACCATTCTCCAGCGTTTGTTCCCATGTGAATCCTCCTTTTTGGGGACTATTTTTGGTCCAGGCGCAATAGTGTCAACACCTTCTGTGTGGCGGCGGAAAGTGAGTCTGCGTTTAGCCTTTGCGCAGGCGATGCGTGCGGATTTTGTAGGTGGGGCGCGAGCGGTATCTGAGCACAGGAGTTCCTCGAAAGGTTCTAATTCTACTCGAGGGGCGACAACGTCTATTTCTATATCCTTAGAATTAATTACGAATAAGTGTGCCGTGCCGTCGCGATTCTCAACTACTGCGTCTCCGCAATATACGCCTTTTGTGAATTCTATCCGTGGTACGTATCCTACTTTAAGGTCGTTAGTGACTTTGATTTTCAGTAGTTTCCGCGTTCTTGGGGGAAGAGTCACGATTTCTGAATCTAAGAAAGGGATGATCTGGGCAGGTTAAGGTGGAGCTATCCAGCCGTTTTGGTAACTAATATCCACTCGGTGTTTCCTGAAGAAATCACGACCGAGTAGCCCGTTCTCACTGATTTTAAAAGTATCCGGTACCACATTGAATTCCATTTCCATCCCGTTTAGGGTCAAATTTACGGTACCCAGTGAGAAGATTATTCCATCTGTAACTCCCTCGATTTCGTAAATTATTTCCTCGTCTATAAATGTGTTCTCGGGTAGATGTATCTTTTTTATAACCGAAATGTCGGAACCATTGTCGACATGAAATGTTGCTTCGCCATCTCGGAGGTCCGGGGAAACTAATCTGACTATACTGTCTTCCTGATCAGGATCCCTGCGTCAAGCGGTTTTACGGGCTTGGGCTCCCGCGACTCCTGCGCTTTTGGGCGGTTGTTCGGCGACGCGCTTCCTCGTCGAGCCCTTTCGGAGTTTAAATGGTTCGATTTGGGTTTCTCGGTTTTCGGCTCTCTCTCGTTATTATCTCGGCCGATACTGTTGTCGCGATCGCGTGACGAGTCGTTGTTCCGCGGATGGTGATTTCTTTTCGTTTGTTTGTCGCGGTCGACACTCCTGTTTTCTGTATCGCTCGAATCTGATGACGAGTAGCGATTCCGGCGTGATTTGTGGTTGTCGCGGTCAAATTTTGAATCTCCGCGTTTTTGGCCGTTTTCTCTTTCGTGAGAATTTGCTGATTTTCGTTCGCGGGATAAAGAGTGGGGATCGTCTTTCGTACTACGGCGCGAATTGCTCTCGGCTCTGTCACGGCTGACGGACTTGTTACGGGGGTCGTCGCGATTACTTGAATTTTCGCGGCGATTGTAACTTGGCCGATTGTTCTCGAATCTATCCCGGCGTGAGCGCGACTTGTCGCTATCGTGGCGTGCGCGATTTCTGTTTCCGTCACGGCTTGAGCGTGAATCATCCCGTTCGCGGTTGTTAAAATATTTTTCGCGCGAGAAATCACGGAAACGGGGCTTACGTTGGTCCGGAGAAACGCTATTGTCAGATCGGTATCGGTCACGGGGCTCGCGGTAGGTTTGACGCGAGCGTGAAGTTTGCCGACTACTGTTGCGGCTTTGTCTCTCTTGTTCCTCATACCGCCTACGATTTTGGAGCCTGTAACACTCCTCTATCACGTGGCCTACCTTCTTACAGTAGTAGCAACGTACTTCGGGTTTCGCGTCGGCATAACGAACTCTAGCTGACGAGCTTGTTGATCGCGATCGCGAGCGTAGTGCCGATTTTAGATGGGTGTCAGAAGTGGGATTTTCGTAGTCCCATTCGGATTGGTCGATGGGAGAGCGGGCGTCGGAGTTTGAGATCGCGTCGAATTTGGCGCGATTTTGGCTCGTCGTTACACGATTCCTTATTAATTCTTCAGCCTCGTAGGCATAGGACATCGCTTTCTCGATGGTTTACGGGTCCTTTTGCCACACGTGGTTGCAGAGTTCTTCGCGTAACCCTTTAATGAAACACTCTAGTACGTTCATGCGGATTTCTTCTCGCAATAATTGTACCAAAGCGGGTGACTTCGTTTCGTCGATCTTCGTGGACGCGACGTTCTAAAATACCACCGAGCTCCTTCACGCGGGCTGCGTAGTCGAAGATCCCCTCTCTCGAACCTTGAGCCATATTGGCCAGTTCGAGCTTGAGGGCGAGCGTTCCCCTTCCTGTTGTGGAAAAAAGGGACCGCAGATCTTTTAGGAGATCGGTGATCGAACGGTAGTTACCGCGTTTTGCGTGGATTTGTCGTCGCGCGTCCCCCTTGAGTTTTTCGAACAGCAGATACTGTAATCTGCTTAATTCGTTTGGCTCAAGGGTCCCCATGGCGTATTGCACATCGGCAATAAATTCTTCGACCGGCAGATTTTTGCCGTCGAATTCGGGGATTGGGACTAGCGCTTTCGTCAACCAATCGATTTCGCCTCTCACATTGTTGCGATGACGTTCGCAGGTTTCGAGGTCTTCCTGGCGGTACTCGAAGTCTGAGATCCTGTCCGTCATGCGCGAGAGATCGGGTGGAAATTGTGTGTTTGGTTGGTACCCTTGGTTTGGGTTTTGATTTATCCACTGAGGGTGGAATGGAGAGAAAGAGTGATGGAATGCAGGGTTTTGTTGGAATGTAAAGTTTTGGTTTGAGGAGGCGTTGTGGCCAACTGGGCGAGAGTTCGGGGGGTAGTTTGGAGGGTGATTCGGAGGATGATTCGGAGGATGACCCGGTGGAGGAGGGAAGTTCGGATCGAAGCCCGAAGGGAAGTTCGGAGAGGAATTCAGATGATAATTGGGAGACGCCATGTTGATAGGGCTCAAAACGTTCGGGGTGGAATTAGGGTAATTGTTAGCATTCATGCGGGGAGGATTTTGGGGTACAACAGGCGGTCCGTTAGGTGAAAAAACATTGTGACGTGGTATTTCTTCCAATATCATTCGTGCATCGGGGGTCATTGGCCTTCCATTGTTTAGTTGGTTGGGCCTCGCCTGCGGTGGTCGAATCTGGGCACCTTGACCCTGCGGCGACTGGTTTGGTCGCATGATGTAGGGTCGGAAGGTTTCGTAAAATTCGCGAAACGTGAAAGAAATTTTGGCGAGTATGAGTACTTCTTGTGGCAAAAGGAAAAAAAGTAATTAAATGAAATCGAAAGAATAGCTTGATCGTAGTTGAATAATTTGATTTTTCGTTTCGTTGTCTGTTTTTTTTTGTTTTTAGAAAAGTTTGTTTAGTTGTGGTGGACAGTGGTTGGTGTTAGCCTTGCCTCCTGCCTTTGTTTTTAAACGATGCAATCCACGTAAGTTGCTACAAACTTATTTGGATATACAAGGTAAGCTTCGGTTGTTATTAACGAGAAATCTGAGCTCGCGGGCCCAGTCCCACGTGTTTTAGATACTTTTAATAAAAAAAAAATTTGGTCTGGTTTTTGGTGTGACACCGGTCCGAGATTCAAGGGCGGTATGTCGACTGTTGGTGCCAGCAACTAATCTGCCAAGATCCTTGAATTTATCTCAGGGTTCGAATTACCTTCGGGGCTTACGAGGGCACATTATCGGCTGGTATGGTAGCCTATACCGATAAAAACATTGGCCTCGCAAGAGCCTGTGGCAATTAGTAGCTGAGATTCGGACGGGTAAAAAATAGGAAAATGGGTACACAAAGTAAATCAGGTATATGCGTGTAAATATGCGTAAGAATATGTAGTATGTATGTATATATATATGTATATCTATTTATGTAGGTAGCTGGAATGTGTAAAAATATACGTATAACTAAAATTTGGGTGGGAAATAAATTTATAAAATACAAAATGACCCGGTGAAATTTACTATTCGAATTTAATTTTAAGAGTTTAAGTTAGAATAATAGTAATGATCAAAAGAAAAATATTCGTATATTATTATTAATTTGTTCTTTGGAATTTAGAAGTTAAACAACTTATGGACGAAAAGAGCGCAAAATTACAACTGAAAATAATTTTAAGTAATAATAGTGTAAAAAAAAAAGATAATAAAAAAAAATTAAAAAAAAATAATAAAATTAAATCAAAATAAAATAAAAAATAAAAATAAGTTAAAATTAAATTAAAATTAAATAAAAAAATAATAATAATAATAATAAAAGAATAATAAAAAATAAATAAAACGAACTAGTGAAAGGGGTTGTTAGCTTATTAGTTATTCTAGAGGATTTAAGCGAGGGTGATGGTGGCTATGTCCACTGGTTTAGCGAAAATGCGGTGGATCAGAGTGCCAGTGATTGGGTCGTAGTAGTGGTCAGTTCCTGTCTGACAATCGGTGATGATCAAAGGGGTTTTTTGTTCAGGCTTAATTAAATCCTGCTCGAATCTAAGCGTGGCTTCTTTGGCTATGTCGAGATTGTTTTCCTGGAGGATTTGTTTTAACTGCTTCATTTGATTTCGGAGTTTTTTCCTATTTATTTTGGGTTTAGTGGAGGTAGTTTTAGCGGATTTGACGCTTACTTCCATACCCCAAAAAAAAAGAAAAGGGGGTAAATGCAAGGGAGAAAATTCACCGTTCAATTATAATAATAGTTAAAAATGAAATAAAATAAAATTTAGCAAAGAAATTTAAATAAGTGTAGTGAAGAGGAGAGAAGGGTGGAATAAATCGCGAGGTTATGGCTTGAGGTTGCGTTAGCCACCTGCCCGCCAAAATCTCGCAATTTTTCGAAGTTCTTGCCGCTTTCGGGGCTTTCGCCGACAATCACTGGCCGGTATGGTAGCCTGTACCAGGTGATTGACGTCGCAGGGGCCTACGGCGTGCAAGGACCCGACAATTAATCCGGAAGGAGAGGGAGAGAGAGAAAAATAAAATAAAATAAAATAAAATAAAATAAAATAAAATAAAATAAAATAAGAATATTCTCGAGATTGTGGCTTGAGGTTGCGTTAGCCACCTGTCCACCGAAATCTCGGAATTTTTTTGAATCTTGTCGCTTTCGGGGCTTTCGCCGACAATCACTGGCCGGTATGGTAGCCTGTACCAGATGATTGCCGTCGCAGGGGCCTACGGCGAGCAAGAAATCGATAAGAGGAAAAAAAAGTGAAGCACTTAAAAGAGGAATAGTAGAGGAGAGAGCGAAGACAGAAACACCACACAGAAAAACCACACAGAAACACACAGAAACACACTTAGCACCAGAAAATTTATGTTACGTATTAATGATTAAATGGACTGGGGTTCGCACATAAACTGTTGAAACAGAAGTTCAGCGAGATATTAGTTTATTTAACAAAAGTAAAAGAGACAAACGGTAAAATTGAAAGGGTACAATATGAAGTTTTATATAAGGAAAAAGCGACCAAATAATTAAAGTAAAAGAAAAGAGTCGGGATTATTAAACTTACGGAATAGTAGCACTTAAGATTAAACACTTGATATATGTTAAATATAAACGCGAGATTTAACGAGCTAATTAAAATAAGAAATGTTGACCGATTGAAATTGAATGTAGAACTGAAGATTCGCGGTGGTCCGGCGCTCCAGGTAAACTCCAGCGCGCTGGGTGGGGGCCGTCGCGCGATTCCAAAAACGCTGACATATACGGTCACACGCCGGAGCTCCGGCGAGTCGCGCGTGCACTGAAAGTGCAGTTTTAACTAAAAAAGTGCAAACTTCCTGTCATCGAATTTCCGAGAATTAATATTCGCGGACATTCGGACAGCCACGTACCCGGAGTGGGGTGACTTCCGGTGTCGGTTTGCTCGAACGAATTGTCTTTGTATAAAATAATAAATCCCGAAATAAAAGATATTAATAGGTGGGGAAAATGGCCCATACGTAACAACCCGTATCACATAACGTTGACTCAAACGTTATCGGCGCAAGATAGGCAACAAAGGGTCGATTTTTGCAACTGGGCTCTGCAAAGACGGAATGAAGATCCAAACTTTTTTCACTACGTTCTTTTCAGTGACGAGGCAACATTTCAGAGTACTGGGTCATTGAATCGACACAACTGCCATTATTGGTCAAGGGTCAATCCTCACTGGACTCAACACATCGATCATCAACATCGATGGAAAGTGAATGTGTGGTGCGGCGTTGTTGACGGGGAAGTGAGCCCATACTTTTTCAACGGTAATGTTACCGGGCAGAATTATCTGGAATTCTCGCGTACTCAGCTGCCAATCCTCATTGAGAACGTGAGTTTACAAACAAGACTGAGGATGTGGTTCCAGCAGGATGGTGCTCCGCCTCATTTCGCTCGATTCGTAAGGGCAAAAATATGTATCGGTGCTTTCAAGGACTGTCCCCAAAACTGCCTTCATATGTGCATGGGTAGTTTTGAGGACTGTCCCTAAAACTACCGATACACATGTTAAAAATGCAAAAATATACGTTTTTTTTTAAATATTTTTGTATGCATAAAGACAGTTTTGGGGACATGTCCCCAAAGCTTCCCATACATATATTTTTGAGTTATATGTATCGGTGCTTTCAAGGACTGTCCCCAAAACTGCCTACGTATGTGCATGGGTAGTTTTGAGGACCGTCCCTAAAGCTACCGATACACATATAAAAAATGCAAAAAATATATGTTTTTTAACATTATTTTCGTATGTATAAAGGCAGTTTTGAGGACATGTCCCCAAAGCTTCCAATACATATATTTATGAGTTATATGTATCGGTGCCTTCAAGGACTGTCCCCAAAACTGCCGTTGTATGTAGATGGGTAGTTTTGAGGACCGTTCCTAAAACGACCAATATACATATTGTAACGCGACAAGTGCCGCGTCACACTTCAACGAGCGCGCACTGTAGAACGAGCGCGCGCTCGCGCGCACACAAGTATCCGCGCCGGTAACCGCGATCCCGCGACGCCAGCAGCGTGCGGCCTGACCAACGGCCGCGACACGCGCGCAGCCCCATCTCGCGTCCGCCTTAGGTGAAAGGCACGCACGCGCGCGCACAGCAGTAGTCAAGGCCACGACGTCACCAGCCAAAATTCATTAAAACGGAATAAATCGCTAGCGGCTGTAATTATGCCACTAAAAATCGCGCACTAGCACCTTTCTACCATATGAAACACGCGCTGTCGTGTTAAGGCCTCTAAAACAACATACAACCGGAGACAACATAAAAAACCGCCAAAACACCATTTAATCCGATAATTTCGGCCGAACCTGGCCTATTACACCTGCGGAAAAATCAAGGCAAAACAATAACGTAGGAGAACAACATTTCCATCGCGCGGAAAAGCCAATAAATTAACTTTTCCGGCTCAGCCAATCAGAGCGCGGGAATATCACGCCACGCGCCGAGCGATCTGCCGCCGCCGCCCCGCTTCACCGCGCACGCGGCGACGTGGCCGAGCGTCGCACCTCCCCGCCTATCCTCGCGAACCGAGCATATAAAAGGCGACGCCGCGGCGGCCGGCTCACTCTTCTTCTTCGACAACGTCAGCGAACCGGAGTCACGCGCTGCGTACCAGCGCCTAAGTGTATAAGTGCCGTCCCTACGATAAGCCAACGACCAACGTGGTGGACTTAGAATTCGGATCGAGGAAGCGAAGCGGTGTCGGAGATCGGCGGCGACGAGCCTGGAGGAGCGTGGGACAGCTCATCGCAACTCAGCGTGGACAACTCGTCGCAATTTAACGTAGATAAACCGTCGTTTTTACGACGAACACTCGCAAATATCTCCGCTCGTTTATCTATCCCTAAATCCGGAAATCTCGATCAGAGTCCGAGAAGTAAAATAAATCCGGAGAACTCGATGTCTAGCGCATCTTGCGTGACCACACCGAATTCTCGAGGATATCAAGTGGTGAAGATTCAGCGAGAATAATTGGCCAAAGCGCATGGCGCGCATTAACCAATCTCACTGAATTAGCTGGCGAAAACGCAATTTGTTGGAATCCGCTTATAGCTAGCGGGGCCCAGGAAATTGTCGAAGCCGCAAAAAGTCTCTCGACTCGAATTCAGAATAGCTCTCGAGGCCGAAGTCGAGAGCACGAGACCCGAGTCTGTCGACGTCGAGCCAAAGCTCCGCCGTACAGTTCTCACGCACGTGGTCGCGGAATTTGAAGATTCCGCATCGCCGCGAACTCGGGTTCTTCGCACAGGCGTGCGGCACTCGTTCGTTTACACCAGCGACGTGCCGGTAGATCGCCTGAAACCCTGCGCAGGACCACCCGACGTAAATCGGGCGACACGTGGTTGGGTGTGTGCGTGGACCGCCAAGCGGACACACACACAGGCGTGTGGAGCCATAAAGGCACGACCGTGAGTGGCCGGGAAAACACCTGAAACCCAACATTCGAATCGGGAGTCCCGATTCGTCTGTGGTTGGGTGTGTGCGTATTCGCGTGGCGAATCGCACACAGGTGCGCGTCACTCACCCGTGTCTCAAGGGCTCCAAGCAGAACGTCTGAAACCCAGCGTCTAGCCCGGTTTATCGAGGATCCTGTAGGCGGTTGGGTGTGCGAGGCCCTTGATTCGCGGGATCGGAACGAATTCCGTACCTCGGTGCCTGTCGCTGAAGAGCGGCAGCCCCTCCCTCCACCACATCTTGTAGGGAAACGCGGCGAGCAGAAACACGCTTCGTCGCTCGTCTCCGCCGACCCGATACGCCGCAATCACATACGTACAGCGATAGAACAACGTCATCGTACCTCCCTGTACTTCGAATCATCCTCCGAAATTCTTGGCCATCCATCCGCCAAGTCCGATGATGACAACTCGCGGCCGAGCAGCGATCTAGTATTGTTCGCTCGTCCGTGTCTGAGGACAATCTTCCGTGGTAATTACCCAACGTGGCCGAAAACGCGTTAGGGTAAATTATTCAGTAGACGAACAAAACGCACGCAGATCCAGTGCATGGAAGTAGGGGACATCGCAACGTCCGGCGCATACTTGGCGTACGAGAAAGTTATAAATTGAGTGTAAAGCTCCACGTCCGAAGAGCACTTAGGACGTGAATATTTCTTTAATTTAACATCACAGGACATCGGGCTTCTCCCGTTTCAGATTACGCTGTTTAGCAGGCTAAGCAGTGTCAACAGTCGCGACGCGACCAAACAAGTCAACAAAATTGAGTGTAAAGCTCCGTGCGCGGACGTCTTGCGAGCGCACGAATACTTAACTAAAGGAATAGGAAATTAACCCGGGCTTCTCCCGTTTGAGTAGCACGCCGCGTAGCAGGCTACGCGCCGCCACAAATCGCGGCAGCGTAACGCGATACCAATCATTAAGGAAATTGAGTGTTAAGCTCCGTGCGCGGACATCTCGCGAGTGCACGAATCGTACAATAGCAAAACAAATAACTCAGACTTCGGTCTGCATGAGACGACGATCCGGCCTCACTGGATCAAGTCTAGAACCAGTTAGCAATCATAAAAATTGAGTGTAGAGCTCCACTCGAGAGCATCCAGCGATCGAGTGAATTAATAATTTCGTTATCACACAGCCAGGACTAGTTCCTCATCAGATTATCGGTCAGTAACAGGCAGGGCTTGAGAGATCCCAACACCCATTCTCTACCTCCCGTTTACGTCCTGCACCACCATTTGCCTTCAAGTACACTCCTACCGAGTGCCGATGATGAAGAAGGCTGACTCTTGATAGCAAAACCTGACCTGAGGCACCTCCTAAAAACACCTAAAAGTCACATCCAGACGCCTACCCCAGAATTAACTTTGCCCGGTCCAGCACTGAACAAGACTCGCCCGCCGCTGAGAGAGCGAGCGAGCCCCTTCCCCTCGCGTTCGCGGTTCACAAAATCGCGAAACGTTTCATTGGCGCCCGAACAGGGACCTGACATCGTTAAAACTGGGAGTTAAGAGCTTAGGTAAACGACTGAGGAACCGCGCAACAACAGCGGTAAAAATGGTGCGGACAGCGGCGGTGGAAACACCGACTGTCTCCACAGCGACTACGACGACAGCAACATCGAGCTCTCAGCCCAACTTGAGCGACTCGAGTGTTCTAAACATCGGACAAACACTAGCCCTAGCACAGGCATCGCGGGAAATGCGAGAGCATCAACGATTAAACGAAACGCCGATTGGCGACGCGCTAGGAGCGACCGCGACTGGAACGGTTCCCCGCACATTAACCACCGACGAGCTGCGTGATAGGCTGCACGCTATCGCGGCGCCATATCACACGAGCAGAGACTCGAGCCTCGACAGCACGCGACGCGGCAATTTGGTGACTCTGACGCCACCACCGCACGACGCGACGCAGAACCTCGCCATGGAGACACTTCTGCAAATCGTGGAGGACATTAGGAACAAACAGGAAACGGACGCGATCCTACAGAAACAACGTTTTACCACTCTGGATAGCAATTTAACGAGAAGACTGGAACGTGTCCAAACCTATGTCTCCGACTCCATCAGAACCATCAGCGAGGAACTGAGCAACATAAGCGGCCAACAGCACCAGATGCCTACCGACCTGCCTCGAGCGCACGGCACCGAGTGTGCTCCTGCACAACCCGACAACATCACCGAACCACGCGGGGGCGAGCTCACCCAGAACGATCCGTACGCGATTCCGGTCTCACCGATCCTCCACGAGACGCAGAGCCTCGATCGCCCGAGGAATACGCACAGCGAGCAGTTCACACTCGGCCCAACTAACACATCGGCGATGTGCGCAACGCTGAAGCTCGACGCGCCGACTTTCAGTGGCACCACGGCAGAACAACCAATGCAATTCCTCGCGGACCTGAAGAGCTACGCGAACATCTATGTTCCCCGCTACCACTTCAAGATCATCATCAACCAGTGTATGACTGGACTGGCGAGAAGCTGGTGGAATATTACACGAGCATCGATTCGCGATTGGGGACATTTCGAGCGGGAATTCAAGCGGAGGTTCTGGAACGAGGAGATACAAAACAACATAAAGATGCGCCTCGACTATGATTGGTACGACCCGAGCAAGAAGCAGACGCGCCTTGCATATGTCCTGGAAATTATCGGCCTCGCCACCGATCTATCGCCACCGTTGTCAGAGGCGGAGCTCGTCAACAAGATCAAGCGCCATTTCACGGAAGACATACGCGCGACGATTCGGACTCTCGGCGTACGGACACTGGACGGGCTGCTAGATCTCCTCTCGTCCTACGACGAAGAGGGACCAGGAAATCGCGAGCGCATGCGACCACCCACACGAGAACCGTATCGAACGCCGACGCCGGTCGCAACCGCACCGGCAAATAACGGGACGAAACCGGCAGCGCAGAACACAGCTCAATCACCTCGCGACGGAGGGGCAAAGCCACGCGACGGTAATCGGCCACCTTGGCAACCACGAGAAAACTCTCGCGACTCCACAAAGACGGAGCCCCGGAAAATCCGAGCCCTGGAAGAAGAAAAGGAGACGCCGGAAGGGCAGGAAGCGAGTCCGACACCCGAGACTTCGGGAAACGAGACTGCGCCACCTCAGAACAGCTGAGAATCTCCGAGGTGACGCTAGGGTACGGAGAGGACACGAGAGAGTTTTTGACGGAAGAAACGGACGCGGTACCGCCGAAGAGAGCCAAGTGCCCAATTTTGGAAATCAGGATCGAGGACGTCGCGGTACGAGCACTTATCGACACGGGAAGCGAAGTCTGCGCCATATCCGAAGACTTTATGCAAGAACATCAGGGAGCCCTGGCAGATTGTCCCTTGCTACCGATGACAGGGGTCACGGTGAAGGGGGCAACGTCTGGAAGGGCAGTGAGGATCACGCGGCAATTATTTGCGCGAATCCAACTCGACGGGAGCAACGAAAGGCACACAATCCTCGTAGTACCCAAGTTAACGAGCGATTGTATCATCGGAATCGATTTTCTTGCAAGGATCCGCAGCCACATCGATCTCGCGAGGTACGAAATATCGTACACGATCCCCGACGAGCCGGGTGATCGCCGAGTGCTGCAGTTCGCTAACCCTCATCTTCCTGACGGGGCAACGCGCGAGTGGGGGACCGTTCGAACAGATAAGATCACCCAGGAAGATGAGGGAAAGTACGCTTTAACTGACGACGAGATCGAGGCAAAAATCCAGGCCACCGTGGGACTCAACGCCGGGGAAATTAAAATATTCCGCGAGCTGTTGATAAAGCATCGAAAGGTCTTCCTGAAGCGTCCCGGCCTGTTAAACTCGTACGAACATGAGCTACGTGTCGTGCCACATTCGCCTTTCAAGGCAATGAATTATCCCGTCCCGATAGCATACCGAGAGAGCGTAGACCGCGAGATCGAGACGCTGATCGAGCAAGGCGTAATCCAAAAGTCCAAGAGCCCGTACAATAGCCCATTGGTCGTCGTCGGGAAAAAGAATGGACAAATCCGCCTCTGTCTCGACGCTCGTAGGATTAACGAAATTCTCGAGCCAGACAACGAACGCATGGAGACCGCAGACGAACTCTTTCAAGAGTGTCGAAGCGTTCGGTACATCACGACGCTCGACCTGCGCTCCAGCTTCTGGCAGGTCCCGCTAACCAGAAACTCGACGAAATATACCGCATTCATGCACCGTGGTAGGTGTTATGAATTTCGCGTTACCCCATTTGGACTAAAAACAAGCACTGCTAGCCTCGTACGAGGACTCGAGAGCGTGCTAAAAGGGCTCGGATACGTGATCAACTTCGTGGATGACCTGCTTTGCACCTCGGAAACCTTCTCCGAGCACATAGCGAACCTCGATGAGCTCCTAGAGAGGTTCGGCGAGCATGGTCTAACACTGAATTTGGACAAATCACAATTCTTCCGCCAAGAGGCAAAATTCCTGGGACACATTTTAACCCCAGAGGGAATCCGGCCCGATCCCGACAAAATCAAAGACATACGAGAATTCCCAGCGCCTCGCAACCTGAAACAGCTTCGAGGTTTCCTAGGCCTGGTGAACTATTACAGCAAATTCACTCGTGAGCACGGGGAATCAACGGTTCCTTTACTCCACTTACTCCGGAAGGGCGAACGTTGGCTTTGGACAGTAGATGAACAAAAGGCATTCGAAAATGTCAAGGCAAAATTCTGCGAAAGCGTAATTTTACACTATCCCATCAAAGGACAGCCTTTCTTCGTCCAAACTGACGCAAGCGACTTCGCAATCGGCGCGGTATTATACCAGAAAGACGAGAACAGCGATCACCGCGTTCTGTACTTCGCTAGCCGCACCCTGAAGGGGGCAGAACTTGGCTACAATACCACCGAGAAAGAGTTGCTCGCTGTTATCTGGGCACTCGAAAAATTCCGTACATATTTGTTCGGTGGCCAGGTCAAGATTGTCACGGACCACGCAGCGCTAACGTTCCTACGAGAATGTCGCCTCGCACATGCCCGATTATCACGCTGGTCGTTAGCCATACAAGACTACCACCCAACCATTGATCACTGCGAAGGCCGTCACAATACGGTCGCGGACATCCTTAGCCGCCCGGACAAACAGCGAAAAGACGACGAAATAATTATCGCCACGCTAGCGGCCGAGATGTCAGATGAGCTTCATGGTCTACTGAAGAATCTCGCCGAACTTCAGGATCAAGACGAGAAATGCACGGCATGGAAGAAGCAGATTCGTGAAGAGCTTGAGAAAAACCAATTTCGGTTGCACGAGGACGTGCTTTACACCACCAAAAACGGAGTGGAGCGAGCAATAATTCCGGAATCCGGGCTCAAAACGCTTATCACCGAATGTCACCAGATCTACGGCCACGCGGGCGCGAAAAAGTGCTACCTGCTGCTGCGGGAAGACTTCTACGCGCCGAGCCTATATCGAAAAATCCGTCAACAACTGCGGACCTGCGACATCTGTCAACGCTGCAAAATCGATACCCAAGGTTCCTTCGCGGAGATGCAAAGCATCTTACCCGAGAGACCACGTGACCTTGTCTCCATCGATTATTACGGACCTCTACCGACCGCGAAATATGGCAACAAACATATCCTGGCGGTGATCGATGTCTTCTCGAAGTTCACGCGATTGTATCCCCTGAAAAGCGCGACGACCGACGCAACGTGGAACTGCCTGAATGATGACTACTTCCCAAATCATGGCAAACCTCGCGCCATTCTATCCGATCAGGGTACGCAATTCACCGCGAAAAAATGGTCGACGTACCTCAAGGAGGCCGGAATCCTGAAGATAACGACATCGATTCGTCACCCACAAGCCAACCCGGTCGAACGGACCAATCGAGAGCTATCACGTCTATTTCGCACACTAATACCCGGACGACATAACGCGTGGTATAACGTAATACCCGCCATCGAGGGATGCATCAACGATACGCATCACGAGACAACAGGAATCACACCAACTCAGCTTCACCATGGTAGGGAAGCGGTTCGACCATGGCAACCCTTGATAAGACGAAAGAAAATTCCCGAAAGACCGGACAATTTAATCATGGTGGCACGGGAACGAATGGCCACCCGGAGGAAACGCGCAGCCGGAAAGTACAACTCAGAACATAAATTCACCGAATATAACGTTGGCGACCGTGTGCTAGCACGCGCTCTTAACGTATCAAACCCGGCAGCAAAGATCACTGCGAAATTTCTGCCGTTGTACGAGGGTCCGTACACAATAAAATCGCGCGTTGGAAAGGCGACATACATTCTCGAGAACGCCGAAAACAACAAGGAGCGTGGAATGTATCATACCCGCGATCTCCGACTATACCACAGCGAGATGTAAACAACGCAGCGGCAGCGGTCACCGCAGCTCCCCGGGACCCAGGTCTTGACTCGGGGCGCCGAAACCACGAAAAAAAAATTGTCAACAAATCGCGACGACGACACGAGGTGCGACGAGCACAAATTTATCGTCAGTACCACGCAAACCGGCGAAATGAATCAATCGACACAAACTTCGTTCCCGATCGGAGACGGCCGCGTGATTACGGCCAGACCCTATACGATACTCGTCGGCGGCCGCGATAGCACGCCGCGTCGCCTACGCCCACCAAGGGTGCAGAGCCAGACGAGCCCGATGTATTTCGCGTACATCCGCGAAGACGAGGCAATGCGCCGGGAGATAGTCGCCGCAGCACAGATCGCCGGGCATCCACAGCGCCGACCGAGGACAGTGCGGGAATACCTGCCGTACATCCCGTGGGCTCCGGCAGTGTCAGCCGTCGTCCAGCTCCCACCCCGAAGATCCGGGTGGATTCAAACCCCGACAGGACCAGCGATCGAGATCCCACGGGCAATACCACCAGCGGCACCACGAGCGCAGGTAAAATACGCAACGGATACCGGGAAAGGGGAACTAAAAAGAAAAAAAAAAAAAAAAAACCCTAAATAACAACAATAATAACAAAACCGACATTAACGACGTCGTACATTCCCCAGCGACGTATCCGGGCACCGGTCCTCGACCCGTACGTCACGGCGGCAACGACGCGACGACACGCAAGGACGCGGGTCACAACACCTCGCCGCAGAACGACGGAGAATAACCGCGCGCCCCAGGTCACGATGACCCCGGCCATGGAGCTGGTCCTCCAGGCGGTAGCTCGCCATCAGCTCGAGGAAACGAGCAACGGGCAGCCACAGGGAAACGACGGCATCTCGGATCGCGATCCTCGCAACAGGACCATGTACCGCGGACAACAGCCTAGGATGTAAACAAAAGAGACTAGGGAATAAAAACACATGAAATAACAGCTAAATCACCACATCTTGATTAACCTGTCATTTGGAAGGGCGATGTAACGCGACAAGTGCCGCGTCACACTTCAACGAGCGCGCACTGTAGAACGAGCGCGCGCTCGCGCGCACACAAGTATCCGCGCCGGTAACCGCGATCCCGCGACGCCAGCAGCGTGCGGCCTGACCAACGGCCGCGACACGCGCGCAGCCCCATCTCGCGTCCGCCTTAGGTGAAAGGCACGCACGCGCGCGCACAGCAGTAGTCAAGGCCACGACGTCACCAGCCAAAATTCATTAAAACGGAATAAATCGCTAGCGGCTGTAATTATGCCACTAAAAATCGCGCACTAGCACCTTTCTACCATATGAAACACGCGCTGTCGTGTTAAGGCCTCTAAAACAACATACAACCGGAGACAACATAAAAAACCGCCAAAACACCATTTAATCCGATAATTTCGGCCGAACCTGGCCTATTACACCTGCGGAAAAATCAAGGCAAAACAATAACGTAGGAGAACAACATTTCCATCGCGCGGAAAAGCCAATAAATTAACTTTTCCGGCTCAGCCAATCAGAGCGCGGGAATATCACGCCACGCGCCGAGCGATCTGCCGCCGCCGCCCCGCTTCACCGCGCACGCGGCGACGTGGCCGAGCGTCGCACCTCCCCGCCTATCCTCGCGAACCGAGCATATAAAAGGCGACGCCGCGGCGGCCGGCTCACTCTTCTTCTTCGACAACGTCAGCGAACCGGAGTCACGCGCTGCGTACCAGCGCCTAAGTGTATAAGTGCCGTCCCTACGATAAGCCAACGACCAACGTGGTGGACTTAGAATTCGGATCGAGGAAGCGAAGCGGTGTCGGAGATCGGCGGCGACGAGCCTGGAGGAGCGTGGGACAGCTCATCGCAACTCAGCGTGGACAACTCGTCGCAATTTAACGTAGATAAACCGTCGTTTTTACGACGAACACTCGCAAATATCTCCGCTCGTTTATCTATCCCTAAATCCGGAAATCTCGATCAGAGTCCGAGAAGTAAAATAAATCCGGAGAACCCGATGTCTAGCGCATCTTGCGTGACTACACCGAATTCTCGAGGATATCAAGTGGTGAAGATTCAGCGAGAATAATTGGCCAAAGCGCATGGCGCGCATTAACCAATCTCACTGAATTAGCTGGCGAAAACGCAATTTGTTGGAATCCGCTTATAGCTAGCGGGGCCCAGGAAATTGTCGAAGCCGCAAAAAGTCTCTCGACTCGAATTCAGAATAGCTCTCGAGGCCGAAGTCGAGAGCACGAGACCCGAGTCTGTCGACGTCGAGCCAAAGCTCCGCCGTACAGTTCTCACGCACGTGGTCGCGGAATTTGAAGATTCCGCATCGCCGCGAACTCGGGTTCTTCGCACAGGCGTGCGGCACTCGTTCGTTTACACCAGCGACGTGCCGGTAGATCGCCTGAAACCCTGCGCAGGACCACCCGACGTAAATCGGGCGACACGTGGTTGGGTGTGTGCGTGGACCGCCAAGCGGACACACACACAGGCGTGTGGAGCCATAAAGGCACGACCGTGAGTGGCCGGGAAAACACCTGAAACCCAACATTCGAATCGGGAGTCCCGATTCGTCTGTGGTTGGGTGTGTGCGTATTCGCGTGGCGAATCGCACACAGGTGCGCGTCACTCACCCGTGTCTCAAGGGCTCCAAGCAGAACGTCTGAAACCCAGCGTCTAGCCCGGTTTATCGAGGATCCTGTAGGCGGTTGGGTGTGCGAGGCCCTTGATTCGCGGGATCGGAACGAATTCCGTACCTCGGTGCCTGTCGCTGAAGAGCGGCAGCCCCTCCCTCCACCACATCTTGTAGGGAAACGCGGCGAGCAGAAACACGCTTCGTCGCTCGTCTCCGCCGACCCGATACGCCGCAATCACATACGTACAGCGATAGAACAACGTCATCGCACCTCCCTGTACTTCGAATCATCCTCCGAAATTCTTGGCCATCCATCCGCCAAGTCCGATGATGACAACTCGCGGCCGAGCAGCGATCTAGTATTGTTCGCTCGTCCGTGTCTGAGGACAATCTTCCGTGGTAATTACCCAACGTGGCCGAAAACGCGTTAGGGTAAATTATTCAGTAGACGAACAAAACGCACGCAGATCCAGTGCATGGAAGTAGGGGACATCGCAACGTCCGGCGCATACTTGGCGTACGAGAAAGTTATAAATTGAGTGTAAAGCTCCACGTCCGAAGAGCACTTAGGACGTGAATATTTCTTTAATTTAACATCACAGGACATCGGGCTTCTCCCGTTTCAGATTACGCTGTTTAGCAGGCTAAGCAGTGTCAACAGTCGCGACGCGACCAAACAAGTCAACAAAATTGAGTGTAAAGCTCCGTGCGCGGACGTCTTGCGAGCGCACGAATACTTAACTAAAGGAATAGGAAATTAACCCGGGCTTCTCCCGTTTGAGTAGCACGCCGCGTAGCAGGCTACGCGGCGCCACAAATCGCGGCAGCGTAACGCGATACCAATCATTAAGGAAATTGAGTGTTAAGCTCCGTGCGCGGACATCTCGCGAGTGCACGAATCGTACAATAGCAAAACAAATAACTCAGACTTCGGTCTGCATGAGACGACGATCCGGCCTCACTGGATCAAGTCTAGAACCAGTTAGCAATCATAAAAATTGAGTGTAGAGCTCCACTCGAGAGCATCCAGCGATCGAGTGAATTAATAATTTCGTTATCACACAGCCAGGACTAGTTCCTCATCAGATTATCGGTCAGTAACAGGCAGGGCTTGAGAGATCCCAACACCCATTCTCTACCTCCCGTTTACGTCCTGCACCACCATTTGCCTTCAAGTACACTCCTACCGAGTGCCGATGATGAAGAAGGCTGACTCTTGATAGCAAAACCTGACCTGAGGCACCTCCTAAAAACACCTAAAAGTCACATCCAGACGCCTACCCCAGAATTAACTTTGCCCGGTCCAGCACTGAACAAGACTCGCCCGCCGCTGAGAGAGCGAGCGAGCCCCTTCCCCTCGCGTTCGCGGTTCACAAAATCGCGAAACGTTTCAATATTGAGACCGAATACCCGTCGCGTACAATTTCGACGAAGTATTCCACCCGGCGCGGCCTGGGTCAAGGGCTGCCGGGGCTCTGAGTTGACGAATTATTTTAATATATAGTTTTGTTAGGCGCCAGTCAATTTCCGTAATTGACAACGATAATATAAAATGATAATATTCTTCGGCTAGCTGCGGATTGCATGGGGTTCCGCTAGAGACCCGAGGGAAATTGCAAGGGTAACCGATAGTAAAGAAATCAGGTACACAAAAGTTACTTACAATTGCTGCGTTTTATTTGACGATCACCGTCAGTTCGCTCGACTCAATTGTCGAATTAATTCCACCCCCTTCAGTAGACGAGTGGTTCACAAGTTCACAGAATAATAACGTCGAACAACAGTCGACAAAACACAATTATGACCGACGAAATAGTCGTCGAAACACAAAGTAATTCAATATAAATTCAAATAATCAGATATTAGGTCGACAAGGTATGCGAGACTCCTCGAGATGTAACGTGACTGCCCGTTGCAGACGTCGGCGGGACAGTGACGATCGTCGCTCGATCGTGCGACGTCGTGCGTTACGCGTAACGCGTTTCGACCGGCCCTTCGTCCTAATTGGTCCGTATCGACGGACTATATCGCCGCGGCGCGCTGTCGCAGCCAGCGTCTTCGCTACGCGGTCGAGGTGTCGGTTGGGCGCACGCATGTGTTAATGCGCCGACGGTTCGCGGCAAGCGTCGTGTGGACAGACAAATTCGCGCGACTTAAAGTAAATTTTATTCGTTGTCGAGGAGCCGATTCGCGGTTCCGACGTCGAGGATATGTTAAATAGATTTCCTGTCACAATATGAAAAATACAAAAAGCCTGCAAAGTAGGACTTTGCAAACTGCTTCTTCAGCATTTGACTCCTTTCACGATGCTACTTGTATGATGAAGTGTGTTGATCAATTTTGGCTTCCTCATAGAGGAAGCATCGTTAAAGCAGTAAAATAATGAGGAAGAAGTTTGCAAAGTTCTACTTTGCAGGCTTGTTTTGTTTGAGTCATCATAGAACTCCACAGATTTATCTCAAATTTGTGCTCGGTCGTTGTTTAAAAAATTTTAATCTGACTCAAGATAGTATTTCGAAGGTGAAAATACAGCGAAAAAACGATAAATCGAAGTCCTTTTAGTTTCGAACGTAAGAGGCAGGCAAACGAAAAGCATAAAATTCGTCTCACTTTTTTTCGCTCGACCACATCTCGAAGGCGAAATTGTGAGGATCACCGATTTTTGTTTTATCAACGTGAATCCTTAGCTTTAATTTGCACCCAGAAAGAATTCAATCGGAGGGATTTCCAAAGAGATATGCATTTTTTGAAGGAACGTCTTTTTAACGCAATATTTTGTTAAAATATGACAAAATTCGATCGTTAATTCAACTTATTGAAAAGTAATCATTAAGTCCGCTCAATGAAACATTTTTTAACTGACTCACGACTGTATTTCGAAGGTGAAAATACAGCGAGAAAACAATAGATCGAAGTTCTTTTAGTTTCGAACGTCAGAGGCAGGCAAACGAAAAAGCATAAAATTCGTCTCATTTTTTTTCGCTCGACCACATCTCGGAGACGAAATTGGGAGGAACACCGATTTTTATTCCATTAACGTGAATCCTTAGCTTTAATATGCACCCAGAAAGAATTCAATCGGAAGAATTTTCAAAAAGATATGCATTTTTTGAAGGAACGTCTTTTTAACGCAATATTTTGTTAAAATATGACAAAATTCGGTCGTTAATCCAACTTATTAAAGAGTAATCATTAAGCCCGCAAAATGAAAATTTTTAAACTGACTCAAGACTGTATTTCAAAGGTGAAAATACAGCGAGAAAACGATAGATCGAAGTTCTTTTATTTTCGAACGTCAGAGGCAGGCAAACGAAAAAGTATAAAATTCGTCTCACTTTTTTTCGCTCGGCCACATCTCGGAGACGAAATTAAAAAAACAACGATTTATATTCCATAAACGTGAATCCTTAGCTTTAATATGCACCCAGAAAGAATTCAATTGGAGTAATTTTCAAAGAGATATGAATTTTTTGAAGGGACGTCTTTTTAACGCAATATTTCGTTAAAATATGACAAAAATCGGTCGTTAATCCAAGTTATCAAAGAGTAATCATTAAGTCCGCTCAATGAAAAATTTGAAACTGACTCAAGACTGCATCTCATGTGTCGATGATTTTTTTTCCAAATAATTTACCATTTACCTACTTTACCGACCGCAGACGAGACGCTCCAAGACTAGAGATGTGGAATTACTGTAAAATCCTGAAGAGGTAATCTTACCAAAAAATTACCGTATTTTTACCGTAAAATGACGTCATTTTTTTCGGGCAATCAGGTTTTGTGGAATAACCGTCACAAATTTTTTCGATAAACATACCGTAAAAATATGGTAAATCCAACTATTTAGATGTAGAATTATTGGTCACTTTTCTTTTTGGTAAATTTACGGTCACAAAAAAGTATGACCGGTCATTTACAACTAGATAGGTTGTAACCGGGATTTTTTTATTCCCCCGATACCTTCGCCATCGCGCCGTCCGCTGTCCTAACTGGGCGCCAGCCACCAAAAGATGGCCCTAACAAAAATTACACCGATGCGACTCGGCCACTAGCTCGATAAACTAACGACAGCGGAACAGCCGAGGCGGCTTAAACCCATTAGCTCAGTTCATTAACGGTAGAGGTGCGGGGCCAAAATCACGACAGCTGAGACACAAATTAAACAAAATGGAAAGAGTGACAATTTATTTAATAATATAAGATGCAAGAAATTTCAATTGACAAACGTTAAGTGATCGGAACGGCTGTCGGACCGAACGGATCGTTACTCTCTCAAAAATCATTAATATCGCACGAAATCTGTGAGGAAAATTCTTACTTTCCGCCACCTTCGTGCGCTCTCCTCGCCCGTCGCCAAATGCCGGTGGGCGCCAGCCGATTTTTTATTTTTATTTACGCGGGCGGAATCGACAAACCGCCCGAAACCGAAAACGTAAACGTAACTAAACCTAAACGGCGACGGACTCGGAGAGGCGATTCACGGAAAACTCGGGGTCGCTCAGTGTGTAGGTTGTGGAGAGAGGGCGTGGATTCTTAGTGGCACTGAATAAGGGGCGAACACGAAATATTAAACGGAGAATTCGGTCGGTTTACTTACTTAATTTACCCAAAAAAAAACTACAACGGAAATAACCGCGATCGAGAACGAGATACCGAGAGAACAAGATAGCGAGAACGAGATAGCGAGAACGCGGAAACTCGAATAAATCAAACCGGAAATCAAAACCCAAAAAGAGAACTTCCTAAAACGAATACCATCACCAGGTATCTCCCGAAGATGTACGCGAAATCGGGAGGGAGCGTTAGATAACGCACGCGAACGAATCACAGAACATACGATAGATTTATGCGAGAAACCCAGATAACACATGTTAAATGTACGCGAAAATCCAGGTAACGCACGATAAATGTACACGGAAACCCAGGTAACACACGATACATCCACGAATAACTGGAGAAATCGGTGGAGAACAACCGCGAACTAACCGCATGACACCCGCGAGTACGCACGAATAACCGGAAACCGAACGCGAACACCGTAAGGAACACGAGGGAGCAGAAGTGCACGCGGCAGAGAACACCGGCGAGTATACGCAGACCTGTCACTACACTGAATAATTCTAAGTGTCCAGGCGCGCAGGCGGCTGAAAGGAAATAGTGACCAGTGGGCGATGACGAAAAATGAATTAAGAGAACACCAGTAAATTAAGAGCGTGAGCGTCAAAAAATGAATAGAGAGAACACCGGGCGTGTAAAAGAGAACTCCAGAAATATAGAAAGAGAGCGCCGGTACCCAATTAATAGAGAACGCTAGAGATAACAGGTCGAGAACGACCGATTAATCAACCGGGGGTTGATCGCCGAAGATAACGAGTAGAAACCACCCGAGGTAACGCAGAGAGAACGCAAAAAGGTAGAAGGCAACATTAGGCAACATTAGGTAACATTAGTTAACATTAGGTAACATTAGGTAACATTAGGTAACATTAGTTACCAAGAGAGAACAGGAGATCTGCTGCTCGGTCGGAGGCCGGCCGACGAGAGAGCGTCGGAGGTAACTTTTCGAACCAGCAGGGCCGCGCGAGGCGCTCGCCCCACTCTTACCTTGATCCCACTCCTGGGTGACGCGCGGCGATGCTGTTGCGGCGGTGCGCGTGCACACGCGAGCACCCGAAGGGACCCGAATCTGGCCGATACCGAAAGCCAACGACGATACCCGAAGTAACGAACGAAGCGAAAAGATAACTGACGGAACTTAAACAGACCGGAAAAATGACTGGACTGTCGTGGTGATGGTCGGTAACGAGGGAATCTCCTCGTGTCGCGGGGTTCCGAACAAACGTAAACGTAAAGATAACGGAATAGATAACGGAAAAACGACCTAACAATCCGAGCGTCGGCGTGGTCGTTAGCGCCTCCGCTGCGGCCTTCCACCTCAACCTGAAACTTATGCAATCTTTCCCCCAAGCGTCACTTTTATTTTGGAGCGCCGGAATTTCACCGGTCCTCTATCCTCTCGCACGACGCAACCTAAGCGTTACCGCCGAAGTATACCGGGTGGCACAGTAGTGTCGGCCCTGATCCGCGGTAAACTCAGCACACTGACCACGAAAACTAACCGTCAGATAACACTTATAGGTAACGTTACCGCGAAATCGGAGAGCGACCAATCAGAGGTCGGAGGGAACTCGTGGAAAGCCACAGATTCGCGACTCCTCAGGCCGGGGGACAGATTTTATCAAAAAATTCTGTCACAAATCACAATAAGCGAAATTATAGGAAATAACAAAATAAATTCGGAAATAAATCGCAAATCACAAACGGCTCTATGACAGCCGATAAATCTCGTCGGTAGGACGTGGCGCAAGGTCGTAATAGCTCCAATAATTCTGAACTTAAATTTCGCTCAAAAACACAATAACAAAACTAACTAATTTCTGACTGATTATCACGCGAGATTTGGCTTAAGATGGCGATACCAAAACGCCGGGCGTTTCCCTTGGAAAATCGTTCCGCCGGCACGACAGCACAAAATTCTCCGGATTACTTTTCAACTTACAAGTCAGGCTCAAAAACAATAATAATAAAAATTAACTAACCTAGTGGACCCCCCACGAGAGCAGCTCCTCTCCCAAGGCCATTAACGAATAACTTAATGAAATAATTACACAAAAAAAAAGAAAACGCTGAGCGACAGCGGAATAAATCGCGAGTAAAAAAAAATCTACAAAAACGTCGCACAGCGACAGCACAATAATCGTCACGCATCAATTGCCGAATTACTCGACCGAAATAAATCACAGAAAATTCGTCGCGAAGCGACAGCGAGAATAATTTCCAAGACAAAATAATTTAACAAACGCGTCGATAAGCGACAGCAAATAATCTTCCGCCGATTCCGGACAAACAATAGGGGAAACAAAACCCGACAAGCGGGACTTACTGCCCTCACTGGCACTGGCTCACAAGTTCTCCAAATTTCGTCCATCTCCGGGAGGTTGGTGGCTGATCGGGGTCACTGATGTTAGATACCCAAAATTTTCACACGTCCGGCGCCGATAGCTGCTCACGCGAAGAGTGACCCGAGGTCCTCGTCCTCGAGCCGAACTGATTGACTGATCCCCTCTCCGGGGTCAAATGCCGAAATTTACCGGCGCGTGCCGATGATGTCCGCCGATCGTCTCACCTCGCGCCGCTTCCCCTCGCATCTTGTCGCCTCACTCTGAATCTTCAAAAATGCTGACCCGCGTTCCCGACAGCGTTGCCAGAGTGTCCATTAACTGGGACACGTCTGGGAAATTCTCAATAGATCGTTAAGAGTGCGGGAAACGCTCAAAATTTGCCAGCTCAAGTCGTGGCCGCGCCTCAACCCACGTCGACGGTGATTCCTTCGAATGTTGCCGGTCGTCGCGAGGCACCGTGGGCGTCCTGGCTGGTGGAGGCGCCGCTGCTCGGACAGATGCCGAGGATGGCCTTCGGCAGGGCTGACAACAAATCGAAGGTCGGTCTCGGGGCTGCTCCGCGGCATTGAAGTGTCAACCGGTGACCAGACAACAGCCCAACCATCTAACGTGGCCGGCTCTGTGTCCTAGGTTGGACGAGGCGACGGTGACAACTAATGTCTGAATGTCCACCGCCCCTCGCCGTCTGAAGCTTCCCACGACGGGGTGAACGAGCCCGCCATGGAGGTTTACCGGCCGTGAGCGTTCACTCCCACGACCGGAGAGGTCTGACTGGAGACCCCGTAGTCCCTCAATCCACGGGGCCCGAATAGCCGTCCCGCTGACCCGACGCTATCCTTAATTCGCGACGATGCGGGGTGGTGAAACGCCTTAAAAATTCTCCAATGTCAAGATCTGACCGCCAGTAGTCTCGATGAGCCAGTGAGAGGCATCACAAAATAAATATTCACGAAAAACGGGGCATAAATCGGGAATCGGACGGCGAATAACTAATTAAATAATAATTAATAACACTTAAAAACTACCTTAAATGCTAACTAAAACTATTGGCCAAGGGGAGGTTCAACGGCGGACGGTGTGAGTGCGCCTTAAATGCGCCGCGACAGCAATTGTAACGGTGGTAAAATTCCACCACGTTACAAGGTGTATATCTCGTAATTTTTTTTTTTTTCGTATTACATATTATGAAATGCTGTATTCAAAGATAATTAATTATTCATTTATTGTTTGCACGTTTATCGAATACGTATCTTATTGTTCAATCACAAGTTTATGGAAAGATAATTGTATATAAAGTTTTTTTATTAGGCGACACGCGCGTCACAGCTCTGACCAGACCACTAAGAACTGACTCTTTTACCAGAGTAAGTTAAAGTCAACGCGATTGCGGCTCTATTTTTTTTTAACTTAGTTAATTAATTTAATAATGAAGTGTAAAAAACGTTGTCGTTTTGCAAAAAACATCTAGGCAACTAAGAAAACCGTGAATGCAGTTGTTATGTGGTAATTACGTGGTAATTTACAATAAGTAAGTAAAATCGAGAGATACATCTGCAGTGACAGGTGAACATTTAGAGACGAAAAGAGACACGGGGCGCCGGGTCGTTGTTGGAGGGCTTCGCCCCCCAAACCCCCATTGGGGGGCTCCGCCCCCCAAACCCCCCGAAAATGACCCTGCGGCAAAAATGTCCCTTCGGGACACTTTTACCTGGTGTCATTTTAAGGTACTCACGTGGTCGTCGCGCTCCGCGCTCCGCAGGGGGTCGTTTGGACGTCGCGCTTCGCGCTCCGCACGATACCGTTCGAAAGTCGCGCTTCGCGCTCTACTCGGTGACGTTCGGACGTCGCGCTTCGCGCTCCGCACCGTGCCGTCCGGACGTCGCGCTTTGCGCTGTGCACGATGTTATCCGGACGTCGCACTTCGCGCTCCGCACGGTACCGTTCGAAGGTCGCGTTTCGCGCTGTACACGATGCGGTTCGGACTAGAGACGTGAGCGGTATACACGACCAGTAACGATTAAAAAACGGTATGTGACCGGTGTTAAATTTACGACATCGGTAATAAAGTCATATAGTCTCTTAGTGATTAAGAATTCTCGTCAAGGTACGGTGAATTTACGAAACAACGTTACTGTAATTTTACCAAAAAATTCGTTACCGGTTATTTCACAAATATAGACGCAGTTTACCATTTTTTATGGTGAATTCACCAACAAAAATTTGTAACCGGTCAAACTTACGAGCATTTTTCGTGACCGTATTTTCACAACACAAAGATTGTAGAAAAAAAAAGTGGATGAAAGACGGTAAAGGCACGGTAGTTTCATTGTTATTTTACCAAAAATAAAAATACCGGTGTTTTCATATCTATATAATTCTGTGATGTTCAATGTCAGTCATTTTCAAAAAATAAAAAGTCATTCGAATCAATAGAAAATGACCTATAAAATGGTCAATAGAAAATGTAGAGTACAAATTTATCGCGTTCAAAACGCAGGCAGCGAGGCCACAAGAAATGACCAATTACAACGAGGACTCAAGGCCCTAGGATGTTGAGTTATCGGTCGGTATAGTAGTGATGATGAAATACCGACGGTTAATACTCGATTTTTTTTTAGTCGATGTTTCATAAAAAAACAACACCGAACGTCGATTAATCGACGAAGATCGGTTTTGTGACGGTCATTTGACCGTCACAAAACCGTTTGGACCGTCACATGACGCTTGTCAAAATGACCGTCATTTTTACTTCGACCAAATAGGCAAAAAAATGACGACACAAAACCGTCAAATGACGGTTATTTCTTGGTCTTCTGAACTGTTATAAAAATTACCGTTATTTCAAATCTCTATGTGTGTCAATCGAAATGAGGTAAAAAACACGGTGTCTCCAGTAAAAGTCTTAGAGCGTCTCGTCTCGGTCGTGTTACGTCGCGATTGGTGATTTATTTGGGTTAGCGACACCAGATTTTCGGGGAGATGTTCCCGTATTATCGTCACAACCCAACAAACGCGGTTGTGTTCCGTTTTGAGCCTACCTTTCCAGGCAAAAACTCGGGAAGGAACTTTGAAAGAGTATTTCTGAATTTACGCAAATGATTTGTGATCCAAGCTTACCCTGATTTAATTTAATGGAATGGAGATGTAACGAAATCCGGATGAACAATTGGATGAGGATGAAAACGTTGATTCCTTCGACCGTTTCCTCAAATGGACTCGAACGTGCTCCGTTGTTAAAACGAATGGATGAATGAGTGCTGGTTTGGTGTAATAATGCCGGGTTTTGACACTGACTGGTTGATGATGGAATGATTTATTTTAATGAAAATTGTCGAACTGTATTATTTTCTTTTGTTTTAAATTTTTGTCACTTCGAATATTGGTTTACATAAAATTCGATGAACCAATACCACTTAGATTCACAATCAATTTCTCACAAATGTTTCCCTCGCACAAACCTCACAGTCACAGTTTCCGAAAATAATGTTGTCTTTTTAAAATGATTCACCTGGGCTTACAGAAAATTCACTGGATGCCAAATACAATTTTATTTTTATTTCGTTCACAGATTTTCGATGTTCGTTTAAAATTCACTGTTTAAAAAAAATGGACATTTGGTTTTTTTAAATAAATGGATAAATTGGGAAAAATCCCCACGGATTTTTACGGAACAAATAATTCACGCACTTTAGTATCTTTCACAATGTTTCCCTTACAAAACGTTGAATTCAATTTCTCGAACTTAAGAATCGATTCGAAATACTCGGGAAGTACCGACTCGTAACTTTCGGAGGTTCAATGAGCACTGATTCGTCCCGGTCAATTAGTCGCGCTGGTGTCACCCGTCTTATTGCTTATCACCTAATTTATACACCTTGCTGCACTCGGATTAACACTCCCCGCTGTTGCCTGCTGGTGGGGGTAGTGGTCGCGCGGTGGCTACGCGCCTTATCGCCTCCCGCCGCCCGCGCATCCACTAACCCGCGTTGCACTTCTTATCTTTTGTGCGCTCCTGGTCGCTTGACTCTTTCTTTCCTGGCTAAACTTCATTAAATAGGCTCCCCCTTCCGCAAATAATCTATTATACCCTTCTTCATATTATTACCAAACTCTTGATTTATTGTATTTATAATTATTCTCAACGTGTATTTTCTAATACCGTCTTATTCTTATATTAACAATTCCCTACATTTCAGATATTTTCCGCTAATGACTTATTCCTACTAACAATTTATTCCTGTCTTAATTGAAATTCTGTCTACTTATAATCCTCGTAGCAAATCATTTTTCATTGTTCTTAAATCAAATGAGGAGAAGCAATCACGTGATTCTCTGGTGACGTCCGGAATTTCTCCCCTCCCTCGTGATAGTGGTGGCTTCCTCGCTGCGTTTATTCCTTGGGTTGGTGGTTGTTGCTAGCCGGGTTGAATTCCATTGGTATCGTCTACTCCTGGGTGGCGGTATTTGATTCCGACACCGGATGGTGTGTTCTTGCATTCCGTTCTCCGATTATTATTTATTCGCTTATCACTATTTCCGCTGCTCTGATTTCACCTTCGGTGGTTGATTTTACAATTGCTTCTTTGTCCCTACCTGTATGTTTTATTTAATAATTATTTCTTTTCTTTCCAATCGTTCCGATCTGTCCCGTAATTACTCAATCAATCTTTCACCCTGTTTCCATTGATTCTATTTTTATTCATTTTCTCCCTTTTTCCCCTCACTCAGAATTAAGTATGATACTTATATTTGGCATTGTCAGTCTTAAGTTAATCGGTCCTTTGCTTTCCTTATTTTGCATTCAAGTTCCACGGCAGACACATGTCATTTTTAACAGAAGGGATACCAGTGAACACAGTCTTTGCTCGCTTAGCCAATGGTCTACCTGGTCTTTTTACTGATAAGATAAACCGTCTTTGGTTCGCGCTCGACTCGTCTTCCCTTCGTCTCCGGGCTACACTCCACTCCTCACGTATGAAAGCGAGTATGTGTGCATGCATATACTGCTCGGGCCGTCACTCACGCGTTCTGCCTCTGCTCCTTGTATCATCTATATTCACCGTGAAGTCCCGAAAAATCACGGGACGTAACAGTCGGTAAGGTAGTGAAAATGGACTTGTCTCAAGACGCTATCGTGTCTCTTGAAAAGGCGTAAATCGTCATTAAGTTCTACTTTCTTATTATAGTTAAATCATTTAATAATAAAGTGTAAAGAAGGGTTATCGTTAAAAAAAAAAGGTATAAGAAATTAATAAAACCGCCCTAGCAGATCGACCAACCACGAAAAATCCAACCAGGTCGGTTTAGAACACGAAAACAACCAGTATTCTGAAGAAAACAACCACCGACAAACCGTGTTCTCAACTAAATCTCAGTTGGTCGGTGGTTGGTTTCGATGAAATACTAGTTGATCCCGTGTCCTAAAACGACCCGGTGGGGATCATAGTCGGTTTACGGTTGAACTGAACTGTTAGGGCGTGAACGCAGTTGTAATTTGGTAATTACGATTGTTTTATGATAAATAAATTAAATCGAGAGATACATCAGCCACAGTGACAGGTGAACATTCAGAGACGAAAACAGACCAAAAAACAGCGAATGCAGTGATAAGATCCAGTGAAAATAAGCAAATAACAAATAATTCAATATAAAATATACATTATTCATTTATATTACCGATGTGTGTCAATCGAAATGAGGTCAAAACACGGTGTCTCCGGTAAAAGAGTCTTGAAGCGTGTCGTGTCGGTCGGTAAAGTAGGTTTTGTCTACACTGGAACCTCTTATAGCGCACACCCTCATAGCGTACATTGGGAAACGTATCAGCGCTGTGATTGGATGATTTCGCGAGGGAGAGTAAGAGGCACGAACGTTTCGCGTGCCTGATTGGCTCTTCACTTAGCGTACATGTCCCCGCATTTCGAACGCTATGAGAGGTTCCACGGTACTTGGACTTGTCTCGAGACTAGGGATGTGGAATTACCGTAAAATCCTGGGGCGGCAAACTTACCAAAAAATTACCGTATTTTTAACGTAAAATGACGTCATTTTTTTCGCGCAATCAGGTGTTGTGGAATTACCGTCACAAATTTTTTCGATAAACATACCGTAACAATATGGTAAATCCAACTATTTAGATGTGGAATTACTGGTCACTTTTCTTTTTGGTAAATTTACGGTCACAAAATCTATGACTGGTCATTTACAACTAGATAGGTGTACAGCTCGCAATTTTTTTTTTGTTTTTTTTTTTTCATGTATTATTATAGAATGCTGTATTGAAAGATAATTAATTATTCATTTATTGTTTGCACGTTTATCGAATACGTATCTTATTGTTCAATCACAAATTTATGGAAAGATAATTGTATATAATGTTTTTTTATTAGGCCACACGCGCGCCACAGCTGTGAAATTTCAAATCACTACGAGCATATGATTTTGTGGCCGATGTGGTCATTTTGGAAACGAGCTCTATAAAGTTGACCATACAACTTTAAGGAAAAAATTTTAAAAAATACTGGTCGATTGGTGGTCGTTTGGTGATGATTGGTGAATTAATTTCATCGTTTGGAGATCAATTGTTTATTTACAATAATTGAAAAACTAAAAAAGTCCCAAAGTTAGCCAAACATTTTTTTATTCAAATCGACTCTAATAGGGCTCATTCAATGCGGAATCGTTTGGCGGTTACGAATAACGCAAATAAAACATTTGGAGATCCTTAGTTTTCGAGAGAAACTAATACAATGAAATTCCAGTCGACAGAGCCGGATGAAAACATGTGGACAAAGATTTATGGTCGGTAATGCAGGTATTTTTGTCAAAAACGCTATCCGGTGTTTTTGTAATGCACTTTCGTCGCCACTGTCGCGGATATTTCGGCTACGTCGCCATGTTGTTTACAATCGCGTAAATAGAAGGAAGTTGAAGAACAGCCTAAAAAAAGGAGTCTTACAAATCGGTTCAGAAATGCCTGCTTTACCAACCATAAATGTTTGTCCACATGTTTTCATCCGTCTCTGTCGACTGGAATTTTCTTTGATTAGTTTCTCTCGAAAACTAAGGATCTTCAAATGTTTTAATTGCGTTATTCCAAACTGCCAAACGATTCCGCATTGAATGAGACCTATTAGAGTCGAATTGAATAAAAAAAAAATGTTTGGCCAACTTTGGGACTTTTTTATTTTTTTAATAATTGTAATTAAACAATTGATCTCCAAACGATGAAATTAATCTACCAATCACCACCAAACGACCACCAATCGACTAGTATTTTTTATTTATTTTTTTACCGACCGTAAACCTTTGTCCACATGTTTTCATCCGGCTCTGTCTACTGGAATTTCATTGTATTAGAGTCTCTCGAAAACTAAGGATCTCCCAATGTTTCAATTGCGTTATTCGTAACCGCCAAACGATTCCGCATTGAATGAGCCCTATTATTAGAGTCGATTTAAATTAAAAAAAAATGTTTGGCTAACTTTGGGTCTTTATTAGTTTTATAATTATTGTAATTAAACAATTGATCTCCAAACGATGGAATTGATTTACCAGTCATCACCAAACGACCACCAATCGACCAGTATTTTTTTTAAATTTTTTCCTTAAAGTTGTATGGTCAACTTTATAGAGCTTTGGAAACGGTCACGTACCGTATTTTTACGGTAAAAATGCCGCAACATTACCGGTCACATTTACTGCTTACATCTCTAATTTTAACCTGATCAAGAGCCGCGGTAGCTTCTCGAGATATGTACATTTACCTACTTTACCGACCGAAGACGAGACGCACCAAAACTAGAGATGTGGAATTACCGTAAAATCCTGAAGCGGTAAACTTACCAAAAAATTACCGTATTTTTACCGTAAAATGACGTCATTTTTTTTCGCGCAATCAGGTGTTGTGGAATTACCGTCACAAATTTTTTCGATAAACATACCGTAAAAATATGGTAAATCCAACTATTTAGATGTGGAATTACTGGTCACTTTTCTTTTTGGTAAATTTACGGTCACAAAAAGTATGACCGGTCATTTACAACTAGATAGGTGTACAGATTGTTTTTTTTTTTTTTTTTTTTTTTTTTTTCCATGTATTATTATGAAATGCTGTATTCAAAGATAATTCATTATTCATTTATTGTTTGCACATTTATCGAATACGTATCTTATTGCTCAATCACAAATTTATGGAAAGATAATTGTATATAAAGTTTTTTTTATTAGGCGACACGCGCGCCACAGCTCTGACCAGACCACTGAGAACTGACTCTTTTACCAGAGTAAGTTAACGTCAACGCGATTGCGGCTCTATTTTTTTTTAACATAGTTAATTAATTTAGTAATGAAGTGTAAAAAACGTTGTCGTTTTGCAAAAAACATTTAGGAAATTAAGAAAACCGTGAATGCAGTTGTTATGTGGTAATTACGTGGTGATTTAGAATACGTAAATAAAATCGAGAGATACATCTGCAGTGACAGGTGAACATTTAGAGACGAACAGAGACAAAAAAACAGCGAAAAAAGTAATAAGTGCCAGTGGAAATTAGCAAATAACAAATGATTTAATTAAAAATATACACGTCAAGCGTATAGTTCCGATAATAATGTACTTGTCAACATGTTTTACAAATATTGTGTTTATGTTATGTTCACTCATATTTCAGTTTGGTGTATTAAATATAAATTATCTTCACAATTAAAGTGTACTAGTGCAATTAATAAATATCATAATGAAGAAATCATTGTGGAATCAATTATTTCGACCTTCTAACTTCTAACATGTGCAGCGGGTAATGATTTTTCAGGAAAAAACATTTTTAGTTGACGTAAGTGTAAAATTCAAAAAAATTAATTAATTAAAATGTATTAATGCAGGTAATTACCACTCTAAAAAGATCTTATGGCAAATATAAGAGAAGATACATCTGAATTGAGATAAAATATGAGTATGCTGCAAGTTATAGCCAAAGTCAAGTACGCAGTGGGAAAATATTCACTTGTACACATATGCGTAATTAAAAATAAAATTTTTTAATTTTGGTGATAGGTATTCACCCCTTAAAAAAAGTGTAAGAGAAAAACTAAAAAAAGTGTATGAGAGTAAAGGTATTTTAGAATTTTGTAGCAAGTTTCAGCCAAATTCTTGGGTTGACAGCGGAGATTGGGCTCCGGACACAATTTGAGACCCAAAAACCCAAATTTTCTTGAAATAAACTCCTGTATAAAATTATTGGAAAATTACCATACTTCATGGGCATACTTTGCAGTGCTAGACTAAGAAATATTCCAAATTTCAACTTGTTCGGTCTGTTCAGTCCAGAGCCACTGAGTGATACGGACGTCCGGGTAACACAAAATCTGGTCCGCAGTAAAAAATATCTTTAGTAATGCAATTTCCTTGTTATTTTATGTCAAGAATATGTATTTCACTATGTTAAAGATATCTGAACTAAAAAAAGTTAATACATTTGAAATATATCAATTTTTGTCCTTTAAAACCTAATTTAGACCCAGGAAAGCGATTTCAATAGGCACTCCTGGTGCGTTTTTTTAAAACGTGAGTGCCTAAAAACTGCGCAGAGCGCGTAACCTCTGAGCATTGAGAGACGGAGAGTGCTTCAACATCGTTTTGTTGCAATTCTGCGAGAAATATTGTACAAATTTCACTTGATAACGTGAAAATAGACAAAATGTAGGTGTATTAACTAAGTGAATTAATAGTAATCGTAATCGGTTTACTTAATTCTTTCGTAACGTTACGATGGTTACTAATACTTCACTCGGTGCGATTAACGTCCATTATCACATCTTGTGAAGTAGAATTTGTAAACTCATCAGAGTTTACTTTTATTCGTGACATTCTGACTTTCAAAAACATGTCAAATAATCAACAACAAAAAATTCACCAAAACAGAAATATCACGCCAAGTATTAAAAGTGTAGTAAACAGAAAAATTTCTCGGTTAAAAAGATACGTTTAAAAAATAATAAATCAAATGCAATTCATTAGCCAAGTAGAACGTCTCAGTCAATGAAGAACGTAGATTTCTTGCTACAAAAAACTTGGCGTGCCACCTTGTACTTACTTCTAAGAAATATTTGCTAAAGCCGGTCGCTTTTTTGGTTGCAGGAAATTTTAAAGCAAAGAATTTTTTGTTTGCGATACTTGAATTAACTGCTCTTCACGAAAAAAATTATGGTGCTTACAAATAAAAATATATCGCCCTCGATTCGAAAACATGTATCTCCCCCTACAAATTTTAATATTTTCAACGGCCACATTTTTGTTGTGCTTTGTATACTATTCTCAACAAACAATGGTGTATGTGCTAAAAAAATGATTCCTTTTTCGTGTTACGTCAAAACTTCGGTTGAGATTTAAATCAACTTCAGATTTACACGCTTGTGTCACCGCCTCAGTTTCGGGTTCCCGTACTCTGGTCAGTGAAAGCTAAAGCTTCCCCTTTACCACACCTGACTAAGAACACTGAGTGGCAGCCTCGCTTTCGAGTCCTAACCTTTCGGAAATTTACTCGGGACAGAGGCACGAGTGGTTTGTCGGATAAAGAGTGAATAAACGTTAGGGAGGGGAATTGTCGTTTGAATCTAGGGTAAATATAAGATGTTCCAAAATAGGGTAAAAATTTAATAATCGCGAGAAAAAAAATAATAAAAGTTTGATTTACTTACTGTTACTGGTGATGCAGGCCGGTTGACTCAGTTCTGGGTGGAAGGTTGATGATGGTTTACGTTGTTGAAATAATTTGCGAAACTCACTCTAATTCAATGCAATGATTAAGTTTATTAAAGTAAGTGCAAAAACTGAATAAATGTGCGTTCGATATTCCCGTTACAATCTAAGTTTAAAGCTGAGTACAAATCGTATAAAATTATTCTAAGTCCAACGTAAAATAAATTCTTTAAAATAATCAAACTTCTCAAAAATAATCAAAGTCGAAGATCGCGCAAAATTCCAATGAGCCAATGATTTTAGTAAGTTCCAACACAACAAAAATTTATTAAGTTCCAAGGTGAAATTCCAAAGTTTGAAATAATTCAAGTCGAGAATTTTTCTAAGTCCGAAGTTAAAATTGCAAAGTTTGAAATAAATCGGAACTTTTCTAAGTCCAAAGTTAAAATTCCCAAGTTTGAAATAAATCGGAAATTTTCTAAGTCCAAAGTTAAAATTCCAAAGTTTGAAATAAATCGGAATTTTTCTAAGTCCAAAGTTAAAATTCCAAAGTTTGAAATAAATCGGAATTTTTCTAAGTCCAAAGTTAAAATTCCAAAGTTTGAAATAAATCGGAAATTTTCTAAGTCCAAAGTTAAAATTCCAAAGTTTGAAATAAATCGGAAATTTTCTAAGTCCAAAGTTAAAATTCCAAAGTTTGAAATAAATCGGAAATTTTCTAAGTCCAAAGTTAAAATTCCAAAGTTTGAAATAAATCGAAAATTTTCTAAGTCCAAAGTGGAACTAAATCAGAATTTTCTAAGTCCAAAGTGGAAATAAATCAGAACTTTCTAAGTCCAAAGTGGAAATAAATCAGAATTTTCTAAGTCCAAGGTGGAAATAAATCAGAATTTTCTAAGTCCAAGTTGGAAATAAATCAGAATTTTCTAAGTCCAAGGTGGAAATAAATCAAAATTTTCTAAGTCCAAGTTGGAAATAAATCAAAATTTTCTAAGTCCAAAGTGGAATTAAATCAGAATTTTCTAAGTCTTTTAATGGACTTAGAAGATTTTACGAAGGGGCTCGATTGGAACTCACGATAATCGAACTGCACGCGAAGATGACTTCGGGAATAGCTCCCGCCGGACTGCATGATCGAGCTTCCGAAGCTCGGTTTATATAGGGGTTTGACCATAATAGGTATATGTATTCATATTAGTGTGGGTGATTTCTTGGAATTATTTCATGGTGTTGGGGCAGTAGTATCCCCTTCTTAAGATTTCGCAATAGGCACAACCCCTTTCAAAACTAATCGCATCTCGATCTCTATTTTCCTTGTGCGATGTTACTGGGTCTGCATTTTGTTCTACCCTGTAGTGGCTGCTTCAGTGCAGGCGACTCTTCGTTGCTACTAGTCGCTTGCAGTAGCGATGCAGTGCGAGGGTTCGTAATATGATACTCGATCGACGCCGACACAGGGAAGTGTTGACAGATCGCAGTGAGGAAAAGCGGCGGCGAAAAAAATGCAATCCTCCTCTCGAGCCGCTAATGATGTTTATAAAACGTGCTCTTCCCGATCAACCAATCAAAACGCTCGCTGCGTTCCCTCAGGCGTTTCTACGTCGCAACTAAGAATGCGCGACGTAGAAGGCAAAATTTTATCCGTCTCCAATGTTCAATAATTATAAGGATCACTCCGTCGTTTTATAGTCGAGAGTTAATTTTTAATAAATATTTTTACTGTTTGTCCTGACTGCAATGATTTGTTGCATTTTTTCTGATGGTTCCATGCTTGCAAATAGCTTTGGAAACATGGACAATTATTTATTATATTTTTTTATCATTACCGAATTTATCATACAACCAAATGCATAAATTTATTTATCGCGATTGCGGTATATTCCCTTTAAATAATTCTGTTGCATGAACGCGGAACGAAAAGTGCGTCCGGCAGCCAGAGGAGTTCGTGGAGGAGATATAGGTCACGAGTACGAGTGCGTACGAGCAGGAATTTCATCTCGATGCGACAGTGATTATTTGGCCCTGGAGTGTTTATTTGGCCTTGGCGACGGGCGAGATACGCTCGGTCCGAGCGAACCAGTGGTTGCAGCAAATGCTCAGACTCGGTCCGTATACTGGAGCGATTTCATACATATATACACCACTGATTCTCGCACGGACACGCTGCCGTTTGTTAGTCGGCGAAGCGTTTGGCGGAGGAGGAAGAGGAGGCCGTAGCGCTTCCTTCTTTCCTCTGTTTCTCCCTGCCATGCGATAATGCACACATGTGTCGCATCGCCGCGCTCCAAGACAACCATCCCTACTGTTTCCACGTCATTTTACCTCCTCTCCTTCACAACTCGTTGAGAGCTAAGCGCACTTTTGCGAGTTTTCGATTAAAATTTTTTTGTTTTTAAGAGTATAATTTGAGCGTTACGCCAGGACGTAACATTCGCTCCAAAATATATTATTAACAGAATTAATAAGCACGTAAGTGAATTTTGTAAATTTTTTAACATCATTATTCTTAAAAGCTACTTCTCAATTATTTGCCTCCATAGTTGGTGTAGCGCGGGGCACACGTTCAGGTAGAGGTGGGAAAAAAGGTCAGCACTTGCTACGGCGCGTGTACTACGGGAGCACTAAACCTTTTTTCACGGCCGCACGCTTATCTGCTCGGATTCATAGCCGCGTCAACGCACGGCGGCGGCAAAGGGCTAGCACATGCTCCTGGTTGCCTAATACATTGCCTAATACATTGACGCGATCAACTCTCGTCGAGCGGTCCGGGCGGGTTGGTGGGTGGAAGGATGGCAGCGCGGATGGGTGCTCGGTGGGTTAGCGGTAGCGCGGATGAGCGATTGGGTGGTGTAGTGGCGCGTTGGCTGCCATATAGGGTGGCTGAGTAGTGGGCGGGTGGGTGGGTGTTTAATCGGATGTGTAAGCTGTGGTGTGGTTGGTCGGAGGGGTGGATGTTACCTTTACGCGTAACCTTATCGCGGTTTTCGCGTTATCCGCAGTGAGAGAGAGAGAGAAGGGGGAAAGCATTCGAACGGGGTGCGCCCCCCCCCCCAACCCACTTAACAAACTAGTAACTGGTAAATCTTTTATTTGTCTATAGCTTACATGTGCGGCCCTCTTCCCCCAATCTTTTGAACAAATACGCCCGTAAAGGGTTCCACAAATGTATATTTTTTGTGAGAAGCTATCAGCTTTTTCGATTAAAAAGCAGCACTCGCCGGGTTGACCAGGATGTGGGTCGCTATGCCCGTATAAACATTTTTTAATTATTTCTTGAGATACATCTTGTCTGGACCCTTACGAGTATTTTCTTATTTATGAAGTCTTAACATCGCTGCGTTTTTCGGACCAATGTGTATGCAATGATAGAAAGAAACTCGTCGATTGGTCCGCAGTGTACGTGATGCAGGCCGCTTCTTCTATATAAGCTTGAAAATGTTCAAATTTTTACCATTCATTCTACGACGTGCTGTAAGACTTTACGTTTGTAGTTAGATTTATCAAAAAGTGTAAGAAGTGATGTGCTTTCGCGTTAGTAGAAATCGGTATTGAAATGGCGAGTGTTCTTAAAATCTTTCCCGGGCGGGGACGGCCACCCCAGGTAGATCGCTCATTACTTATAGACGCTATATTGAGGCGGAAGTCCGATGTACTTCGACCCGATGAAAAGCCCGTGTCGAAAGTTGCTCCTGTTTGGCGGGAAATTGCAAATGACTTACAGAACAAAGTTACGGCATCAACATTATATAGTTTCGTCGCTGATAATAAGGACAACATTAAAAACAAAATTTTAGGCCGTGAGAGGAAGGAATCGATTTTACCGCAGAGTCGCGATGCAAGTGCAAATGATTCAGAATGGGATAAATCTTGCCTATCAGAAGATACAAGTATGGACCCTGGCTTGCAAGTGTTCAGACTTTCTATTTCGAAAAAAGAATAGACTGACTTAATTTGCACAACAAAACACAAGAGAACAGAAACGTGTCGCTGTAAAGTATACACTCGAGAACGCACGACGTTAAAGTCAGGCCTCTGGGAGGAGTATTTCTCGAATGCACTGTGGGAAGTTGAACGGATCAAGTGCGGATTCAATTTTCGTTCGCCATGCTTGACCAACACTGGATTTAGTGGCAGTATTCACGCAACCTGCAAGTGTGGCTCTATTTTAGCAATTATTCTTTTACCGGGCTGTGAGAATGACCAGTTCATCAACATGGAGTGTCGTTTTACGCCAGGAAGTGGAAAATGTGGAAAACGATACTTGCGTCAACCTGTCAGAGATGAAGTGGTCAAAAAATTGAGCAAAATGCCAGCGGCAGTGTATCGTGCAGATCAAGCGAGAAAAATGATGATGCCTGGCGACCCAGAGCCGGGAACGTTATATAAAACGTCAGTCTTAAATAAGGCAAAACACGAATCGGATATGAAAAAGCATTGTAACCCCGACACATTTGTATCTCTTGGGATCATGAAACGGGAATCGCACAAGTTAAGCATACACGCCTTGGGGTACGATCCATTTCATCTTTTGTACTGGACGAACCATCAGATTCACATGTACCGAATGTACGCAAAATCTTCTTATTTAAGGATATCAATTGATGCTACCGGGAGCATTGTGCGTAAATTATTAATCGATAAATATCAAACGAAGCACATTTTTTTGTATAAAGCCGTAGTCAACTACAGTAAAGGACAATTTCCAGTCACACAAATGTTGTCAGAGCGTCATGACACCGTCACGATACACATGTGGCTAGAAAGATGGCTGCAAGCAGGCGTGCCTGCTCCCAAGGAAGTGATAAGTGACAGCTGCAAAGCATTATTAACTGCGATAGTGCGCACATTTACAGTGCACAAAACTGTAGAAGAGTATGCTGATGCTAGTTGGAAGAATATTCCTTCGTCCTGTTATGTTCGATCGGATGTCGCACACTTCATCAAGATGTACGCGAATTTCTTAGCGCCTGCGATTTCCAGAGTGCGTGTTTTTTATTTGTCGTGCATTGGACAATTGATTATGGCTAGAACGATCGACATAGCCGCAGACATGAAAGCAACATTAATAGTTGCACATAGTTGCAACATGCAACATTAATATGTGTTGCAGATTATTGGAAAATGCAAGTATACTGCCTCCAATGATTGTCGGCTCGGTAATTTGCTGAAATTAGATTCTAGTGTTTATTTTTATAGTATTCTTCCTCTGGAAACGCGTGATATAGCGGCATGCTTTTCGGCTACTTGGGTTGAATACAAAGGGACATTATATAAACCCAAAATGATGCTCGTTATTGGAACTCAAGACTTGTCACCGATTTTCGGGGAAATAAAAAGTATTATAATTTTTGATGAGATACGAGACTGTCCAATATTTATTTGTACTCGTTATACGACCTTAGGTCTTAATGAATACGTGATGGGCTATGAAGTCGAGTCAACTGAAAAGCAAGTATCCGTGAAACCTACGGACTTAGTTGACCCATTACCTTTGTACGCTCACACGATGACTAATGGAGAACTTTATGTTGTACTGCGCTATACGATTTGAACAATATGTCTAGTATGACCTTCGCGATGTTACCTGTTTTTAATGATAAATCGTTTATTAATATAAGTGTTCTGCGTTGTGTATTTTGATACATTTATATATCCTCTCTTAATTGTTCCAAAAGAAGATATTGATAAATAAAGATTTGTTGCAACTGCGAAATTTTGTCTCGCTTTCATGTGTCCACCTTTACCCTAACGGAAAAATGTAAGATATGTTTGCGTCATTACTGTAAGCGCATAAAGCGCACGTATAGGCTAGTAACAGCAAATTATGTGTAAATTTGATAAACGACTGCCAAGTATCTATGGCAAATGGACGATTTGTTAATATTACGAACCTTTTTTTTTCATGCCAGCAAATCAGGCATGCAAAGATAACATATAGTTTGTTATATTAGCAATTGCAACGCTACATCAGCAAACTATTTGAAATCTTGCATTTTTTGTCGCAACTACATACATGTTTGTGCTATTGGAACACAATTTTTGTTACCGTAGCATTTTGAATTGCTACGGCAGCAGGTAAAGGCGTAGCAAATGAAGTTTTGCTACGATGACAGGCGGATTTCTCTCCGCGCGCGTAGTTAAAATCAAGTCCAAATACTACTTCAAAACAACTTCACAGCAGGAGTAAACAAATCTGCGTGTATACGTTAAAACTGTTATGCCGCTCGTCGCGTATCAGTTAGAATACGGACGAAGGATAATATTTATTTAATTATTTTGGGGATCGTTTGTCAATTAAGAGTTGGAACTCACGTGATAGGGTTAACAGTAGCTGATTTGTTATAATCGTTGCGTTACAGTTAGTTAATTGAGCTCTTGCTCGGTTAATTCAAAGAGATTATTTCTATGTTGTCGGTCGGGCGAGTCCTCACGGTCGGATGCGTCCGATCGTGGTGCGAGTTGTTACAAGACTGATTTTACTGCCGCTCTGAGCGCAGCAAGTTGACTGCAATTGCCCAAAAGTGCAATTGCAGATAAAGTGCAAATTGTGACATTGTCAATCGAGGTCACTCGATCGCAGATCGGTTGGCCCATCGATTGCAATATCCGCACGCAATCCGCGTTAGCGCATTCCAACACGCGTGACTCCACGCGGTTGCGACATTTCGTTCAATTGTGCCCTGACGTACAATTCAGGTCACAATTAACGAAATAAATTAAATTATTTCCGAATTTTATTCCGGGGCGCAACATCCCTCCCCCCTTAAAGGAAAAAATCGCGAAGTCGATTTTTTTCCCCAATCCTAGGTTTAATAATAATTTCCCATACAAATCACATTATCCCCTTAGATTCTATATAAATCTAATGTTGCCTCCCGCTGTCACATGCGGGTGGACCTTGCGGCTTGTTTATTTTTATTTCCGCGTATCGGAGCTGCTCGCGCGGTGTGAACAACCCGGCGCGCACATTCTGCTGACGCAGCATTGTCACGTCGCGCGCGGTCTCCGGGCGCGCGGCCTTCAAGCGCGCGGCCTCCGAGCGCGCGGCTGGTGCCTCTGCGTTTATGTGCACGGCCGACGGGGCCACGGCGTTCGGCGAAGCCGTCGGTGTCGCCTTACGCGCACGGTATCTCCTCAGCGCGAGGTAGCTAACTAATACTACCACAATCACTGCACAGATAGAGTACATACTTATATTATGCACCCACTGTTCGTGTATAATAAAGTCTCTATTCGCATTTTCCTCGATTTTGTCCATTTGTTTCCCGAGGTCCTCGATTTCCTCGGGATTTTGGATGATCGGTGCGAGGTCGAACTTGCCGTCTCCGGTTTGCACTTGTTGACGCGTCTGTTCTTCAATGTCCGACAGCGTTAAGTTAAACGGAGGCAAATAATGTTCGCTTATTTCCTGGACCGATCGTCCCGTCGTCCGCACGGTGAAATCCTGAGCGGTTACCGTACAAGTCCCTATCAGAGCCAGTATTCCCGAATTTTCTATCTTATCGCTATAGACGGGTTGATTATCGCAGGCTACGCTAATAATTTCTCCTTTCGGCGCCACGTATATCCAACGGCCCGGCTGCCGCATTGGTATTATCCTGGCACGCGCAAGGGTTACCGCCCGCTTCGCGCAGCGCGCACCGCTGCCTATATCAATTTTTGCCGCCATCAGCACCTCGCAGGGTGCAGTGCCCGGCAACGGCCTTGACGGATCCACCGGCGCGCAAACGTAATGACGCGCGTTTTTCTTGCAATTTCCGAGTTCAATTTCGGGCATTCGGATATAACTCCGTCCTTCCTGGTCCACAATTACCAATTCCTCGGCTATCTCGAATTCGAAATAAGAAGCATTGCCCGCTTGTACTGGCATCGGGTATATCTTATTCACTTGGTATGTCTGTGGGCCCACCAGTGGGATATCCAATACCAACACCACTTCGTTCTCGTGGCTGTACGCCTTCGCGTCGGTCAGTCGTAGTAACGCGGCGGCATTGTGTTTTATCAGCGCTACGGGGAAGCCTGTGCCCGCCGGCAAGTGTGCGAGCGCGTCGGTGAGATACTCTACGAGCCGGCGCGGCGGTAGTAGAGCAGGGCTCACGTTACCCGTTCCGAGTCCCGCGAACACCCACACCAATTCTTTTACGTCGGTGAGCAGCGCCTCCACCACCACACCTATGACTGCGAGACTTTCGTCGAGTCTCTGACGCACGCTGAGCTGATCCATCCTGTCGCTCAGGGTTTTTTGGACGTATTCCACCTGGCTCTGCAACGCCAGTTCATTGGCCCTTATGACGCTCGCGGAGCTATTGAATATAGCGAGCGTGGACCGGACCACCTGCATCTGGTCCTTGATGCAATGCTGATTGTTGGCTTGGCCCTCGCGGAGCGCGAGAATCTCGTCGTTGATTCTTTCCGCGTCAGCAGCATCCATATTTCCGGTAATTGATTTGACGATGCTTCCGAGTCCGTCAATCAACCCGCGGCGAACTCGCTTACGCCCTGGCAGCACGAGATCGTGCACCGTCTCGATGCCGTCGGATATCCGCCCCAGCATTCGCTCGACCTTGGTCGTGATGACGGGGCAGAGCTCATCGGTCGCATCGGCTGCGGCCACTCTTTTGCACACAGCCTTCAGCTGATGCAGCTGTATCACGGCGTTGAAGGTTCGCGCGTGGATCGCGGACAAGTCCATTGACACCGCCAAACGCCACGTGCTCTTCACCTCCGACAAACTTCCGATTTCTTCGTAGAATATTCCAGGGTTGTGTGCGAACGGCCGAATCTGACACCCTAGCTCCTGGCCATCCACGTTGAAGGTGCCTAATATGGCCCAGGCCGTTCTGGAAGCAGAAAGTCGCGCTGTTACCAAGCTGCTCGATCGCCTGATGCTGATGCAGCTAAATTTCTCCCTTCTTTTCGAGTTTTACGCGGTTTTAAATACGGCGTTGGAGCTCCCGGGGCTCATTCATCGCTCAAAATTTACGGATTCTCCGTCGTTTCGCACCGCAAAAAAAAAATCTTTCCACTTCGAAATGGGCTTCTGCGGCAGACAAAACCGTCGCGCCAACCCGGGCGCTCACCCCGCTGATCCGCGGCTGGTCGAGCCGACTCACGCCCTCGAGCTACTGAGGGTGGCCGTAAGTATTCTCGAAAATTCCGCAAATGTTCGCCACACCCCAGTGGTAAACGGGTTTTTTTAATTTTTTCCCCCAGATCGCCCTCCTGGAGAAAGGGGAACCAGGTTGCATCTCGTGGGTCCAGGGCCTGACCGCCCATGCGCGCTCGATTCGTCGCGAGCGTCAATGGCGGCGCGACAATCTGGCCGACCTGTGGGGTTTCGGTCGCTGGGGACCCTCCCCCTCGTCTTCTCGTTTCCTCGGCCTTCGCCGCCTCTTCTGCGAGGGCACGGCCGCCACCCGAGCCACGTGTCCTCTCCAGCTTCCCCCGTCGCACGATTGTATCGAGGAGATGTCGGCGGACGAAAGTGACGACGAAATTTGGTGACGCCACCCGTTTTTTAGAGTTGTTAGCGGCGCCCATCCGCCGTAGGTCTTTAAAAATATATGATGGGACTTTTTAAACAAAATTTACCGTCTTCGGCGTTTTGATTAGGCCTGTAAGGAATTTCCCCCTGTAATAGAGCAGGAAACCCTTCCTTCACCTTTGTATATATATTTTTATGTTTAAGGGCTAATGGATAAATATGTAATTTTCATAGATATATATTTTTTTTTTTTTTTTTAGATATCTCTCTTTTTTTTTTTTTGATCCGGGCTTTTATGCTCGGATTACTGGTCGACGAAGTGCTTGAGCCGGTTTGCATGTACCGTGCTCGCCTTCCGACCCTTTTTAATGACGATGGTGACCGGAGATTTCACCTCCGTCACCGCATATGGCCCTGTCCACTTCGGCGTCAATTTCGCCGACCGGCCACGTCGCACGGTTTCGTCCCGGAGCAACACGCGGTCGCCAACGCAAAAAATGCAATCCCGTGCAGTTTTGTCGAATTGTTCTTTCGACTTCTGCTTGGCGATTTGCAAATTTTCACGTGCCACCGACCATGCGGCACGCAGACGCTCTCGGAGCTCGTGTGCGTAGTCGTCAGGTGTATATGTGGGTCGCGGCTCTTGTTTCACCGCAGTCGGCAACACCGCCGCGCGCCCGAACACGAGCTCGTACGGTGATAATCCGGTAGCTGTGTGCGGCGTCGTGTTGTAAACAAACATTGCGTACGGCAGCCATTCGTCCCAATTTCCCTGATCCTCCTGTATGTAATTTTTCAGGTACTCTGCGAGAGTTCGGTGCGACCGCTCCAGAGCCCCGTTGCTCTCAGGATGATAAGCCGTCGTCTGGATTTTCTTAATCCGCAGGAGTTTACAGACTTCCTTAAAAACAGAACTCAGGAAGTTGGCCCCCTGGTCTGAGAGGATTTTCTCCGGAATTCCGTACCGGCAGATGACCTCCTCGACCAGCGCCTTGGCGATGGTGTTGGCCTCCTGATTCGGAATGGGAATGGCGGCGCTGTACTTGGTGAGCGCATCCTGGAACGTGAGCACATATTTGTTCCCAGCTGCCGTTTCCGGTAGCGGTCCAACGATGTCGACCGCCGTTTTTTCGAATGCCCTTTCCGGTGTGTCAGTCACGACCATCGGCACCCTTTCCCGATTCCTCAATGTATTTTTCTGGCAGGATTCACAGGCGGCGATATAATCGGTAATTTCCCCGCGCATACCCGGCCATTCGTACTTGGCGCGGATTCTTTCGAGCGTTCTCTTGACGCCCTGGTGTCCCCCCAGAGGGGCATCGTGATATTCGTAGAGGAGTTGCTTACGCGTGGCGGCATCCGGGCAGGTTACGCCACTGCTGCAGCCACTCTCCTCTATCGTCGCTGTGTCCTTCTCCTCGCCCGGCTGTAAGTATACCGGGCGGCTCGCCCCGCACTCCGACTCCCCGCGTTGGCTTCCATGCCACGCCGCGCTAGCCGTAGCGTGCTGACCCGCATTACCCCGCGCCTGGTGCGCGCCGAGCTTGGCGTCGCGCTCGCACTCCCGCGCGGGCTCCCTCTCTCTCTCCTCGAGTCTCCTCTTTGTGCGATGCTTCGTCGTCTCCCCTCCACTCGGCGGCTCGGCCGAGTGTCTGCTGCTACGCTCGCTTGCAGTGGTGCTGTCTCCCTCACACCCACTGTCGCGTTCGCTTTCTGCGTCGGAGCTGCTTTCCTTGTTGCACTCCCGCGGCTGCCCGTTCGCGGCGTTGCTCGCGCTCCCTTGCGCTGCAGCTGCCTGTCTCTCTCGCACTTGCGCACGGGTAGCAATACAAATGCGACTTAGCGCGTCGGCATTCGTATTCCTTTTCCCCGCTTTATATTCCACGTCGAATTCATGTTCGGCGAGCTTAATTTTCCAGCGCATCAGCCTCGATCCTGGATCCTTTACACCGAACAACCAGGTGAGAGGTTGATGATCGGTAATGACCCGAAATCGTGTGCCGTACACGTAGGGCCGAAATTGCGCCAACGCCCACACGATCGCGAGCAACTCTTTCTCGGTCGTTGTGTAATTTAACTCCGCCTTTGATAAGGTGCGACTCGCGTAACAGATGGGCAGATCCTCGCCCACTGGTCCCTGCGAGAGTATCGCGCCTATCGCCTTGTCGGACGCGTCAGTCGTTACCAAGAATTGCCTGGTAAAATCCGGGTATTGCAACACCGGTGCTGAAGTGAGCGCGGCCTTTAAACTCTCGAACGCCGCGTCACGCACAGGTGTCCACGCCCACGGCTCATCTTTGCGTATGAGTTCCGTGAGTGGCTTCGCTATATCCGAATAATTCCGGATGAACTTCCGATAATAACCTGCCAGGCCGAGAAACGATTGCACGCCCTTGACGTCCCTGGGAACGGGATAGTTCCGTACGGCTTCCAGCTTTTTGGGATCAGCTCGGACACCGTTTTCCGAGATGATGTGCCCCAGGAAGTGCGTCTCCTTCCGCAAAAACTGGCATTTCCCCGGCTGCACAGCCAGATTCGCCTCCCTCAAGCGCTGCAGCACGTCTCGCAGTCGATCGTTGTGGTCCTTCAGGTTCTTCCCGTAGATCACAATGTCGTCGAGGTAGACGTAGCATTTGACCCCCTGTATCCCCGCCAGGACAGAGTTCATGAGCCTCTGAAAAGTTGGTGGGGCGTTTTTTAACCCGAACGGCATTCGGTTGTATTCGAAGTGTCCTTTGGGGGTCGAAAAAGCCGTCTTTTCCTTGTCCTCTTCTGCCATCGGGATTTGATGAAATCCCGAGGCAAGATCGAGGGTGGAAAAATATTGAGCTTTTCCCAACTGGTCCAATATTCCCGTGATATTGGGCAGTGGGTATGAGTCCCCGATGGTGGCTTCATTTATTTTCCGAAAATCCACCACGACTCGCAGACGCTGGACCCCGTTTGCGTCGGGTTTCTTCGTCACGACCAGCAACGGCGCGTTCCATTGGCTCCGGCTGGGGCGAATTATCCCGTCGTCCAGCATCTCCTCGATTTGCCGATCGATTTCCTGCTTGTGTGTTTCGGGCAATCGATACGGGCGCACCTTGATTGGCAGCACGCCGTCCTTCAGCGGAATGCGATGCTCCGCCATGTGCGTGCACTCTAATTTGTCGCCCTTTAAATGAAATAATTCCGCGTATTCATTTAATATTTCCATTAGGGCATCCTTTTCTTCCTCGTTGAGGTGCGCGGTCGCGATCTCTTCTCTCACTCGCTCGAGTCGACGCGCGCCTCTTTCCACCGCGAGCGTGTGTATGCGCGGTGAGTCACTCACACCGTCGCGCTCGGGCGTCGTTATCGGTAGCGGCTCAAGTGACACCTGCGGCCGCTCCACCTCGACCACGTGCTCAGTCGTGTTGACAAGACTGACCACGCAGCTATTTCCTCGAGGCGGCGTGATGCATCCGCCAAGAATAATGCCCGGCATTATTTCCCTGCGCGCGAGCATCCCCACCAATTTGCTGTTTGTCTTCGCGTAGGTCAGAGTCTCGCTTCGCGGCGGGAGCTGGATCTTCGATTTTCCATCGATGAGTGGCATCGCATGCCCGTATAATTTGAGGGTTTCCCCACTCAAAATGTCGGCCTTGTGCTTCTTCATAAAGTCCATGCCGAGCAGGCCATTGACCCCTAATGGTACTTCGTCGCGCACGACGTAGAACCAGTGTTTCACGGTTACCGCGGGAGTTTTTAGTACCACCTCCGCCTTGCACAACGGAGAGACCTGCTCCCCCCCGACCCCTTGCAGCTCGACGTCGCTGTCCTCGATCATCGCGGTGGGCTTCAAACAGCCTCTCTTGATGATGCTGCACTGGGCTCCGGTGTCGGCCTTCAGCGTGAGCGTTCCCTTTACGGCGACCGGTGACGCGATATCAAAATCGCTGGCCGAGTCGCTTATCGCTGGCACAGTGACCTGCATTAGTTGCCGCGGCCGCTGGCCGACGGCTCGGCCGTCGACCGCCGGGTCTCGAATTTCGCTGACGGTGGCCAGCGTGCGTACGCTCAGCGTACCCAGCTCGCGTCGTGCGGGCTTCCCGCCGTCCTTGGCCTGGATCGTCGCGTAGCTCTTATCGGCTGTCCTTGTAGCCGGCTGTTGATTCTGCGGCTGTTGCTGCTCAGCTTCCTTCTTCTGCCTCTTCCGGCATTCCTTCCAGGTGTGGCCTTTTATTTTGCAGTAATTGCACACCACGTCCACCTGACTTATTGTTTTGTTCGGATTGGCTGCTGGCAGGCTCACTCTGCCGGGCTTCCTACAATCCCTTGACAGGTGCCCGACTTTTCCGCAATTATAACAGGCTTTTCCGCCGGCGTCCTGTCCACCGACGGATCTCCGGGCGCCCGCCTGGGCCCCATTACCTCCCGCGTTCGCGGTCTTTGGGTTCACCATCTGCGTGACCTCGATGGCGCCGGCAATCGACTCATGCAACGTCGCGTAATTTCGCGAGCGCACGAGGATTTGCACTTGCCCGCTCAGGCCTTGTTCGAAGTTGGCTTGCGCGCAACGACGAGTGACCCATTCCACGGTCCGCGCCTCGGCCTCCGTGGGTAAACCCTCGCATAATTTTTCGACAATCTCTATCGTCAGTTTTTCCACTCTCGTGGCGTAGACACTGATGTCCTCTCCCTGGCCCTGGCGCAGACTGTTAAACTCGAGCTGGAGCGCAGCCAGTGACTTCCGCTTCCCGTAGAGAGCTTCGAGCTCGTCCGCCAGGTGATCCATGGTGTCGAATCTCTTGTGCTTCAACTCCATGGAGGCCCGTCCAGTGAGCTTATTGCTGATTACCAGTTCCAGCAAAAGCTCCTTGTGGTCGTCTGGGACCCGCCGGAACACCGTCCAGCACGATCGCAGGAACCCGTCCAGTTCGTTGACGTTTTCCCCGTCGAATGTTTTCACCAGCTTGATGGCCTGCGTGAAATCCATCAGTGGTCCCCGCGGCGGCCGATATTCATCGCTGCGCCGCATCACCGCGGAGTTTCGCGGTGCAAACCTGGGCCGACTCCCCGACGCTGACGGGGACGTCGCCTGCTGCGTCTCCTCCTGGTCCCGAACCAGGTTCTGGGGGTTTTGTCCGCTCCCCTCGCGGCGCCCCAGTGTCTCGCGCAGCTCCTGTATTTTTGCCTCCAAAATGAGGATGTACTCGCGCTCAGTTCCGCGAGCTTCTTCCAGGGTGCACGTCAGCAACTCATGCTCGCTTGCGCCGTGAAGCTTACGTCGGGCTCCCAAGGGTTGGTTGCGTGGTACCGCCCCCTGGCCCCCCTGTTGCCGGCCCTCCCGACCGTCGTAGATCGAGTTGGCGGCCGTCCCTGGATTTGACAGCTCCTGTCTCATCTGGTCGATCTCCTGATCGACCATGTCGTCCGTCACGTGGTCCAACGCCTCGTCGTAGCCGTCCGCCATGCCTGCTCCTCCGGCGAGCTCTTCAGAGCTGGTGAACGCAGTCCCTCTGCGCGTATTTACCCCGAACTGCAGGGCCAAACTACGCGACAGAACACTCTGCCTGCGCTCCGGTATCCGACTCGTCGGTGATAATTCCCCGAGGGCTTGACGAGCGCGAAAGGTGATATCACCGAGGGCTGCTTCTACCCCGGTTGTAGGGCTCACAACCTCGCCCGGAAGGGTTGTCTCGAGCGAGTTTCCCCTTCGTAACGGCGCGTCGAACTTATCACCCGGCATGTGACGATAATCCGCCCTGACCCGTTGCCGGCGTAACTCGTATTACGTTCGCAGAATTTTTTCCCTAACCGTCTCTTTAAATTTTTCGCGCACAAAATAAAATGTCCCTATCCGACTGGCTCTGATACGTAATGGGAAATGCGGTAACCGCTACTTACAGGACGCCGTAGAGCCGCATGCCGCCCCCGGAGTTGTCCCGCCCGTGTGGTGTCAGGGTCCCCAAGGTGTGGCGCTGCTGGTCCAGGTTTCGTCCTCCTTCCTGTCCGGTCCGCTTCCTCTCGTCCTAGCCGTCGGCTGGTTGCGTTGCTCGTTCGCACTGGTTCACAGCACTCGACAAATCGACGACTGCGTGTCGATTTGCACCAGCCTATCGCCGACGTCTGCGTGTCGAGATAGCGCTGGGTTTTTACCGGTAACCGGAGGGATTCGGTAACTTTACGAACCTCGGTTATTTGACCGGTCACTTGACTGTCCGAAATCACGTTGACAGATCCCACCGCTGCCACCAAAATGTTATGCCGCTCGTCGCGTATCAGTTAGAATACGGACGAAGGATAATATTTATTTAATTATTTTGGGGATCGTTTGTCAATTAAGAGTTGGAACTCACGTGATAGGGTTAACAGTAGCTGATTTATTATAATCGTTGCGTTACAGTTAGTTAATTGAGCTCTTGCTCGGTTAATTCAAAGAGATTATTTCTATGTTGTCGGTCGGGCGAGTCCTCACGGTCGGATGCGTCCGATCGTGGTGCGAGTTGTTACAAGACTGATTTTACTGCCGCTCTGAGCGCAGCAAGTTGACTGCAATTGCCCAAAAGTGCAATTGCAGATAAAGTGCAAATTGTGACATTGTCAATCGAGGTCACTCGATCGCAGATCGGTTGGCCCATCGATTGCAATATCCGCACGCAATCCGCGTTAGCGCATTCCAACACGCGTGACTCCACGCGGTTGCGACATTTCGTTCAATTGTGCCCTGACGTACAATTCAGGTCACAATTAACGAAATAAATTAAATTATGTATGTATGTATGTATGTAGTTTATTGCCTTTTGGGGTAAGCTCCCCATGGCAAGGGAAAGCCATTTACATTATTTTCTTTTCCATTCGAGCCTTATCGAGCTAATTACAATACTTAAATCAATTTTGCAGTTCTTATAAATTATTTCTCCATAAATTTTGCTTATTTTACATTGGTTCGCGTTTACAGTCATTTACATATAAAATTTCTTATCCCTATTCGTTTCGGCAGAAAGCCCTAAGCGCCAGCGCTCCCGTCATGTAACAAAATAAATCTTTCGTTGCTGCCGCTTCGTGATTTTCTAAGAGCGCAATTAAGCCTTCGTTTTTCGTGTTGTATTTCCCTATATATCTTTCTCTAATGTTTTCGTATATTGGGCAGATTAAAATAAAGTGTTCTAGTGATTCGGGCACATTGAGATTACATATAGAGCAGTTTTCTTTCGGGAAAAGCTTGTATGTTATCCCGTTCCAAGTGAAGCGGCAGTTGTACTCATTTGCCAGCCTGGCCTGCATTTTAATTTTGGTCATCGCTAGTGGGCATCGGTGGCTAAGGTAGTATGCCCCTGCATTATGCAGACTTCTAGGAATAGGAATCTTGAAATGTAGGTTCTGCCAATCTTGTACGTCTTTCGCTCTCAACACTATATCGAATTTTTTAAAAACCTCGCTTTCTCTAGCTATCCAGTGGCTTACGGACACACTCTCTAATATATTTTCACAGTCTATTTTTTCCAGCCATTCTTTTAATTGGCACACCCAGTTATATTTGGAGTTTGGATTCGGCCCATTCGCGAGGTGTAGAAGTCTCTGAAAACAGATTTTTGGAAGTCGCGAGTCACCCATCATTAAAATTCGGATTACGAATCGCCAAGTCATTCTCAGTGCCGTGAGCGCTATTTTGTTGCATCCGAGCTCGAGGCGGAGTGCACAGTTTGGTGTGTTTCGCGGCAAAGCGAGGAGTCGCTTAAAGAAGTCCGTTTGGGCCGTTTCCAGAAACTCCAGATACCTGAGCCCCCAAGTCGGAACCGCATACAACAAGGTCGCTTTTACTACGCTTTCGTAAAGTTTCGTGATACTGTCCCAGGAGTCACATTTCGCACGCGCTATGATAGCCATGATGGTACCGTTTACAAGTTTTGCTTTAGATATTGCTTCTTTAGCCGCAGATAAGCCCAGAGTCGAACTAGAAATCGGAACTCCCAGATAGGTATATTTATTCGTACACTCTATTTTATCGTCACCTAATTTGAATTGCATCCTATCCATATTCTTAACTCTACCTCCTGCTTGAAAGATTACGATTTTAGTCTTTTTGGCGTTGACCGTGAGACCGTTCAGATTACAATAGTCTGCAAGCGCTTTTAATTTCCTATCCATATCGATTTTGGAATGGGCGAGCATAATTAAGTCGTCAGCATAAAGTAGGATCATAACGTCGTGCCGGCCGTCTATATTTACCCCTGTCAGATTCCTTTCTCTCATAAACGCTTCTATGTCCGCTAGGTAAAGTATAAATAATTGAGGACTTAAGGTCTCTCCTTGAAGGACCCCCTCGCTGACCGAATTTTTCCCTGATAATTCACCGTCAGCTTTTACCTGGACGGTCGCGCTGTCGTACAATTTTTTCATTATTCTTATTATTTTAGAGCTGAGCCCCACTCGGAACAGTTTTGTCCAGAGCTGGTCGTGCGGAATCGAGTCAAATGCCCTTTTAAAATCGACAAACAGCCCGAAGACCGTTCTGCCTCCTAATCTGAGCTGCAGTTGTATTGCACTCGTTAGGACAAAAACCTGGTCTGCGCAACTGCGCTCCGCCCGGAATCCAGCTTGGCATTCTGGTATAATCCCCGCTATCTCGCACCAATTTTGTATTCTTTCTCTGAGCATTTGGGTAAAGAGTTTCGTATTACAATTCACCAGTGCGATGCCTCGATAGTTAAATGGGTCCCTCTTATCCCCTTTTTTATGAATCATTGTTAGTGCGACACTGCCCCAGCTGCCGGGAGTAATCTCCGAATCGAATATTTTGTTAAAAAATGCGAGTATGTATGTATGTATGTATATTTTTATTGCTGTCAAAAGGGATACAGAGTTATCCCTATAGCAAGGGGGGTAGCGCATTTTTTTTTCATTGTTTACATTTTGTTTGCTTTTGCTTATTTATATATATATTTTCTTTACAGTAGCTTTCCTTTTTCTTCTTTTTCTTTTCCTCCTTTTTCTTCTCCGTTACACGTTGAGCGAGAAAGCTCTTAACATTAGGGCTCGGCTTACATAATTAAATATCTTCTTAAGAATCTTTGGATCACTTGTAGCTAGCAGAAGGAGCATGTCATCGTCTGCTCTCTCCTCGCTGATTAGATTGCTTAGATAGTGTATTCTATATGGTTCGTATAATGGGCAGCGGAGTAAAAAATGTAGCACACTTTCGTATTCTGTTAAATTGCAGTTTTGGCAAATTTGCTGTGGATCTAGTTTTCCTGTGCATAGTTTGTAGCTGAGGTTACATGTAACTAGGTTGGCCAGTCGAATCTGAGTTATTGTGCGTTTTACTGTCAACGGGAGACGTAGCCTAAGATGTTTTGCAGTGCCGTCATTAAATGTTCGCGAAATCTCGAGTTGGCAGGAGTTCGTCATGTACCATTTTACTAGGTCTTCGGATTTCAAGATCAGCTTATAACTCTCAAATACTTCTTCAGTTCTAGACCTCCACAAGCCCGGTTCGGGGTTTGTCCACAAGTCGAGTGCGTTTACTTTACTTAGAAATGTTTTAAATTGCGAGGCCCAATTGTATTTATTTTCGTCTGCAAGGTTTGCATCCAATTGTATGAGCCTAACCATACACGCTTTTGTGAATGATTCGTCGTTTAACTCTAAAACTCTAATGAACCAGTCCCAGACGAGTTTCATCGCTTTATGAGATATTTTTGTCAGCCCCAGTTCCAGTCTGAGAGCGACGTTTGGTGTATTTTTCGGTAGTGACAGTAATCTCTTGAAGAACCATGATTGCGCAGATTCTATATAATCCAAATATCTCAGCCCCCACGCGGGGAAGGCGTACAGGACGGTCGACATAACCATGCTCTCGTACACCTTCACATAGGCGTCCCACGAGTCGCATTTCGCATTTGAGAGTATTTTCAGAGACGTGCTCGACGCTATTTTAGCTTTATTCAAGGCCGCTTGTGCAGCTCTAAGGCCTAGAGAAGAACTCGAGATAGGGATTCCCAGATACGTGTATTCCTTGACGACTTCTATCACTTCCCCTCGGTACCTTGTAAGATAGTCCTCCATTTTACGCGCTTTTCCGCCGGTTTTAAAGACTACTATTTTCGTTTTGTTAACGTTTACTTGCAGGCTATTCAATGTGCAGTATTCTTCTAGGGTTTCTAATTTTTTCTTCAGATCTATATGTGAGTGCGCTAGAATTACTGTATCGTCAGCGTAAAGGATCATTAGTATATCTAGGATGCCATTTATGTTTAGTCCCATCAACCCTTTGTCTCTGAAGAAAGATTCGAAATCTGCTATATAGAGAAGAAACAAATCCGGGCTCAGCGACTCGCCCTGTAAGACGCCCTCGGAGACCACGAATTCACTCGACAATTTACCCTGGCTTTTGACTTGCACGTATGCCTGCTCGTACAGTTTTTTTACTATCCGGATGAATTTAGGGCTGATTCCGAATCTATATAATTTCTCCCATAATCTGGCATGCGGGATGGTGTCGAAGGCGCGTTTGAAGTCAACGAAAATTGCGTATATTTCTCTGTGGCCGAGTCTTAGCTGTAATTGTATTGCGGCCGTGAGGGTGAAAATACTCTCTACACAGCTGCGACCTTTCCTGAAGCCCATCTGGGATTCCGGGATAATGTTCAGACGTTCTGTTATCATGTTTAGTCTGTCTCTTAATATTCCGGTGAAAATTTTTGTCATGTTGTTGACCAACGCAATTCCTCGGTAGTTTGCGGGGTCTTGTCTATTACCTTTCTTAAATACCATTGTTAATAGGACTCTGGACCACTGCGGAGGGACGTTTTCGCTCTCAAGGACTCTGTTATATAATTTCTGTAGGTACATTTTCCAGTTCGGCGACAGAGCTTTAATAAATTCATTAGAAATTTGGTCTGGCCCAGGGGCTTTGCCAAGTTTGGTTTTCCCTAACGCTTTTTCTAACTCTTCTATTGATACAGGGCCGTCCAGAATTTCACAGCCGGGCCCGTAGTACGTTATACTTGTAGCCACTCGCGGAGTGTACACCTCGCTATAAAATGCATTCCATACTTCTACCGGAAGAGGCGGGAAAAAGTTATTCCTTGGTTTGCATTTTCTGACCGCGCTCCAAAATTCGGACGGAGTGCTTATATTTGCAAAGCTATCTATGATTCGCTGGGTGTATTGCTTTTTGCTTTTTTCCACTACTTTTTTATAAGCTTTTTTGCATTCAAAGAAATTCTTCTTGTACGCTTCTGAGAAATCGGAGTCTTCGTATATTTTTAGGGCTTCGCGGAGCTTGGCTTTGAACTCGACGCATTTTTTATCAAACCAAGGTTTACCCTTAATCCAGAGTCTCCCGGAGTTTTTGCTTGTCGACATGCCTGTTGCCCTGGCTGCTTCGGATATTGCGGAAATTAAGTTTTCGTATATGTTAGATGGCAGGATTCCCGGGGAGTCGTTAATTTGTGGGTTTAACTCTGTTAATTCATTTGAATATGCTTCCCCGCATTCTGCCTTCCATTTTATTCTAGTTAGTGGTGTGTCGGTGTTTTTAATTTCACCCTGTTCACTTTCCACTATCGTTGTATCTGCCATAATCTCCTTCCATAGTACCAGTTCGACGGGAAAGTGATCAGAGAGTGTGGGTTCTATTTTGACTTTAAAATCCTTAACCCAGCCGGCCCCAGCTGAATTTACCCATACAAGGTCTATGACGCTTTTCCCTATTTCGCTGTTGAAAGTTGACCGTGCCGGACGGTCACTTATCGATCTACCGTTTACGAGTATAAAATTATTTTCTGTCATAAATTCCAGTATTTGGGACCCTCTTTGGTTGATTAATCGATCAGACGTGAGGATATTGTCGTAAAGATTCGTATCTTCGAAAAATTCACTCGGCATAAAATCTTGGTCCCCCACTCTAGAGTTAAAATCGCCTCCGATAACGAAGAACTCCGGCTCGTGTTTCTCTCTAATCTCGTCCAGTAAAATTTGCAGTGAATCTAATATTACGTCTAGTTGTAAATCGGGCTTAAAATATATCGATCCTATTATAATTTTTATATCGGAGAGAGGTACGCTCACGAAAATCCACCACGGGCTGACGTCGATTACTTCCATGTCACTCAGTTTTGTGAAAATGGCAAGGCCGCCGCTTCCACGTCCCCTGCTGTATTCCTTGACCGCTTCGCTCCAGACGCAGTGGAAGTCCTTCAGGAACTGCGGAGTAGTTTGTGGGTTGTTGGTTAGCCAGGTTTCGCTAATGCAGCTGATTTGAGCCTGCTGTAGTGTTGAGGATGATTCGACGTTGGTGAATCCGTGAACGTTCCAGAATGCGATCTTGAATTCTCTTAGTTTTTTGGGATCGCGCCTAGAGACCGTTTTTCGGGTTGGACTCGCAGGGGCATCGGATTCGGCGACTGTCTGGACTTGACCAGGGCCTCGCTCTTCTCGTCCCAGTGATGCCAAATTCCGTCAATTTCGAGCTTCTTATACGCAATCTTGACGTGACATCCTTGCTGTCGGTGTTGCTTGGCCAGGTCTCGGATTTGCTTGTCCGTATGCCGTTCCTTGTACGTCAATTCGCTATTTATGTAGATTGCTTGGCCTTGCAGTTGCTTCTTTTTCTTCAGAATGTCGCTTTTAGTCGTCCAACTATCCAGTTTGACCGAGTACATTGTGTCTGAGCCCGTTTTGATAGTGCGCTGGTCAATGATTTTATCCTCTGCGTCGAATTCCGCTGCGAGAAAAGTGTTTAGGGCCTCTTTTGGATTTTTTGGATCGGCTTTTACACCTTTTATAATTATATTATTTTTTATTGCTGCCTTTTCCATCATTTCTACTTTGTGCTCGAGGAAATCTATTCTTCTATTTGCCTCGGGGTCATTTCGCGGTGCTGCTTCTATTTTTTCCTCGAGCTTTGCAAAGCGTTCTTGCGCCTTCTGGTCCCTTTCGTTTTCTTTTCTTTCCATTTGCAGTAGTCGCTCTTCGAGATTTTTGTGTGCCTTTGTGTATTCGTCTTTATTTTTTTGTAGTTGATCTTGAATTGCCCTGAAGTTTTCCTTGTGATTATCTTCTGCGGCGCTTAGTTTGTTGTTGACGATGTTGAATTGCTTTGCACTTTCTTCTGCCATCTTCTGCAATCTGTCCAGAACTACTTCCATATTTGAATCAGATTTTTCTCGCGGTATCGATAGTTCAAAAATCTCGCTGTATTTCGTGGATGATTCGTTGGGATATTCGTCTTCGCTGGGAGAATTCGCGAATACCGTGGATTTTTTGTGTGATCTCGAGTCTCCTCTGGTGGTTGTCTGTGGAGAATCTTCTTCTGATGATCCGTTGCGTTTCCGTTTTTGTATGACAAATTCCCGTATGGAGCGAGTATCGCTTTTTTCGCGCTGAAGCAGTTGGGCAGATGACGGTCGGCCTCTTGTCTTCGGAGTATGGTAAGTGGATAGGCTGGGTTCCTTATCGTTATCGCAAGATGGGGCTGCGTGTCTGCTCGGTGTATCCTCAATCGATTTATCGACCGAGATCGATGTAGCTCCTTTGGTCGTCCGGGAGATGTCACTACTTGTCATTTGATAGTCGTGCGGTACCCCTTACGTCGCAGTCCCCTCGGCAGGTAACCTCAAAATCGGGCTACCCAGCAGTTTTCTCTTGTTTTCAGCAGCGTACCTTGATTTTCGCTTTGTGATGTCCCGCATGAGTTTTCCAGGGTGTTTTTTCGTTGGATCTAGTACTCCCCAAATTTTCCGCTCACTCTGTCTAGGTTTATTTTCTATATTTTTGCGCAGACAAATGACACACGTCGGCTCTCCTTGAGCGGTGCGCGCGTCCCTAAATGCGAGTAAGTACAGGATCCAGTTTTCGGGAAGGGCCTTGTAAAATTCATTGCCAATACCGTCGAGCCCAGGAGCTTTCGCGGTCTTTAATTTAGTAAGGTTTCTAGTAAGCTCGTCCAAGGTGAAATTTGCATCTAAGTACGGATGTCTGGTGTCCGTTAGCCTCGCGTCAACTACCACTTTCGGGGGGTACATTTCTCTATAAAACGCACTCCATTCTTCAATCGAAATCTGTGACGGGCAATATTTTCGCGTCTTACATTTTTTAACCGCAAGCCAAAAGTCCTTCGCGTCCTTCACATTTGCAAATTGGTTTATAGTTTCTTTGTCGTGGGCTTCTTTTTTTGCTTTGGTTAAATTTCGATATTTTTTTTGGGAGGCGTGATAAATAAGGCGCTTGTTATCGTTAAAATCCGAAAGATGATACACTTTGAGATCAAGGTCAACCCGCGCTTTTGCCTGGCAGCACTCGATATCGTACCACGGTTTTTTTATCCCTTGGGGGTTTCGGTGCTGCATTTTTCAGTTGTAGGATGCCACTCCCCTTACCCGTTTCTAGTATAGTGAGCTTGAGATTTTCGTTTAACTGGTCAACCGTGCTTTTCTGGAAGTCGACAGCGATTTTTTCGGAGATGGACATTTTGTTTGCAAACTCGACGACTTTTTCGGCGTCCCATGATGTGATGATTTTAGTAGTGCCTACCGGTATTTTAATTTTTTCTATTTCTTTTCCACATTTAAGGGCGAGGTCAATCTGCACTGGGAAATGATCCGAGTCAGTTGCACTCAATATGACCGTAAGGTCTTCTATAAAATCGAGTCCGTTTACATTTATCCAGGCTAAATCTACGACGCTTTTACCCACCGCACTTGAAAACGTAAACTTTGCCGGTGTATCGCTAGGTGTCCTACCGTTAAGACAGATAAAACCGTTGCTTGTCATAAAATTGTACAGAGTAACTCCTTCTGCGGCGGTGTGTTCATCAAGTGAGATTCTAGATTTGTTTAGATTTGTAGATTCAAGCAAGTCTGTAGGTAATTCATCGAGTTGCCCAATACGCGCGTTAAAATCCCCTCCTACTAATATTATTGCCTCTGGAAATCTCGTAATAATATCGTCTATGGTTGTCTGAAGCGTCTCCAGTATAATGTCAAGGTCAAGTTTCGGTTTAAAGTAGATGATACCTATGATTACTCTAATTTCGTTTACAAATGTGCTTACGAAGATCCAGCGTTCGGTGACGTCGACAGTCTCCGTTTCTAACGAGCTTCTATCGGTGAGCATCGCGAGGCCTCCGCTGCCGCGCCCTCTGGATTTGTCCTTCACAGCGCAGGACCAGGTTGAATTGAAGTTTTCAAGCTGCGGTGGGGGGCTCGGATTTCCTTGGCAGATCCAAGTTTCGCAGATCCCGATGATTTGAGATCCATTCCATTTTTTAAAGCTTGCCAGGTTTTTGAAGCCGTGTATGTTCCAAAAAGTTATTTTTAAGTTGTGCGATCCCCTCCGTTTTTTGAACTGCTTCCTGCTTCCGGCTCAGTACTCCGCGTGTGTTGGGTTAGCGGCAGGAGCTTGTCCTGGGACTCGTCCCAGCGCATCCACACTCCGTTGATTTCGATTTTTTGGTGTGCGACTTTGACCGTGTGATTTTTGCTGCTTTCGGCCCTGGCGATGTCCCGGAGTTTTTTTTGAGTTTTCCTTTCTGCGAATGTCAGGTCACTGTCCACGTAGACGCGGCTGTTTGCGAGAATCGTTCTTTTGTTTTTCAGGATCCTCAGTTTTTCCTCGAAATTAGACAGCTTCACTTGAATAAGTTTCTCTCTTCCACCGATTGTGTGCGCGTCCACTACCGCTTCGGTGGCGTGGAAATTTTCCGTAAGGAAAGTGTCCATTTCTTTTTTCAGGTCGTTACCTGCAGGCTGGAGTCCTTTGACAATGATATTGTTTTTCTTCTCCTTTTTTTCCTGGATTTCTAATCTTCGTGCGATCTCATTGAATCTCGTGAGCGTGCTGTCCGGGATTTGGTTGGCCGGCCCACTTGCGTTGGCCTGTGAGTTGGCGGATTTCTCTTCCAGAGCTTTGAGTCGGGCCTCGTGATTTAAATCGTTTTCCGATGGGGTTGATGTGCTGATCTTGGTTTCGATAGCATCTATGCGTGCGAAAATCGAAGCTTGTGTCTCGTCCCTCGCTGCTTCTTTTGTTTTAATTTCGTCACGTAGCTGTTGTATCTCCTCTCTTATAGCTGAGTTGTTTACCGTGATTTCCACTTTCAGCTCGGAGAAGTTTCTTTGGTTTTCCATTCTCATTTCCTCGATCGCTTTCAAAATGTTGTAGGATCCTGCGTTGTTTTGCTCCTTGGGGTTTCCGTTTCTTTGCGGCTGAAACGTCATGGTTGCGTCACTGGAATTTTGCATCGTGGGCGAGTTTTGCTGTAATGGGCTCTTCGGCGGAGTGCGTTTGGTTAAATTGCTCCTTTTTGAAACCGATTCATCGGACCAGGGGTCTTCTGGCGTTACCGCGTCAATTTGGAAGAACATGCGTTTTCCCGTTTTTTTCCCTTCGCTGGAGCATTTCGGCGTACTGGCAAAAAGTGGCAGTTTCTTCGGTCTGCCTCGAGTCGAACAGCTGACGGCTGGAGTGTTGCTGTTTACTTTGGCGGTAACCGACGCCGGTAATATCGGTCGCTGATTTGTAGGCGCATTCGAAGACGCGTCGTAAGTTGGTTTGGCTTCGTCTTGGTCCTCGCAGATGTCAGCAGCCTTCGGTGTGGTCAGCGGCATTTCGTCCCCTCGGGGCGAGGGGGATCACTAACCTCCGAAATATTTGTTGTTTCTCGGTGGACTTCGTATTTACATTTCGCTCACTTTTGGGAGAACGATGTTTATCCTTGATTATGCTGCTCGGCTTCAACTTTCACTAGAGCGTATTTACTAGACTGTAGACTGTTTAGAACTCTGATTTATTGTTTTAGTAGTCGGACGTGAGACAGCCAGCTGTTGTGTCGCTCGATGCCAATATGGCTCCCCTAAATTAAATTATTTCCGAATTTTATTCCGGGGCGCAACAAAACTGCACCGCAGCGCCCCTCACTAAATATAAAACCGCCTATAACTATTCAGTGCAATATTTAAATATTATATTTTTATCTAACAATATACCAAAATTAAAAATAATCTATAATTAAAATGTCCTATATATTCTCCAAATTTAAACAACGTTATACCTTAAACTAAGTACTTCCAATTTTATTAATTTCATCCCTGCCTCAATTTGACATTTTTTCCAATTCTTATTCACTAACTCTTTCCTTTATGTTCTGCTTCATTTACTTTTTCATTTGCTCATTTTCTTTTCTTTGATTTCCAATTATTTTTGTCTTACAACCGTTATTTCTATGTTCATATTTATACCTACTTAATTATTTTCATTATTACATATAATAATATATTATATATAATATTGTATTATAATATTATAATAATTATATATATAATTTTGTTGTTTCGTTCCGTTTTATAACTATATTTATTGATTCTATTTATTTGTCCCCTTAATATTTTCTTATAAAGTGTTGGGTTCGTCTCGGCCGATGCCCGAGTTCGAATCGCGCGCCCGGGCCTCGCCGCCCGCGGCGGCGCCACCGGTCGGCGACGGTAGCGCGCGCGGGCGGAAGTGCGGCCGGTAGGAGAAGCGCCGGCGCGGCGTCGCTGCCGGTGGCGGGGAACGCGGGCCCGCCAGTCTTCGCCCGGCAGTCACAGCGAGCGGATCGCGTTGCCGAGCATCGTCACCCCTTCGCCGACAGATCGCGACCGCGCAGTTTTCGTCGTCGCATCGCGCGTGCCCCGCGTCAGAGAGGTCTCGGCCGCGTCGCGAGTCGTTTCCGCGCTGCCGACAAGGAATCGCGCGAGATCCGCGGCTTCCCGCAGCACGCGTCCGCGGGACGCTTGTGGGCAGCCATCTTGTGCGCGCTCGTAGCCATTGCGCGTCGTGCGTGATTAACTCGCCGTTACGAGTCCCCGGGCTGGGTTGGCGTCGCGGGCCCGTCGGAACGGGTTGTTTGTGTGTGTGCTGGACGCGGTGTGCATTCGGCACCGGTCCACGATTGCGACCACGTGACGCGGCGGTTGGACCTGGTGCCGGCCGCCCGTAGCCGTCGACGTTGGATCCCCGAGACGTCGGGACGCGTCACGGCAGTCGAGGGGCACGAGTCCCCCCGCGTGTTCCATTGTGCTTCCGACGTGTCCGGACCCGCTCAGCCAGATTGCGCGCATAGGACCGGGTATTTGCGAGGTAAGAGAGCTCTCGAATAGGGACTTGTGCACAAGTTACGCGTTCGTACCGATTGTCGGCGTTAGTTTAAGTTCGCGTAGTGTAACATAGATTATTTCGTTTGTTTTTCTTGTTTTGTTATTGTGTTTCGCGATTTGTTGCGCGTTTTCTCGTGCGAGTAGTTACTCGCGATAAATCCCCGCGATAACTCCGTTAATTGTCGTAATTGAGATTAGTTTATTCGTGATTTGTGTTTTTAAAGTTGTTCGTTGCATTACAATTAAGTCGTCGAAATTAATTTGTTGTATTGGTATATTTTAAGTTTCGTTTGAATAAAATCAATGGCTTGCGAGGGGTTTTCCTTCTAATCCGTGAAGGTTTTTACGCCCACGCAAGTCTCTTTTTGTTTACCGCGGAACATTGTGTGTGAATTATTTCATCTCCTTCCCTCGCTCCTCCATTAATTACAGGAACTCACAGGAAACCACTTCATAAAGTTATAAGTGTTTCGAAGTTTACATTCTGGTGAGTACCACTTTTATAATTTATCTATCTTTTTTTTTTTTTTTTTTTTTTCAATCGAATAGGAGTTTCCAGATGGATACTCCTCCGGATAAAAATCCGAAAAGAAATCGAGACAATTCGTGCAATAATCCGGATGACTCTCTGCATCCTCCGCGAAAAAGACCCGCTAGCGTTATAACAACCGATCGCGATTCGAATCGTCGTAGTTATTTAACTAAAAACGCATTTAACCGTTACAATGAGCTCTCGTTGAGACTTTTCGAGGTAGAAGTCTTTGATAAGAACCCCGATAATAATCTGGGAAACCTTCATCCCATGACAATAGCAAAAAAAATGTAAACATCTTAATAACTCGCTGCGTGAGATCAAGCCGAAGGGTGGTCGACTCACATTCACATTTAAGGACGCCGTCACGGCCAACATGTTCATTGAACGCGACGTTCAGACCATCAGCCTTGACTGGCTTGCCATAATCCCTGATGTTAAGGCTTATAAAATTGGCTTTGTTCGTGGTGTAGATACTTCCCTCTCGGAGTTTGATATTCTGGAAGGAATAAATATAACGGGTGACAACGGGTTTCGCATTGCTAGGATCGAACGTATCAAATATTTGGATACGTCAACCGCTGGTTTTTCTGTGCTCAAGCCGACAAGATAAATTTGAATCTTTTTTGTCCCTAAAGCAAAGAGATGCTATAAATGCTTTCTGCCGGGTCACGTAACGATGAACTGTAAATCCTCACTACAAAAGTGCTCATTTTGCTCTGGTGATCATATAAGATCACTCTGCGATTCTCAATCGGCCTACTGCTGCAATTGCAAAACCGACGATCATGATCCCCTCTCTAACAACTGCCCTTCTTTCATCCGTTATAAAAAAATAAGCGATCTCCGCTTCACAAAAAATATTTCTTTCCTCGAGGCTAAGAGATTAGTTTCAACGGAGGACAATCGTCGTGGCTTCTCCGAGCAGGACTTTAAAACGGAATTTCCCCCGATTGCCTCAAAAAATTCGAACTCCCGAGTGACCTTGAACTCGCAGGCGTCGTCAGGTCGTCAACGGACCAATAAGAGCAAAAATACGATCTCGAAAAAAGTTTTTTCTGATCAACTTTTCGATCACCGCGAAGCGTTGTCGGCCATCGATGACGACTTGGACACCTATTCTATTGCCGAATCTCTCCAATTGGAGGACATTACGATACCTAATAACCAAAACGAACAAACTTTTCTGCCCGCTCTAAACATTTTAACGTGGTGGAATTTTACCAGCGTTACAATTGCTGTCGCGGCGCATTTAAGGCGCATTCACACCGTCCGTCGTCGAACCTCCCCTTGGCCAATAGTTTTAGTTAGCATTTAAGGTAGTTTTTAAGTGTTATTAATTATTATTTAATTAATTATTCGCTGTCCGATTCCCGATTTTTGCCCCGTTTTTCGTGAATATTTATTTTGTAATGCCGCTCACTGGCTCATCGAGACAACTGGCTGTCTGACTTTGACATTGGAGATTGTGGAATTTTTATGACGTTTCGCCACCCCGCATCGTCGGGAATTAAGGGTAGCGTCGGGTCACCGGGACGGCTATTCGGACCCCGTGGATTGAGGGACCACGGGGCCTCCAGTCAGACCTCTCCGGTCGTGGGAGTGAACGCTCGCGGCCGGGTAACCTCCATGGCGGGCTCGTTCACCCCGTCGTGGGAGGCTTCACAGGGCGAGGGGCGGTGGACAGTCAGGCCTTAGGTGTCACCGTCGCCTCGTCCAGCCTAAGACACAGACCCGGCCACGTTAGATGGTTGGGCTAAGTCTGGTCACCGGTTGACATTCCAACGCCGCGGAGCAGCCCCGAGACCGACCTTGAGAAGAGGCCGTCCCTGCCAAGGTCATCCTCGGCATCTGTCCGAGCAGCGGCGCCTCCAACAACCAGGGCGCCCACGGGATCTCGCAACGGCGGGTAGCTCTCGAGGATATCACCGTCGCCGGGGGCTGAGGCGGGGCATTCAGGAGCTGTCAGAGGTTGAGCGTTCCCGCACTCTTAACGATCTTTGAGAATTTCCCAGAAGTGTCCCAGTTATTGGACACTCTGGCAACGCTGTCGGGAACGCGGGTCAGCATTTTTGAAAATTGAGAGTGAGGCGACAAGATGCGAGGGGAAGCGGCGCGAGGTGAGACGATCGGCGGACATCATCGGCACGCGCCGGTAAATTTCGGATTTGACCCCGGAGAGGGGATCAGTCAATCAGTTCGGCTCGAGGACGAGGACCTCGGGTGACTCTTCACGTGAGCAACTATCGGCGCCGGACGTGTGACACTTTTGGGTATCGAACATCAGTGACCCCGATCGGCCACCAACTTCCCAGAGATGGACGAAATTTGGAGAACTTTAGAGCCAGTGCCAGTGAGGGCAGTAAGTCCCGCTTGTCGGGTTTTGTTTCCCCTATTGTTTGTCCGGAATCGGCGGAAAATTATTTGCGGTCGCTTATCGACACTTTTGTTAAATTATTTTGTCTTGAAATTTAGTCTCGCTGTCGCTTCGCGACGAATTTTCTGTAATTTATTTCGGTCGAGTAATTCGGCAATTTATGCGAGACAATTATAGTGCGGTCGCTGTGCGACGTTTTTGTAGATTTTGTAGTGTGAAATACTCACGATTTATTCCGCTGCCGATCAGCGTTTCTTTTTGTTAATTATTTTCTTGTAAGTTAGTCGCTAATGGCCTTGGGAGAGGTGCTGCTCTGGTGGGGGGTCCACTAGGTTAGTTAAATATTATTATTATTGTTTTTGAGTCTGACTTAGTATTTGAGGAATTATCCGGAGAATTTAGAGCTGTCGTGCCGGTGGATCGACTTTCCAAGGGATCCGGTGCTACGTTGGCTGAAGCTCTCCAATCTTCCTCCAATTTTGTAATTTTGAACGATGGATCTAGTACTAGAATTCATTTTGATCATGAAATTAAAGGTGTTCCTGATCTTAATATAGTTTCTCCCGGGTTATCAAGAGACGCGGTAGCGTCTCGACGCCAAGATAAAAAAAAAACTTGTATGCTTCACGACCGAGACGCTACCGCACTCTTATTTACAGCAAGCTCGCCTCTTCTTCGTCTGCTACGAAATCTAACCCGAATTATCTCAGTCAAAACTTCGCGGATGCTAAATGTGTCAGATCCAATATTTTTTATTTTTTTTTTTCTCTTTCTAATGAGCACCGTTTCAATAAAATCGATGCCCGCAATGCTAATATCTGGCCACTTGAAATTCAGAATCTGTCAAAAATTTTTCGTCCGCACTCACACATCGGCACGAAAATGTCCCCTCGCATATACGTGCATGGCGCGTTACCTCCTCACTCACATCTCGTCTTTAACTCTAATATTCTTAAGCAACACGTCACGGACGCAAAATGTATCAGCGCCAATATTTTTTATTTATTTTTCTCTTTTTAATGAGACCTGTTTCGATAAAATCGGTGCCGGCAATGCTGATATCTGGGAGTATTTGCAATTTGTCCCCACTCACACAACTGCACCGATTTGTCCCCTCGCATACACGTGCAGAGAGTCGCACGTACACAGCGACGGCATGCCGATAAATTCACGACGATCGGTTAGGTGACCAGCTCGCTCTCATCTTGTCAGTGTGGCTTTTTTTGACAGTCTCGGATGTGCGCGTCTTTATTAGTTGGGTTATGAGAAAATAATGTAGTGTGTATGAAATTAAATTGTGTTTCTAACCAAGTTCGCAGAGCTCGGCGGAACGACCGGTATCTTTGTAGTTTTTCAGGTCAATTTTTAAGGTTATATGTGATAAACAAAAAGGAAGTGGGCAAGTTAAAGGTGCCCACTTAGTTTAAAAAAATGTACAATCAAGCTCTGAATTTCAAAAAGACAGCAAATAAACCCAAAAATGTTTTTTCAAAACAAAAATGGTACGTCAAGACAAAAAAATCCATCCCATAAAAAAAATCCTTGAAAGAAATAACATTTTTAAAATATGCCATAAAAAATTCCTATCAAAAAATCTTTTTCAAAAATATTAAACCAAATCCATTACACTAGCCAAGTAAAAAGTGGTTAACGGATGTGCCAGCGGTGCACAAAAAATAAAAAAATTGGCGTGCCAGCGGTTTGGTCCCGTACCTAGTCCAGAGAAATGAGGACGGGACAACTGTACCAGTTACTACAAACATTCGGAAAAAGATTAACATTATGACATTATATTAACATTTGTTTTTTTTTTCATTTAATTAATAAATAGACAGGACCAAACCGCTGGCACGCCAATTTTTTTTGTAAAGAAACATCTACATCCGTTAACCACTTTTTACTTGGCTAGTGTAATGGATTTGGTTTAATATTTTTGAAAAAGATTTTTTGATAGGAATTTTTTATGGCATATTTTAAAAATGTTTTTTCTTTCAAGGATTTTTTTTGTGGGATGGATTTTTTTGTCTTGGCGTACCATTTTTGTTTTGAAAAATCTCCTATTACTTCTTGATCTATTATAGCTGATACGATGCGTAGCGATCACCTGCCCATTTATATCAAGATCTACTCTCCTTTGTTCAAAACTATCAAAGCTAGACGTAATTTTAATCTATCAAAAATTGATTGGATTATTTTCAAATCTTCTATGAAAGATTTTTCAGATAATTTAGTTATTGACACCTCTAACCCTATTAGCAGCTATGATTTATTTGTCAAGGGCCTCAAGGATAAACTTATTGTCGCTGGAGCCAAAATACCTAAAATTAACGAAAATTATAAAACTCCTCCTCCTGTTCCTTGGTGGACTCAGAAATGTACAAAGGCTGTTGAGAATAGAAGATTCTGCACTCATAATTATTTATCTCATCCATCCGATATCACTTATCAAGCTCTCACAGATTCTATTAAATCCGCAACTAAAATCTTAAAAAAAGAAAAATCAACAAGTTTCAAAAAATTCTGTACTACTATTAATCCTCAATCAGATATTTCCAAAACATGGCGCATCATTAAATCATTTAAAAATAGATATAGCAATGTCAATACCACCCCCAGTTCCACTATTAATGAACAATCTGTCACAGAGGCTTTACAAAAAAATTGCTCCACCCACGGTTAAGGGGGGGTAGGGTATTTTCAGCGAAAAAAAGGCATAAATTTGAGAATTTTTTGTGGCGATATAAATAGTGATAATCAATTAAATCTTTTTCCACATAATAGTGGCACATTTCAAGAATATTCTGTAAAATTTTTATGGAAAAAAATAAATAATCAAGTGATTGGCAGAGAATCTCCGGAGGCTTCTCGAAAAAAAGTTGATTTGCGGTGCACACGATTTCTCGAAGTAGGATTGCCCGAATCCAAAAATTCAAACGGCATTCATTAGAGGAGATGTTTCTCGAGGTAACGCCAAAGAGTTTTTTTTTTACCATTTTTGAATTTTTGGCATCACTTTGAAGTCAAAAACGCGATTTTTGCTGGAAAAATCAGCCTATTTGTTATTGTAAAATTGATAATTTTAATAAAAATCGAAAAACGCCTTCGGCGTTACCTGACGAATTATATGGAGAAGCACTGTGCCAAATTTCAGAACGATCGGCCAATTAGTTTTTGAGTAATCGTGTGCACCGACTTTCAAAATGATGATTTTCAGGAGAACGCTTTAAAGTCGCGCTCGGGCCGGGCGGTACAGCAATCCGCGAGTATAAAAATATTCATAACGTCGTCAATTTTGCTCCGATTGACTTGAAAATTTGACACAATATTCTTGAGGTATTATGCATTCAGTAAAAAATATAAAATAAAAATGCCAAAAAAAAATGTTAATACCCTACCTTACCCCCCGCCCCCTTAATAAACCAATAATAATACCCCAAACATGCGACCTCTCCTCTCATATCTCTTGCGACATTTCTGTTAATGAAGTATCTTATGCCCTCTCAACTATAAATAAAAAATCTTCTCCTGGTATGGACATGATTTCTGACGAGATGTTATCTCACCTTCCCATTTCATCTATTCAACTGATTACAACCCTTTTTCAAGCATTCATTAACTGCGGCGTTATTCCTCCTTCATGGTCTGACTACTATGTTTCTCTAATCCCTAAGCCTGGATCTAAAAAACTAAGACCGATTGCCATCTCTCCATCTTTTTTGAAACTCCTTGAAAAAGTCATCAATCAACGCCTGCATTGATACGTTGAGAACCTCAATTTATGGTAATACATTTTTTGGTTTCAGAAGATTTAAATCATGTATTGATAATATTGCCACTCTTGTTACAGCTATCAATATCAACTTTATTAGATCCAATTTTTTATCAGCTGGCTTTGTAGTGTGACAGGAATTCTGCGATTCCCTGTCCCAAGGTCATAGCCATCGAACAACGAAGGCGGCCCTCTGATTTTTCGGCTTTATTGGAGTTAGCGCATCGCGAATCTCCCGTTCACGAATTATATTTTCCGTTATGAGTTATCGCATTTATCTTGTTATCTGTTATCGTTCGCGTTACCGTCAGTTATCGGTTTTATGATTAGATTTTAGAGTTATCGTATGTGGAATTAGTTGCGATCTCGCGGTCAGGTCACCGGGTTCGTCGCGGTTCAGAGCCAACACAGTGGCTACCCGACGCACTCGGTGAGATCCTCTCAGGTGTATCAATATTTTATTGTAAAGGATCGGTGAAACTCCGACGCTCCCTTGGCGTGGGTGGATGAGAAGAATTTGGGTTGAGTTACGTTTTCCGTTGGAAGGCCGCAGTGGCGAATTCGCGATCGTTCGACTGCTGCGGATCGCCAGATCGCATTTCCGTTTCCGTTTACCGTTTGCGTTTTATTGAGGTTTCGTTGTTACGTTTATTATTTTTCTCACCCGCCCCGGAGAGCAAATCTGTTTGAAAACCGCCGTGCTGATTCGGAAACTTTCCCGAGCGTACATCGTCTCGGTCATATTCCCGTTTAGCTACGTTTTTGGATCGGGTAATAGGCTCGTCGCTCCGCGGTGATCGTAGTTTAGAGGTAGAGTGGGGGAGGGACCGAGCGCGCATGCTCGCGGCTCCCGAGGTACTCTCGCCCCACGCGAACGCTCTCTCTGCTCTCGACTCCCGTACGGTAAAGACCTGCGTAGAGCTCTCGCGCTCCCGCGCTCTCGGCGCGGCTTCGGCCGCGTCGACGGCTATGTTACCGATTTGATTTTGCCGTTCTCGCTATGTTACCGCTCTGCTATCGCTCTTTTCGCTGTTCTTGTTCAGCTATCGTAGTTTTCACTGTTATCGCTCTGTTATCGCTGGTTATCGCTGCCTGATTTTCTGTAATTTTCCGTCATTTTCAAATTGTTACCGCTCATTTCTCGTTACTCTAAGATTACCGTTTGTTACCGCTGCTTACGTTTCGCTTTCGTCACGTTACCGCTACGTTACCGCTCCGTTCGCGAGCTCTCGTTTTCTTCTGTTATTTTTTAGTGTTAAGGAAATATTGGAATTTACGTGTCTGTACAATTCGGAATTTTCGAGGTGTAGATCCTCGTTTATTAAAGAGAAATCTGTCAACCACTTAATTTTGCGTTACGTTTCCGTTTTTCTGGTGACGCGCCCGTCCGTCATTTGGCCACCCATGCCCTCTCTCCACAACCTTGCACACTGAGCGACACCGTGGTGTACCGTAAACCGTCCATTCAATCACCAGAGCCTTTAAGTTCCGTTTTAGTTCCGTTTCGTTTACGTTTCAGAGGCGCGTTTTGTTGATATCGCGAAAAATAAAAATTAACTGGCGCCCAACAGCTCTCAGGTGACGATAATTGATTAGATAGGGCGAAGGTAAGCGCGGATCGAAAAATCCACGGTTACAATAGACATCACAGGAGCATTCGACAACATAATTCCCAGCATCCTTATCGACCAATTAGTACACTTAAATATTCCTATTATGATAACTATTTTCATAAAGAATTTGATATCTACCAGAAATGTTCATTTTTCAATTAACAACTCAAAAATTAGTTCAGCTATAGTCTCTAACGGTCTACCTCAAGGTTCCATTTTAAGTCCTATTCTTTTTAACATTTATCTATCAGAAATTCTTTCCGATATATCACCCTTTACAAAAATCCTAACATTTGCAGACGATGTAGTTATCTATAACTCTTCACCATGCTTACAACACTCTCTAAATGAAATCTCTTCTCTGTCAAATTTAGATATCTGGCTAAATCTCAGAGGCCTAAACATTTCTGAAACAAAGACTCAATTAGTTATTTTTACAAGAAAAAATCTTCCCTATCTATTGCCTTCTATATCTCTAAATAATAACCGCATCACTATATCTGATTCTGCAAAATATTTGGGAGTTCATTTGGACACTAAACTCCTTTGGAAAAAACATATAAAATACACAAAAGAAAAAGCTTCTAAAGCATTAAAAATCATAAAAACTATTAGCATTTGTGATAATTTGAATTGAATTCGGTAATTCCTCCCGCCGTAACTCTAGAGAGCAGTACGAGGATCTCGCTCGGGTTCGTGAGACTCCGGTAATTACCGAAGTCTCCCGAATATTGACCGAGATCCTCGGCGCACGAGGCTTCTCACTCTCTTTCGTCATCTATCCGTCACAGTGTACACGTCTCTGTACTTTTATCCAACGATTATACTCATCATAACCATTTTGCGAAGAGCAACCTAGTGGACGCACGAGGCAAGATATTCTCCTGCGAACGTCTTCAATTTTCCTCTGACATTAAATAATTCGACGCGAGGACATCCAGGAAAAATCATTTAGTTGAGTATTATACAAATAAAATTCAAATATACGTTGGAAATTGGTATTTTTTTATATTTATTGAAAATTTGGTCTTTATAAATATTTACACTGTTATTTTTGGATATGAAGGTTATACAAATTTCGAATTCGGTATGTTTATTTACGATTTATTTAATTATTGTGTATCTTCGTCATTATCTGCGTTTTAAAGCCTTAATATTGGAAACCGCTGAACCAAATTCATAAATTGTAACAATTTAAAATAAAAGAAGACAAATTTTCACCATAATGTAACGGTCGCGTAGAGGCTTCACCTCATTTGCCGTGAGAACGCTTACCTAGGCATTCTCACGGTCTGGACCGAGCGCCGCGCAGCCACCGGGCGCGCGTCGGCGGGCCTTATCACCGCGCAGTGATACACTGCGCGGGCCCAAGGGCCCCGGGAGCGTAGGAGGAACTCGTCAGTTCCCTCCTCGACCGCCACTGTGCAACATCTTCGTCTTTACAATCGCTACTAAATAAACGGCTTAATCCTTTATAACGACTCGGCATTTCCAGTTATTTCTCACCCGACCAACCATTATATTGGTGTCAGAAGTGACGCGAACACATAAACTACGCGCACAAATTCGTTTTTTTCTCTTCTTTTTTTTTCCAAAATATATATATCTTTTTCGAAACAAGCAAGTGAAGGCAAGTTAAGTGAAAAAAAAAAAAAGTATAAAAACAACAATAACAATAAACAGTGGAATAATAGCAACAACTCCAACAATAAAAAAAAATAATAGCAACGAAAAGTGAGAAACGAAGTGAAAGTGTATAACAAACCGACAACATCAACAACAACGGCAACAACATCCGCACCAACTAGCTAACCAGAGAACGCAAAAAGAAGGAAGAAAGGAAGCCAAAAAAAAAGGGGAAAACGATCCAAACTCAAAAAAGAAGGAAGGAAGGAAGCCAAAAAAAAAAAGAACGATCCGAACTCAAAAAAGAAGGAAGGAAGGACGAATTAATTTTTTTGTCCAGCGGTCCAGAACTTCTGTCCACGGTTCTGCGTAGCTCTTCAGCCACACCTGCGATTCGATGAACTCTTGCTCAGACAGCACTAGAATAAATTATTACCATTATAATGAAATTGTGGCATTATTTCCAATATTTATATCTCAAACTAAATGCCACAGGATAAGTCTATAGGCCTTTAAATTGGCCTTTACATTGGTGGTTTATATTTTTACATTTAAGGTATTTCGAATGCTACAGTGCCATAAAACGAGAAATTCGAAAAGATTCCGAGTATTTCGAAAGTTTCGCAGTAGAATAAAAATATAAACGAATATTGCGTTAATTATGTTCGAACGATTGTCGAACATAATTTAACCTACATGGCGCAACCGCGAGTCTTCGCGAACCGGAATACGCTGACGCAGCTGACACAATCGATGGAGCAATCGACCTGCGATCGAGCCACCTCGATTTGCGATAGCTGAATTGCACATTTTTTCGGTAATTGCCCCTGGCCATTGCCACTCGTATCTTCAGTCCGTTTTCCATCACGACCACGGTCGGACGTCTCCGACGTGAGGACTCGCAGTCAGAGCCTAATTATTAGTACATAACTACGGGTTGACTGAATAACTTGAAGAGTGTAACGACTATTATCAAAATACCGCAATAAAGCTTTTCTTTCATCGTAATCACGTGAGTTCCAACTCTTAATTGACGAACGATCCCCAAAATAATTAAATAAATATTATCCTTCGTCCGTATTCTAACTGATACGCAATGAGCGGCATAACAATACTAGACACAGGGAGTAAAGTGCATTGCTCCACCCAGTGATTGGACTGAACACGGTGCTCTTCTTGAGAAATAAGTTACCCCCCACAAACTGTCCAGTAGTCATTTATCGCTAATTAAAAAACCATCTTGCCCCGAAAGAGGTTAGATTCTCTCACCGCCTGCCACGATGCTAGACGGAGACTCGGAAATCGGCACTGACCTCGAGTTGGGTAAGGAGTCATTGACTTTACCGGCGACAGGCAATCCACAGCAGTCATCTACACTAGAAAACAAGAGAAAAGTAGGGCGCCCATCTAAAGCTGAATCGCTGCACAGCGGGAGATCGGACTCATGTGGTAACCTAACGGAAATTCTTAAACGAAAAAGGTCTGTACTGGAGCTCCATACAATTGATAAATTGCAATCCACAGCACCCTTCAAAAAAAGTAACTTGATAGAGCGTTCACCTCAGAGGCAAAAACCGCCGCTCGATATGTCAACCCCGGAAATCCAAGAGGACCCGGCCGTTTCTCCCCCCGTTCCTGAGCTGACCGAGGCAAAACAGACAGCCGCCGGCGATAATCTACCAGCTTTGCAATTGCTTACGGCCGAGGACGTCGGACAAAAAGTTCCCAACAGTATGAAATTGCTTATGGACCAAATGTTGGCAATGAGGGCAGTGTTATGCCGCTCGTCGCGTATTAGTTAGAATACGGACGATGGATAATATTTATTTAATTATTTTGGGGATCGTTCGTCAATAAAGAGTTAGAACTCACGTGAACGGATTAACAGTAGCTGATTTATTGTAATGGTTGTGTTACAATTAGTTAATTGAGCTCTTGCTCGGTTAATTCAAAGAGATTATTTCTATATTGCCGGTCGGGCGAGTCCTCACGGTCGGATGCGTCCGATCGTGGTGCGAGTTGTTATAAGACTGATTTTACTGCCGCTCTGAGCGCAGCAAGTTGACTGCAATTGCCCAAAAGTGCAATTGAAGAAAAAGTGCAAATTGTGACATTGTCAATCGAGGTCACTCGATCGCAGATCGGTTGGCCCATCGATTGCAATATCCGCACGCAATCCGCATTAGCGCATTCCAACACGCGCGACTCCACGCGGTTGCGACATTTCGTTCAATTGTGCCCTGACGTTCAATTCAGGTCACAATTAACGAAATAAATTAAATTATTTTCGAATTTTATTCCGGGGCGCAACATCCCTCCCCCCTTAAAGGAAAAAATCGCGAAGTCGATTTTTTCCCCAATCCTAGGTTTAACAACAATTTCCCATACAAATCATATTATCCCCTTAGATTCTATATAAATCTAATGTCGCCTCCCGCTGTCGCATGCGGGTGGACCTTGCGGCTTGTTTATTTTTATTTCCGCGTATCGGAGCTGCTCGCGCGGTGTGAACAACCCGGCGCTTACATTCTGCTGACGCAGCATTGTCACGTCGCGCGCGGTCTCCGGGCGCGCGGCCTCCGAGCGCGCGGCTGGTGCCTCTACGTTTACGTGCACGGCCGACGGGGCCACGGCGTTCGGCGAAGCCGTCGGTGTCGCCTTACGCGCACGGTAGCTCCTCAGCGCGAGGTAGCCAACTAACACTACCACAATAACTGCACAGATCGAGTACATACTTATATTATGCACCCACTGTCCGTGTATAATAAAGTCTCTATTTGCATTTTTCTCGATTTTGTCCATTTGTTTCCCGAGGTCCTCGATTTCTTCGGGATTTTGGATGATCGGTGCGAGGTCGAACTTGCCGTCCCCGGTTTTCACTTGTTGACGCGTCTGCTCTTCAATGTCCGACAGCGTTAAGTTAAACGGAGGCAAATAATGTTCGCCCTGGCAGAAACGACCGGGGACAACAAAATTCTCTATGTCTGTTTGACGCCGTTTTACCGGATATGAATGGAACATAAAACGGGGTTCGAACATTTATTATTCCGATCGCTTGTACGCTCCTGAATCATCGCCGGTTACCACAAATCGATTCGGGATGTTCGGTTAACATCGAACTGGGCATAGATCGGAGAGAAACTAGTAGAACCGCAATCCAATAAAGAGTCGGTTGGCGACGAATCACATATGAACTGGATCGAGACCGGTGAAACTTGCAATCTACTCGGGATATCTGGTTCACGTTGTACCAAAGATGAATCGGATAGAAACCGGTGATACCTGCGATATAATCGAAATGTCTGGTTTGCGGTGTACCGAAGATGAATCGGATAGTGCCCGGTAATACCTACGATATCGGGATATCTGGTTCACGTTGAACTGGATAGAATCCGGTGGTTCGTACGACCTTCTTTGGATGCCCGGTTTACGTCGAACCGCACATGAACCGGATAAAAACCAGTGGTACCTGCGATCTTATCGCCACATCTGGCTTATGTTGTACTGAAGATGAATCGGATAGCAACCGGTAATACGTCCAATATCGGGATATCTAGTTCACGTCGACCTGGATTGAATCCAGTCATTCGTACGACCTACTTTGGATTACCTGCTTACGTTGTGCCGAAGATGAATCGGATAGAAACCGGTGATACTTGCGATCTAATCACGATGTATGGTTTACGTTGTACTGAAGATGAATCGGATAGCAACCGGTACTACTTCCGATATTGGGATATCTGGATCACCTCGACCTGGATAGAATCCGGTGATTCGTGCGACCTACTTCCGATGACCGGTTTACGTTGTACCGAAGATAAATCGGATAGAAACCGGTGATGCCTTAGATCTAATCAGGATGTCTGTTTAATGTTGTACCGAAGGTGAATCGGATAGCAACCGGTAGTACCTCTGATATCGGGATATCTGGTTTACGTCGAACTGTATAGAATCCGGTGGTTCGTACGACTTACTTTGGATGACCGGTTCACGTCAAACAGCATATGAACCGGATGAAAACCAGTGGTACCCTCAATCCAACAGAGATGACAACTCACGACGAACCAGACATGCGCTGTATTGAGACCGATGGTACCTGCGATCGATTCTGGATTTCCGCATAGATTGAACTGGACATGACCCGGATAGATACCAGTTGTAACCGTGATCGTTTACTTTAAAAACTAGTGTTAATAAAAGAGGATCTGAATTGAAGTAAGCCTGCTACACATAGAAACATTCTATTTCTATGGAAACAAAAGTATTTGAAAAAACTCAATTTATGCTATAATAATAAATCTTGACAAACGATGGCTCGTTTTCTTTTTCTATGGAACGCACTACGAATTCACCAAGAAAATGTTCTTTATTTTATTTATTACATAGCTAGAAAAAAAATTAGTCAAACTCGTGACTCTGTTTCTCTCTCTCGTCATCAAATGGCTGTCATTTGCAAATGCTATGAATATCATCACAAATCATTACCGGTAAATAAATACATTTTCTATCAAGACATAAAATTTCTAATTTTTTTTTTAACGTAAAAAATTCATACCTTGAGGTCGTGTTAGTGTCCCATCCTGTCCTTTGGCTCAAAATTAGTCTTCAACTTGACAAGCTTGGAAAAAAATTCCGAACAAAATATCCCTATGATTTGCAAACAGTATGAGTCGCAGACTCTTTTTCATCATTTCTCGAAGTAAAATATGCCGTTAACTTGTTCTATGCTTTGTATCATATACTCCGACAGCCTTTTAAGTATTATTACTCGGCAAGTATTCTCATCGCATTCCTTTTGACGATCGATCTCCAATTCGTCTCGCCCTTCAAAACGTTGGACATTGCGATAGTCAAGTTACGTTGATCTTCACTTCCGTCAGTCTCATCGCTGTGTTCTTCAACGAGTAATCCAAGTCGCCTCATGTCATCGATGAAACCACTGTCATCAACATTTTCTGCAATTTCACGAAATGACAAAACACGTGTGAGGGATTTATCAGAGGTACAACTATACAATTTCAACATGCATATGAGGCATTCCATGGTAGTTTTTCCATTAAAAAATGCAACACTTGTCTAAAAATCAATTTAAGTCGTATCTACTGATGCACCAAATTTCACAATTAAACGAAAAATGTTGTTCGGGATATACCAATTTAATCTGTAAATCGTAACGAAATAATTAAAAAACGAAAATGTGCATTTTTATAGCCAACAAGAAAACATGTATACAGAATTAATTGTGTTATTTCAGGCCACGTTTTATAAACAAAAAAACAATATAAAATTGTTATTTTGAAATAGTAGGACTGGATTTAGGATTAGACACATTTCCGAGAACTCTTTGAGGTTTTTTGACAGCTCCACGCTACTCAAATGAGTGCAGATTTTTAAAGATAATTTATACAGAGTTTTATGCATCTGTTGACTATTTTGAGTGATGATTTGTATGGCCAGGCATGTTATTGGCCAGTGTAAAATGCAATTGCACTGGATTTGTGAAAATATCATTCGATTTACGAAAACTTCTGAAAAAGTATTTTTTGTTCCGCTTTTTCAAAGAATAAGCCGTGTTTTTTGCTCGATTTGGATGATTCACGGCCAATTAGATGTTTGGTCTTTCTTGAAAGATGCTTAACGAAATTGCCTCATGAATAATTTATAACGTTCAATCAACGGAAAATGTCACAAATTATTTATGAGGAAATGGGGAGAGCAGTGGCCGAGTGGTTTCGGGCGCGGGCTCACACGCAGTGGGTCCGGGTTCGATTCCCGGGTCGGGCACCAATGGATTTTTCTATGTGCTTTTTTCTGTGATCCCGGTGGTTCGGAATCCACCTTAAATATTAAGTCCAAAACCACCTTACTTTGGTCAATGTTCGGTCATTGTGCGGCTTCGGTGGATCCCAAGCGGTTCTCATCGCTTGGTTGAGTACCACTTAGCCGTGCATTGGCTGGGGCATCAGATCACTGGCAAGGAGGTGCCTTCGTAACGGCCCTTGGTGTTCGTGCTCGAGTTTACTCGCATTAACGCCGGGGGTCTTACGAAGACACCGGCTGCATTGGCACAGGTTTTCCGCAGTTTCCCTGTGCCCCCGGCAAATGCAATGCAGTAGGGGTAAGTCGGCTGCGGCCGCATGGGGGAGAGTGGAATTTAGAGGAACGAAAGGAGCCGTAAAAACCGAGAAGGTATACGGGAGGAATACAAGTCTGCTCTATTTATGAGGAAATTCGTGAAGCATCTTTTAAAGAAGACAGTAAGCCGTGAAATATCCAATTCAAGTGAAAAACACGGTTTATTCTTTGAAAAAAAAAAAATTAATAAAAAGTACCTTTTCGAACGTTTGCGTAAATTGTTTAATATTTTTGCAAATCCGTTGCAATTGAATTTTTCCCTAGTTAAGAACATACCTTGCCATACGAATCACCATTCAAAACAGTCAACAGATGCATAAAACTGTGTAAATTATTTTTATATAAATCAGTACTCATTTTACTAGTGTGGAGCGGTATAACATCCTTAAGTAATCACCGATTTTTGTAGTAGTTTTGTATTGTAGTGGGAAATGCCAGAAGCTGTTATTTTTTCTGTCATCGTTGTATTTTATCGTCATAAATAAAAAATAAAAATAAAATGTATCATCTTTTATATAATACAAAGACGGGAGAAAACATTTTTGTTTCACTTTAGCATTTTTCAGATTTTTTCAGGTTTTTGAATTGCGTTGTTTTTGTTTAGCTTTCAATATTGATTATTAAAAAAATTGATAAAAAACTGAAATAGTATATTGTGCAATAAGAGCAGAAAAAGGCGAGGGCAAGGTTTGCTGCACGAGCTAATAGCAACGGCGGCAATCGCACGAGCATCATGTACTACATAAACATCAGTAGAATGCCTCTTATGTATAAACATCAATTAACTGACCACCAAAAGGTAGAGTCCTGTTTTTTTTTATAATACGGTGGACCGATAATATGGCGTCATTGTTTGTCGCGTTCTCTTTCTCATTCTGTTTGCGACGGTATTGATCGTTGGCGACAAATATTATGAGCGTTTTCGCTATTAGTCTCTTGTTGAATCTGTACAAAATTGAAAATACACGATTACTCATATTACATGTCTGCAAGTGTGAATGCTCATTAATGTCGTTACATTTCATTACTCACACTAAGTATGTACGATTTGTCATTTTCGTCGAACCACAGCGGTCTACGATCGACTGTCCATCATTGCTTACACAGTACTTGTTGATCAAAAATTCGATCAAGTTCGGATCTACTCCGGCATCCTTGAAGTGTCGTACTATTGTCTCTTTTGTCATTGGAACGTCCGTTATATCGTTGGCCTTTGCATATTCCAGTGCAAGTTCAAGCTCAATCGTTTCGTGCTCAATTTCGACCGGATATACAAATTTTCCATCTACAGCGTAATACCAATACATTTTTGTCTATTAGTTGTTAAAAACGCTTACAATTAAGGTATGCAGTATTTATAAAAAAAATGTACGGTACCTTCGGATTTAAGACAAGCATCAGCCGTTAATATTTCCCGCATTTTGCTGACTGGGATTCCCAAGTCCCTGCCGAGTTTAAATATCGACTTTTTCGATTTCCTCAAGTTGACGTGTGGTTCACGTTCAACGTATGTCATGCCCTCCAATGCATCAATTAAATCGTCGATCAACTTTCTCGTTTCTCTGCTGCATATTTTTTTTTTGTTGACTTTACAGCTATGTCCACGAATTCCAGTTGCACTTGACTTTCCGACACCGTTGTCTTTTCTTCTAGCCCGTGCTTCCTTTTGTTGTTGCAGTCTTTTGGCAGCTTTTTCGGGATGATGTGAGTCCCGAGTGCACGATAGGTGTCTCTAAAGTATCGTTTTGTTGGCCGAATCCGTGACGACGAACAATTGAGGTTCCGCGCCGTAGGGTGTACTGGTTTCCTCGAAGAAATCCATGATTGCTGTTGTAGGGGAAAGAACAATCAAATAGTGGCTCGGTTTTCATGTGTATTACATTCCCGCATTAAGATTGCAAATAGAATAAGACACAAAAAACTGCATTTTTTGGAATCTGCGGCAAATAGGTATACTTTGCACAGTTCAATTACCGTGCAACGCGGAGTATTCGTCCTCAGTAACGACTCTGCATTTATCATCTTTTGGCATCTTCTTCTCACTCAGATACAGATAGACTTCGTTCATCTCTTGACCACAGCGCGTTAATCGCCATGTTGAATCGAGACCTCGAATCCTTGGCGGTAAGTATTTTGAATCCAACCGAGTACTGAAGGCGAGTACTTCCTATCGTCACCTATATTCGTATTGTTAGACACAAACCATTCCGTTTACCATTAGTTCATTCATCACTTTATTCCTATGTTTCGTAGTCAGTAATCGAAACACAGACCCATTTTTCGCCTTCGTCGTCTGTCTGCACGAATTTTCTAAAACGTTCTGACACCGATTGACTTTTCTCATCTCATTTCTGAATTACGTGTTCCATCTTTTTCGTGATTTCGGCTAAAGATTCTTTAATTTGTTTTGTCGCCTCTGTGCCTTCGCCCCGAACCGCGTTAGTATTATCTTCTGCACTTCTTGCCCGCTCGATTTTTAATTGTTTCTTCAATCGATCAATTTCTGTTTGTGCTTCAATATACATTTGCATCCAATTCAATGCTGGTCCATCGCTTTTGATATCTTCAGCACCCACGATTGAATCCTTTCAATTGACAAAATTAATAATCATATTATTTATGTCACTCCGTGCGTAAAACGCGATATTACGCACGCGAAGCGCATCTTCCGCACGTCGTGAAATAAAATTTCATACGATACACGTGCGTAAAACCTTTTCTCACTTGTATCGTAATGTACTATTACATATCAACGTAATGTTGTTTCCTTGATTATTTTCACAGCTGTGTATTACAATGTTACTCGTATTTATTGGATACGTATGTATTTCCGTGTTTCGAAAACTATCTGAAGTGCAACATACTGGTAATTCAAACGGCAATGTGCTAACGTTTCTCGGCCGGGTACTTTCGCCAGTACCGTTGCTGTTGGAATCGTCATGTATAGCAGCGTCTTTTTCGTTTTTGGAGAAGTCATCCGGCGAATTTTCAAGAGTCTCGGGCGTCTTTCTACTGCTCCGAGGCGTCTTATTACTTTGTTCATCGATGCTCGTTGGAAAGGCGCCGGACAAGTCGTGAAACATGGAAAACTGATATGTTGGATTTATTGAGAATTTGTCATTATAGCGATATTGATGACAAGAAGAATATTACACAAAAATGTATCTTCAAAATAAAAATGTTATACTAACTACTAAACGTGCAGCCATCCTGTAAACAAATCCTTTGTAAATAAAACATTCCATGATAAAAAATATTCCTTGGAAAAATATTGTAACAAGTGCAATGTATTAGCTAAGTAAAATTCATCGGCAGATGTTTCGCTGTAAAAAAACGTTTGGCATGCTAGTAACTTGGTTTTTTCATTTAAACTGCCACTGTCGTGCCAAATTTTTTATAGCGAAATATCTACTGATGAATTTTACTTGGCTAATACATTGGTGCAAGGTATCTTTTTTATCTTGGAATATTTTTATTTACAAAGGATTTATTTACAGAATGGCTACACTTTTAATACTTGTCGTAACATTTTTGTTTTGAAGAAAAATTGTCTGTGGAATTAAATTATTTTCTTACATTTAGTTAATTTTTTTAAATTACCTGTTGCTTATCGTCTTGTTCATTTTCCGCTGGATCTAATGCAGGTGCTTTGAATTGTGTCGTTGAAGATTTGAACTTTTTCTTCTGCTGGTCCTTTTCCTATTGAAGATAAAATTTACAATATTTTAAATCAAGGTTGTTTGTCGAAAATCGCACGCGGCTTTTCTCGTACTCACCTTGCGAGGAACTATTTGAATTTTCTTCTTCTCTGGTACAATGATGACTTCAGTCACACGCGGTTTTTCTAGTATATATTTTCCTTTTTTATGTCACCACTTTTTGTTTCGTTCGTCATTTCTGGTACTGAACTTATCGAAGATATTACTTCGTCGGTGTCCGATGATGAGCTCAAGTCGAGATATTTTGTGATTCGTTTCAATCTTTTGTAATGGGCTTTTCTTACTTCCGTGGCTTCATCATTTTTCGAATTGTCGGACGCAGAGTCCCCAGAAAATCCATGTGCCTCTGTCTCGGCAGTTTCCACGAGCCTCGTTTTTGTGGATTTTTCACCACGAGCATCAGCCGTCGATTGGCTATCAGGCGCGCTTAGCGCCGTTTTGGCATCGTCACTAACTCCAACGGTTGACTTTTTCGTCGTCATGTTCGTTTCTACTGTATTGATTTTTTCCTTATTCTCCTTCGACTCGCCGATTTCTTTTCTGCCGTCACAATCGGTATTCTCAACAATCCACGAATCACGTTTACAACCTTGTGATACTTTTTTCTGTGTATTTAACGACTCCGCCTCACAAGGCGACACAACGTAGTCGGGTTCTTGGGAAGTAGATGCGATCTCTTTGCGTTGCCGACGCTTATTCAACGTGTCACAACGATGATATTCCGACCCGAGATTTTTGAGACTCTTCGCACGGGCCGATGATATGGAACAATTTTTTGTTTGAAAGTCAGCACTCAACTGCGGAGTTACTTTTTTTACCCTTCGTTCAATATTGTTAGTCACCGTAGTGACACCGTCCGTTTTTTTATTCAAATTGCTGACATCCGTAAGACCCACTCGCGTCGGTGTTATTTTATGGCGTTTAATTTTCTGCGAAATTTTCAGTTCTTGATCAACCTTCGCTGCTGTGCGAGCCTCATCGATTTCTTTCCTCTGTGCAATTCGTGTAAATTAGTAAGTATCATTATATGACGCTACGAATGATATACAAAACGATTCACAATATACATACTCGTCTTTTCCTTTCTTTTTTTTCTTCGGGAGTGGACATAGCTTTGATTTTTATATTTTTCGTGTAACGTACAAGCTGAGGAGTATCGTTCTTCGTTTTTGCCGTCTTGTCTCGTTTGCCCTTTCCGCAGTCGTCCGCATTTGCGATGATCTCGGCAATGTGATTTTCACACTCTTCTTTTGTATCTTGAAAATAAAGTTGTCGATATATAGAGAAATGTTAACTGACAGTGGTAATATTTTTAATCCTCAACAATTGTTACAATTGCGACAATGCTAGATAAAGTGACAAAAAAGGCGATAATAGAATTGAAGAATGTCGGTTATTATATAGTTTTTTACTAGAGATGTGCAACGGTATACCTCTGTATTCAAAAGTGGAATATTCTTATTAATCTAAAAGTGGAAATTTGTTATAAATGTTAAGAAAAAACCCTAATGATTTCGGATCAAAATGACAATGGCTACCCTGCGTGCAGTGCAAGAATTCTACTTACGACCTTCAGCGGACATCGGTGCGTAACGCTGTTATTTTTCAGTGAAATTATTCAAAAAAATTCACAAAAGTTCGAAATATGAATAACATGCGGGGCAAGTTCTATTAAATTCTAATAATGACTTCCCACTAAAAAAAATCATAAAAACCAGTGAAAATGGGCCTCCTAATGTGCTACCCCCCCCCCCCCCCCCCCCCCTTAAGATGATGTGCTAGTGCATTGCCGGTAAAAAAGATCCTGTAAAACGCGTCGGATTCTTATTTACATTATTTTAATTCTTCATCAGTGAATATTACGAGCGTTATCCGGTTTCTATAAAAAAAATGCTGATAACAGGTCAATTTATCAATCATATTGACGTCTCTGACGCGACTGTACACCGGGAATAATATTGCAAACAAAAATACATCACAATCATACGCGAAACATTGTATTATCCGCGCGTTTTTTTTTTTGCACGGATTCATCGACGCAATATGTTCATTTATTTTTCTGTCTTCCCGCTAGGCACTTTCTGTCCTCTCGCCGGGGGGGGGGGGGGGGGGTCGAACGACATCGGGCGAATCGCGTCGAGCGGTGTTACGCGCGTTAAGAGAAAAGAAAAAGTATGTACGGGGCGAACTGGAGACCTTCTGGGTCGCCAGCCTGCACTGTCGCTCGAGGTATTAAACCGACCGATATGATTAAAACGATCGCGGCTAGATCGCGTCACCGGGGGTCAACGTCAAGGTGGAAGGAGAAGGACGCGGTGAGAGCGAGAGCTTTTATTGTTTACATGGCGGTTCCGTGACTTTGACGATGTAATCGAATTTTCGTTTCGCGGTTGAACAAAAGATCGCTGGCTCGTTATCGAATCGCGGTGTTTTCCTCATCGGCGTCGCAGAGAAACACCGTTGATTATTCTCACTTTCGATCTTTCGTCAATACATTGTATCGGCAGGACACTTTTGTTTCCCGCGCCCGGTTATTTATGACATTTCCAACGAGAATTTAAGAACGAGCCTTCTGGCCGGAAGTTTCGTGGAATTATGCTAGTTATTTTTTCACTGACTTGAGCCTAACAGACGTTTATCAGCGAGATCCTGAAAATCCGATTACAAACATTTTTACGATTACAAACAATTTTCCGATTACAAACATCTAGAAACGACAACAAAATATATAACATCACGCCCCCGAGGGTGAAGGGCGATAAAATGTAATAAAACTTTTTGTGTTCTTTTTTATTTATATCGTGGCCAAGAACGCGTGTTCTTGGCCACGATTGAATTTTCGCGCAAGAGTTGAGACGTACTGACAGCGCCTAAGGAGTCTGCAGTCTGTCCTTCTCGCCTTTTCTTCATAAAATCAACCGTGGCGGAGAATAACACTTCACGAAGATTCTATCTCACTCGCATTTATGATGATCTGAGAAAGACAGTAGATGTGTACCACGTCATTTAAGAAGAAAACAATATTTGGCTCTCTTTAATTTGAGTAATCTGAACATTGAAGAAAAGATAACTCAGACTACTTAAATTGAAATGATCAACGTTATCCTCAACAATTCAATTTCGTTAAAAACTTCTAATGCAAAATTCATTGGTTTTCTATTTTTGAAGGAGAAAAACATCTGGATTTCCAACAATTACAATCATACAAATAAAAAAAAAAAAAACTAAAAGATTTTCTTATTTTTTATATCTTCTCCGAGTTTCTTTTTATTATCCCGTGAACGTCATTACTTATCAGAACTTAGTTTGCTTATTGCAGCAATCTCGATAACACGTCCAATTCACAACATATTTGCAGCATTTTGGCAAACTTTTTAAAATAGACTAGCTCATACGCGCGCTCCGCGCGCTTACCCAGTTGCAGATACATTATTTTACGTTACATCAATCTTATGCATAAAAGCTCCTAAGCAAAAACAATAACTTGACAATTTCAATAACAGTGCCACCGCTACTACGTTTTTCTCTGCTATTGCTCCGGCTTCTTTCAAGCCTGCTATCTTAGACGGAGCCAAGAGCTTTTTATTTGCACTAGGAACAATGGTGCGCGCTCCATCCATCGTATATCCATCGTAGGAGGAACCTTACGATTTTCAGCGCAAAAAAAAAGTTCGATTTAACGAAATTTCAAAACCCTATCCAATGGGAAATATCCCGCTGATCCAAAAAATCACGGGGGTTAGCTCGAAAACCGTAAATTCGAGGAGACAAACGAGAAAAATGGTTTTTCATTTTGGCGAATTTTAATGCTTCACTAAAATCGGTGTAATTCATCAACGCCCCGAAACAATCCGGATTTTCTATTTGCGTTCGAAAACATACCTTTCAACAAAGAGAATGCCACTAGGCGCAATGCGATATCTCGATATTTCGATTTTTGGCAGAATTTGAAAGTTGACCTATAAAAATTGAAAATTTTTGAAAGTGGTAACCCAAACCGTTTTTTCTGCGAAAAAAATTCGGTTTAACGAAGTTTAAAAGCCTATCCGACGGGAAATTTCCCGCTGAGTCCAAAACTGCCCGGTATTTGCCCGAAAAATCGAACATTCGGGGAGAAAAAAGCGAAATATGATTTTTAACTTTTTTCAAATTCGGGCACTTCACTAAAATCTGTGTAATCCTTCAGCGCCCCTGGATAATCGGGATTTTCCCCATGTAAAAAAACGGAAAATTCAATGTGAACTCAAAAGTTTGATAAAATTCATACATATTCAGAAAAATGATCGGACAATTTTCATTGAAACAAAAAAATTAGGTTGTCGACAGTTTCGTTGACCAATTTTATGTTTCATTGACTTGTTAATAACATTTTGGAGTTATCATTATGTAAAATTAATCTTTCCAACGTCCTTAATATGCATGATGTTGTTCAGATGTTTATATTATCGAGAAGTGGTTCTAATTTCCTGTCAATTTTCGAAAACTTATGCGAACTCAACTTAACCCATTAACGTCCCAGCGTCCCGATTTCTTACCAAACTTTCAACGCGATTATTTTTTATGTTATCGGCGTTGAAAAAGATTTGTTTTCGGATATATCGACGTAGAATTTTATGCTCTTTCAGAATACCGGCTCAAAATTTCGATTAGACATAAAGAAAGAAAAATATGGCCGATTCAAGCGTGAAAAACGTGAAATTTTTTGAAAAAAACCTTTTTGCGCATTTTTTTGCAATGTTACCGCAATGAATTCATACTGTAATCATGATCAGAGGTGATCGGAATAGTTAAAGTTTAACAGAGAATTTTCATGTAATCATTGAACCACTCCTTTTTACAATATGGCGGCTAGAACGTAAATATTCTACAAAAACATAAGCTAATTTATTTCTCGGAAACTATTGAGCTTAGCTCAAATTATGTAAGCACAAAATATCTTAGAATTGGTCAAAGAATATCCTCAAATTTTTTAAAAACTTTTTGAGATAATTTTTGGTTTTTCAAAATATCAAAATAATTAAAATTGACAATTTTTTTTTTTTTTTTTTTTTTTTTCTTAAAAAATTTGAGAGTATTCTTTGACCAATTCTAAGATATTCTTGTTCGTAGATAATTTGTGCTAAACTCAATAGTTTCCGAGAAAAAAATCAGCTTATTTTTGTAGCATATTTACGTTCTTGCCGTCATATTGTAAAAAGGAGTGTTTCAATGATTGCATAAAAATTTACGCATAAAGTAATTCGTATTGTGTCGATACATTTTTTAAGAAAAAACAAAATTTTGCAATTTAAATTTTTTTGATATTTTGGAAAACCAAAAATCATCTCAAAAAATGTTTGAAAAATTTGAGGATATTCTTTGACCAATTCTAAGATATTTTTGTGCTTACATAATTTGAGCTAAGCTCAATAGTTTCCGAGAAATAAATTAGCTTATGTTTTTGTAGAATATTTACGTTCTAGCCGCCATATTGTAAAAAGGAGTGGTTCAATGATTATATGAAAATTCCCTGTTAAACTTTAACTATTTCGATCACCTCTGATCATGATTACAGTATGAATTCATTGCGGTAACATTGCAAAAAAAAAATGCACAAAAAGGTTTTTTTCAAAAATTGTCACGCTTTTCACGCTTGAATCGGCCATATTTTTCTTTCTTTATGTCTAATCGAAATTTTGAGCCGGTATTCTGAAAGAGCATAAAATTCTACGTCGATATATCCGAAAACAAATGTTTTTCAACGCCGATAACATAAAAAATAATCGCGTTGAAAGTTTGGTAAAAAATCGGGACGCTTGGACGTTAATGGGTTAAGGTAGTCTGAGCACATTGAGTGACGCGGCATAAGTTCGAGGGTGTTTGAGAGAGAATTACGAATAGTTCTCGATGAGGTAAGAATGTGAACAAAAATCAAGCATATCGAAGGTGCTGAAGAGATTACTTTGTACAATAATCATTAAAAAAATCTTAACAACATATTACTGAAATTACTGAAATAAATCATTGTTCAACAAAACTCCCGTCAAACTAATCTTTTTTGTAATAAAAATGATTTTTTTATTTTTCTGCGTACGTATGAATTTTTCCAGAATTTTCTCTGATTTTTATTTTAACATAAACAAGCAACCCGGTCGCCCCTGCGGGGCGCCGGGCTGTTGTTGGGGGGCTCCGCCCCCCAAACCCCCATTGGGGGGCTCCGCCCCCCAAACCCCCCGAAAATGACCCTGCGACAAAAATGTCCCTTCGGGACATTTTTCCCTGGTGTCATTTTAAGGCACTCACGCGGTCGTCGCGCTACGCGCTCCGCAGGGGGGCCGTTCGGTCGTCGCGCTTCGCGCTCCGCTCAGTGCCGTTCGGGCGTCGCGCTTCGCGCTCCGCTCAGTGCCGTTCGGGCGTCGCGCTACGCGCTCCGCACAGTGTCGTTCAGACTGGAGCTGTGAGCGGTAACTAGTACGCAGTGGAAAAATATTCACTTGTTCACCTAAGTAGAGTTCTTCATTACCGACACATGCAGCTAACTGTGTCGGTATATTGGAGTTCTCTAGAATTCAATCTATAGCCGCCTCGTTCACAGATAGTTTTCGCCTCTTAAGGGGCTGCTGGAGTAGATTTTTTTACCGACCAGTCGGTAAAAAAATCTATTCCAGCAGCCCCTTAATATTTACCAGTCGATATCCACATGATGTAATGATTATTAAGCTTATTAAGAGACGAAAACTATCTGTGGACGAGGCGACTTTAGATCGAATTCTAGAACTCCAATATACCGACATGGTTAGAAGCATGTGTCGGTAATGAAGAACTCTACTTAAGTGAAAAATATTTTCTGTCAAAATCCCATTCGGGAGAACGGACTTTCGAGTGTTCGATACATTCAGGCAAATGGTGCATTCGGGAACATTACAATTCTGTTGAAATGAAATTCGGTATTTTCATCCGTTCTGCATAAAAACTTTTCGGCGTTTTCACCGTTCGGCTAATAAATATTTCGGTATTATGACTCGTCGGATCTTTTCTCATTCGGGTGAACGGTCAATCGGCATTTATAAATTCGCGCGTTTAGTACGTTCGGCAATCGTATTTTTTGGTCGAGTGACGGCAAGCCGTCAGCGCGATTGCGGTCGCGGCGTGAATTATGAATCAGGTGACAATCGTGAAACACCTGAATTTGTTGGGTTCTATTTTTTTATAGTAGTTAATTAATTTAATAATTGAGTGTAAAAAAATGTTAGAAATCAATAAAATCATGAATGCAGGTGTTATATGGTAATTACGTGATGATTTACAATGAGTAAATAAAATTGACAAAAACATTAGCAGTGACAAGTGAAAATTTACAGACGAAACCAGACAATAAATAGTGAGAATACAGTTATGAGTGCCAGTGAATAAAAAATAACGAATAATTTAATGAAAAATATACATTTCAAACATATATAGTTCCGTAGAGGAGGTGTCAATATGTTTTACGAATTTTGTGTTTAGGTTATGTTTATACTCATATTTTAGTTTGGTATATTAATTATGAATTAATAATACAATAAAACTGTATCAGTGCAATTAATAAATATAACAAGCAACCCGGTCGTCCCTTCGGGGCGCCGGGTTCTTGTTGGAGGGCTTCGCCCCCCAAACCCCCATTGGGGGGCTCCGCCCCCCAAACCCCCCGAAAATGACCCTGCGGCAAAAATGTCCCTTCGGGACATTTTTCCCTGGTGTCATTTTAAGGCACTCACGCGGTCGTCGCGCTCCGCGGTCCGCAGGGGGTCGTTTGGACGTCGCGCTTCGCGCTCCGCGGTCCGCAGGGGGTCGTTTGGACGTCGCGCTTCGCGCTCCGCACGATGCCGTTCGAAAGTCGCGCTTCGCGCTCTACACGGTGGCGTTCGGACGTCGCGCTTCGCGCTCCGCACCGTGCCGTCCGGACGTCGCGCTTTGCGCTCTGCACGATGCCATCCGGACGTCGCACTTCGCGCTCCGCACGATGCCGTTCGGACGTCGCGCTTTGCACTCCGCACGATGCGGTTCGGACTAGAGACGTGAGTGGTATACATGACCAGTAATTTCACGATTAAAAACGGTATGTGACCGGTGTTAAATTTACGACATCGGTAATAAAGTCATATAGTGTCTTAGTGATTAAGAATTCTCGTCAAGATACGGTGAATTTACGAACGTTGCTGTAATTTTACCAAAAAATTCGTTATAGACAGTTTACCATTTTTTATGGTGAATTCACCAACAAAAATTTGTAACCGGTCAAACTTACGAGCATTTTTCGTGACCGTATTTTCACAACACAAAGTTTGTAGAAAAAAAATGTGGATAAAAGACGGTAAAGGTACGGTAGTTTCATTGTTATTTTACAAAAAATAAAAATACCGGTATTTTCATATCTATATAACTCTGTGATGTTCAATGTCGGTCATTTTCAAAAAATAAAAAGTCATTCGAATCAATAGAAACTGACCCATAAAATGGTCAATAGAAAATGTGGAGTATAAATTTGATACTCGAATTTTTTTAGTCGATGTTTCATAAAAAAACAACACCGAACGTCGATTAATCGACGAAGATCGGTTTTGTGACGGTCATTTGACCGTCACAAAACCGTTTGGACCGTCACATGACGCTTGTCGAAATGACTGTCATTTTTACTTCGACCAAATAGGCAAAAAATGACGTCACAAAACCGTCAAATGACGGTTATTTCTTGGTCTTCTGAACTGTTATAAAAATTACCGTTATTTCAAATCTCTATGTGTGTCAATCGAAATGAGAAAATCAATTGAAATGATAAAAAAACACGGTGTCTCCAGTAAAAGAGTCTTAGAGCGTCTCGTCTCGGTCGGTAAGGTACCCAAGCAACATTAAGTCATCCAAAAGGCATCGAAATGATGACACACGAAAGTTAGGGACATCTTTTTTTCTCAGTGAAAAGGCGTCTTTTGTAAACCAAATAGTATCACTTATGTCCGCCAGAAAGGTAACTGTGGCGTAACGGAATTATGACTTTTTGATGACGTAAAACTGTTGTCAAAATGGCATCATATTTCGAACTGTTATCGGTGACCGAAAAGACAACTTAATGTCATCTTACGGGCATATCTGACCGACATCATTAAAAATGTTACGTACAGGACACGATCTTATGGTGATCAAAACGTTAACTTTTTGTTAACGGATAACTGATATTGCAATGATGTCATGTTGCTAACCAGTATTTGTCGGCAAAAAGGATGCAACCAGTTACCTTAATGGTCACTTATAGACGACATATAAACGGCGACGTAATGGCACCTTTTTAATGGTATCCACTGGACGAATCCAAAGGATATCCTTTTTGACATTTATATATCGGTGGTATACCCTGGAAAATGCATAGTGACAAACTATTTTTATTGTTAGTCCATAATACGCATATTGTTATATTAACAATACCTTTCTCGCAGTTTTTACCGTAACACTTTCAATTAGTCACAATTAAAAGTTCTCATGGTACCAATAGAAAAAGATAATGAAATATAACAATAGGCGTATGGACTAAAAATGAAAATAAGTTTATCACTTTACATTTCCCAGAGGACTGCCACCGATATATATACATATTAACAATTATTAATTAATTAATATGTATATAATCGGATGGTTTCAAACAGTAAAGTCCATGTATTTTATGGAAAATAGCAAAAGTGAAAATTTATTTTTCTTATAGGCACAGCTTCGAGACTTTTTCTATATATATATATATATATATATATATATATCATTCGGCTTCGCGATCGTCCTGATGGCGTTTCTTCGTTGCCGCTGTCGTTGACGCTTTGATTCTGTCGCCTCCGCGACGAAGCCACTCCGCTATCTTCTCCTGGACGAACTTTATTTTCGTGTCGTGATGCGAAGCCCGTACGATTTCTGTACACATAATAAAAACCATAACTTTAACATGGCGTCCGGTTAAAAAGAATGTGATTCATGTAAGTAAATTAATATACTTACGAACGATTAATCCTGGAAACGTGAACGTGGACAGCTTTGGTTTTTCTGGAGGCCCCAGCACCCACACCACTTTTTGTGTGAGGACGACTTGGCTCCTTGGACAGCTCGACTCGACTGAGCTCCTTGGACAGCTCGACTCGACTGAGCTCCTTGGACAGCTCGACTCGACTGAGCTCCTCGGACAGCTCGACTCGACTGAGCTCCTGACACAGCTCTCGATTTGCAGCTTCTGAGACAGTTCTCGACTCAGCTCCTGACAGCTCTCGACTCAGCTCCTGAGACAGCCTGGCGCGACCTGACCCGAAAAAATATTACAATGAAATTGGTACGAAGTAACCCGACAAATATTGTCACGACATTTTTTTTTTTTTTTGGTTATGCACGTGCGAGGCGAAGGGTTATGTACGCTCGTATATAATCCCTCATTATTGTACCACGTGAATTATTACTAAAAGGACATTCTATGTATCGGTGTACTTACCAAAATTCTCCCGATGACGAACGATTACTCTCGCTGTAATACTAATGAAAATCGTCGTCTCATCGATGCACGTGGCGTGTGTCTCTTCGCACTCTTCGATGTGCCGGCTCGATCGTCGCGCACACGCGGGCTGCGATATGGCTGAACAAGGAAAATCCAAAAGACATCGATACGATACCTTTCGGATAACCTTATATTATTCCCGTCACGGAATAAAAAGACGACTTACAGTCAACATATCGGTAAAGCGCGCGAAATACAAAAAGATGACTTAAAGCGGTCATTTAACTTTGTTCGATGGATAACCATTACAAAGGCACCAAATAGTTACCTGTTTATCGATATCCATATGGAGATATTAAATAAGGTATCTTATTTTATATGTCCATTTGATATCAATAAATAGATAACTATTTGGTGCCTTTGTAATGGTCATCTATCGAACAAAGTAAAATGATCGCTTTAGGACAACTTTTAAGGAGTGTCTTTAAAATGACATAAAATAGACGTCTTTACGAGAACGTATTTTGGATCGATATTTGTTACCGATATTTGGGCAACTTTTTGATGTCCTGAAATGGATATCCATCAGACAAAGTCATATGATGCCTTTTGGACGACTTATATTGAGAACATTTACGGTAACTTAAAAATGGAGTCATTAAGTCAACGTCCATATGGACATACATTTGAAGTCACATTACAGCTATCATTCGGACATATCTAAAAGGCAACCTATAACGGATATCGTATAGGTGTCTTTTTGACAGTATTGTTGCTTGGGTAGTGGAAATGGACTTGTCTCGAGACGCTATCGTGTCTCTTGAAAAGTCGTAAATCGTCATTAAGTTCTACTTTCTTATTATAGTTAAATCATTTAATAACAAAGTGTAAAGAAGAGTTATCGTTAAAAAAAAAAAGATACAAGAAATTAATAAAACCGCCCCAGCAGATCGACCAACCACGAAAAATCCAACCAGGTCGGTTTAGAACACGAAAACAACCAGTATTTTGAAGAAAACAACCACCGACAAACCGTGTTCTCAACTAAATCTCAGTTGGTCGGTGGTTCGTTTCGATGAAATACTAGTTGATCCCGTGTCCTAAAACGACCCGGTGGGGATCATAGTCGGTATACGGTTGGACCGAACTGTTAGGGCGTGAACGCAGTTGTAATTTGGTGATTACGATTGTTTTATGATAAATAAATTAAATCGAGAGATACATCAGCCACAGTGACAGGTGAACATTCTGAGACAAAAACAGCCCTGATGCACGCCACATTACACGGTCAAATACACGCGTGTAATGTCTTCATCTATTTGACCGTGTAATTTTAAGAAAATACACGGTCAGCTGTAGATTCAATCGCAAATGCACGTACAAATAAACGAACAAATACACGGTCCGGGCGCCGTAAATTTGATCGCAAATGCACGTACAAATAAACGCACAAGTATACAGGGTCCGGGCGCCGTGGATTTAATCGCAAATGCGCGTACAAATGAACGCACAAATACACGGTCCAAAAAAATCTGACCGTGTATTTTCTAAAAATTATACAGTAAAATAGATGAAGACATTACACGCGCGTATTTGAACGTGCATTTGTCCATTCATTTTATCGTGTAATCGATCGTGTACCGTCCTACCAGGGAGACCAAAAAACAGCGAATGCAGTGATAAGATCCAGTGAAAATAATCAAAAAACAAATAATTCAATATAAAATATACATTATTCATTTATATTACCGATGTGTGTCAATCGAAATGAGGTCAAAACACGGTGTCTCCGGTAAAAGAGTCTTGAAGCGTCTCGTGTCGGTCGGTAAAGTAGGTTTTGTCTACACTGGAACCTCTTATAGCGCACACCCTCATAACGTACATTGGGAAACGTACCAGCGCTGTGATTGGATGATTTTGCGAGAGAGAGTGAGAGGCACGAACGTTTCGCGTTCCTGATTGGCTCTTCACTTAGCGTACATGTCCCCGCATTTGGTACGCTATGAGAGGTTCCACGGTACTTGGACTTGTCTCGAGACTAGAGATGTGGAATTACCGTAAAATCCTGGGACGGTAAACTTACCAAAAAACAATGTCAGTGAATTCGTACACAAGTGACGCGGTATCGTTTGATAGTTTGTAATTAGTGTTTGTTAGTGATTAATAGTCCACGATATTTATTTGAATTTCCTTCGTAATAAGTATCAAATTAATAAAAATTAATTTATTAAAATGTATTAATGTAGGTAATTATCACTCTAAAATGATCTTATGGCAAATATAAGAGAAGAAATATCTGAATTGAGATAAAATATGAGTACGCTGTAAGTTATAGCCAAAGTCAAGTACGCAGTGGAAAAATATTCACTTGTTCACCTAAGTAGAGTTCTTCATTACCGACACATGCAGCTAACTGTGTCGGTATATTGGAGTTCTCTAGAATTCAATCTATAGCCGCCTCGTTCACAGATAGTTTTCGCCTCTTAAGGGGCTGCTGGAGTAGATTTTTTTACCGACTGGTCGGTAAAAAAATCTATTCCAGCAGCCCCTTAATATTTACCAGTCGATATCCACATGATGTAATGATTATTAAGCTTATTAAGAGACGAAAACTATCTGTAGACGAGGCGACTTTAGATCGAATTCTAGAACTCCAATATACCGACATGGTTAGAAGCATGTGTCGGTAATGAAGAACTCTACTTAAGTGAAAAATATTTTCTGTCAAAATCCCATTCGGGAGAACGGACTTTCGAGTGTTCGATACATTCAGGCAAATGGTGCATTCGGGAACATTACAATTCTGTTGAAATGAAATTCGGTATTTTCATCCGTTCGGCATAAAAACTTTTCGGCGTTTTCACCGTTCGGCTAATAAATATTTCGGTATTATGACTCGTCGGATCTTTTCTCATTCGGGTGAACGGTCAATCGGCATTTATAAATTCGCGCGCTTAGTACGTTCGGCAATCGTATTTTTTGGTCGAGTGACGGCAAGCCGTCAGCGCGATTGCGCACGATTGCGGTCGCAGCGTGAATTATGAATCACGTGACAATCGTGAAACACCTGAATTTGTTGGGTTCTATTTTTTTATAGTAGTTAATTAATTTAATAATTGAGTGTAAAAAAATGTTAGAAATCAATGGAATCATGAATGCAGGTGTTATATGGTAATTACGTGATGATTTACAATGAGTAAATAAAATTGACAAAAACATTAGCAGTGACAAGTGAAAATTTACAGACGAAACCAGACAATAAATAGTGAATACAGTTATGAGTGCCAGTGAATAAAATATAACGAATAATTTAATGAAAAATATACATTTCAAACATGTATAGTTCCGTAGAGAAGGTGTCAATATGTTTTACGAATTTTGTGTTTAGGTTATGTTTATACTCATATTTCAGTTTGGTATATTAATTATGAATTAATAATACAATAAAACTGTATCAGTGCAATTAATAAATATAAAAATTGAAAAATCATTTCGGAATCAATTATTTTGACATTATAATATGTGGAATGTACAGCGGATAATTATTTTGAAGAGAAAAATATTATTGTTATCATAACTGTGAAATTAATTAAAATTGAATATTTTGATTCTATTATGGTAGGTAATCATCATTCTAAAATGATCTAAGGGCTAATATGAGGAAAGATACATTTGAATTAAGGTAAAATATGAGAACGCTGCAAGTTTTAGTCAAATTACTTTATTGACTGCGAAGACTGACAGCCGGACACAATTTTCAATTTAATGATTTGAGTGTCTTAGGTATTCACGACTTAAAAAGTGTGTAAGAAAAAAACTAAAAAAAGTGCATCAAGATTAAGTTGAATTAGAATTATGCAGCAAGTTTCAGCCAAATTCTTCCATCGATGGCCAAGATTGAGACCCGTATACAACTTGACGACCAAAAGTGCCAAATTTCTTCAAGTGAACTCCTGTATAAAATGATTGGAAAATTAACACACTTCATGGGCATACTTCCCAGTGCTAGACTAAGAAATATTCCAAATTTCAACTTGTTCGCTCTGTTCAGTCCAGAGCCACTAAGTGATACGGACGTCCGGGTAACACAAAATCTTGTCTGAAGGAAAAAATGTCTTTAGTAATGCAAATTCCGTATTATTTTATGTCAAGAATATGTATTTTAGCATGCTTAAGAAATGTGAACTAAAAAGTAGTGGATAAAATAAAATTATATTAAGATTTTCCTTAAAAAACGTATTTACACCCTTGGACAGCGAATTCAATAGGCACTCTTGGTGCGTTTTCTTAAAACGTGAGTGCCTAAAAATTGAAAAATCATTTCGGAATCAATTATTTTGACATTATAATATGTGGAATGTACAGCGGATAATTATTTTGAAGAGAAAAATATTATTGTTATCATAATTGTGAAATTAATTAAAATTGAATATTTTGATTCTATTATGGTAGGTAATCATCATTCTAAAATGATCTAAGGGCTAATATGAGGAAAGATACATTTGAATTAAGGTAAAATATGAGAACGCTGCAAGTTTTAGTCAAATTACTTTATTGACTGCGAAGACTGACAGCCGGACACAATTTTCAATTTAATGATTTGAGTGTCTTAGGTATTCACCACTTAAAAAGTGTGTAAGAAAAAAACTAAAAAAAGTGCATCAAGATTAAGTTGAATTAGAATTATGCAGCAAGTTTCAGCCAAATTCTTCCATCGATGGCCAAGATTGAGACCCGTATACAACTTGACGACCAAAAGTGCCAAATTTCTTCAAGTGAACTCCTGTATAAAATGATTGGAAAATTAACACACTTCATGGGCATACTTCCCAGTGCTAGACTAAGAAATATTCCAAATTTCAACTTGTTCGCTCTGTTCAGTCCAGAGCCACTAAGTGATACGGACGTCCGGGTAACACAAAATCTTGTCTGAAGGAAAAAATGTCTTTAGTAATGCAAATTCCTTATTATTTTATGTCAAGAATATGTATTTTAGCATGCTTAAGAAATGTGAACTAAAAAGTAGTGGATAAAATAAAATTATATTAACATTTTCCTTAAAAAACGTATTTACACCCTTGGACAGCGAATTCAATAGGCACTCTTGGTGCGTTTTTTTAAAACGTGAGTGCCTAAAAAACGCGATTTTCAAACAACACTAAATTTTGAAAAAAATGTATACGTATGTAGAAAAATGAAAAGATCACTTTCATAACAGAAAAAATGAGTTTACCGAGTATTTTGTTGAACAATTATTTATTTTAGTACTTTGTTAATAATATTTATTACATTATTATTGTGCAACGTAATCTCTTTAGCATCTTCTGTATGCTTAGTTTTTCTCAGATATCTCATCGAGAACTGTTCGTAATTCTGTGTCAAACTCCCTTGAACTTATGCGACGTCAGTCAATGTGCGCATACTATCTTAATGCGCAAGGACTACCTTAAGGGGTATTAGGTTATTTACCACAAAATAACGGGAATTGTAACTGGCTATTTCACTGGTCACTGGTTAATTTAGGTAACTATAAATTTAACGAATTACCTGCAACCTGTATCAACTGAACCGCAGCAAGATCCTTCGTCTTCGGGTCCATTCCTCCGCTTATCCTTACCGTCTTCCGGTGTGCAAGCGGCCTTGCAATTTCTCTCTTCAACCATTCTATCGTACATGGTTCAAATTTGTTTACGTCTCTGTCGTTGCGCTACAGTAGTTGTTCGCTTTGCACGGTGACGAAACGTAGGTTCAATGGCTTTTTGATCCAATCCTTCTTTATCACGCAGTAACTGCTGTTACCATGCGACGACATCTCCGTTGTATCTGTCAAAAGAAGAAACGTTTGGTTATTAATTTTTTCAATTACTCAAAGGGCGGCAACTAACGTTGCGACATTTCTTCAAAGAAAAAACGTTACGTTATTAATATTTGCAAGAACTAAAAGCGTTACAATTAACGTTTATACATTGCTTCCTTATGAGGATCGCTTTTATTTATTGAGTCTTTTATTGGGTTCCTTGTTAAGGTAGCATGAGCACATTGACCGACGTCGCATAAGTTCGAGGGAGTTCGAAAGAGAATTACGGACAGTTCTCGATCAGATAAAAATGTAAAACAATCAAGCATATGGAAGGTGCTAAGATTACTTTTGACAATAAAAAAAAAATGTTTTCAAAATATTACTGAAATAAATAATTGTTCAACAAAACACCCGACAACCTTATTTTTTTATAAAAATGATATTCATATTTTTCTACATACGTATGCATTTTTTCAGAATTTTCTCTGATTTTCAACTTCAACAAAAATACCGCGATTTTCTTTCTTTTGGAAGATTTGTTGGACAATTTTATTTTTCATTAATTTGTTAATAATATTTTGGAATTGTTATTATGCAAAATTAATCTCTTAACGCTTTTGACATGCATGATTTTTTTCAGATATTTATATTTTCGAGAAGAGGTTGTAATTCCTTCTCAATTTTCGAAAACTTATGCGAACTCAGCTTTTGAAACGTGTTTTCTCCGAAACGGTGGTTATTCATTTTTCCAATTACTCAACGAGTGTGAGCTTCAGCACTCGCCTTCGACTCTTGCTGCAGCTCACCACTCGTTGAGAAAAAGCTTCGTCACACTCGTATCGAAAACTACTACTATTTGTTTCATGAAATTGTTAATAACACTTCGCAATTATTATGCAAAATTAATGTTTCCAATACCTTTAGTGTGCATGAATTTTTTCAGGTTTGTAGACCATCGAGAAGTGTTCGCAATTTTCTCGCACTTTTCTCGAATTTATGCGAATTGAATACGTCGCGCTCCTACATCTTTAAGGTAGTCCTCCCGCTATGGCTAATGCCGCATAAATTTGAGGGAGAACCGGACAGTTCCCGATAAGAATAAAATCTGAACAAATCAAGCATATGGAAGATGCTGAGAAAATTATTTTGGCACAATGATCATGAAAAAATGTTAATAATAAATTATTAAAGAGTGCAACAAATTTCCCGGTAACCTGATTTGTCTGATGCTTGAAAATTACGTTTTTTTTAGTATAAAATAAGAAATCATACAAAATTCTGAAAATCATACGTATTTACAGAAATAAACAAATGTTTTTCATAACAAATAAAATTAGGTTACTGGGAAATTTGTTGCACTATTATTTATTTAACCCATTAACGTCCAAGCGTCCCGATTTCTTACCAAACTTTCAACGCGATTATTTTTTGTTATCGGCGTTGAAAAACATTTGTTTTCGGATATATCGACGTAGAATTTTATGCTCTTTCAGAATACCGGCTCAAAATTTCGATTAGACATAAAGAAAAAAAAATATGGCCGATTCAAACGTGAAAAACGTGAAAATTTTTGAAAAAAACCTTTTTGTGCATTTTTTTTTGCAATGTTACCGCAATGAATTCATACTGTAATCATGATCAGAGGTGATCGGAATAGTTAAAGTTTAACAGGGAATTTTCATGTAATCATTGAACCACTCCTTTTTACAATATGGCGGCAAGAACGTAAATATTCTACAAATACATAAGCTATTTTTCTTCTCGGAAACTATTGAGCTTAGCTCAAATTATGTAAGCATAAAAATATCTTAGAATTGGTCAAAGAATATCCTCAAATTTAAAAAAAAAATTTTGAGATGATTTTTGGTTTTCCAAAATATAAAAAAAATTAAAATTGCCAATTTTTTTTTTTTTTTTCTTAAAAAATTTGAGGGTATTCTTTGACCGAGGGTATTCTAAGATATTCTTGTTCCTAGATAATTGTGCTAAACTCAATAGTTTCCGATAAAAAAATTAGCTTATTTTTGTAGCATATTTACGTTCTTGTCGTCATATTGTAAAAATGAGTGATTCAATGATTGCATAAAAATTTACGCATAAAGTAATTCGTATTGTGTCGATAAATTTTTTAAGAAAAAAAAAAAAATTGCAATTTTAATTTTTTCGATATTTTGGAAAACCAAAAATCATCTCAAAAAATTTTTGAAAATTTTGAGAATATTCTTTGACCAATTCTAAGATATTTTGGTGCTTACATAATTTGAGCTAAGCTCAATAGTTTCCGAGAAAAAAAATAGCTTATGTTTTTGTAGAATATTTACGTTCTTGCCGCCATATTGTAAAAAGGAGTGGTTCAATGATTACATGAAAATTCCCTGTTAAACTTGAACTATTCCGATCACCCCTGATCGTGATTACAGTATGAATTCTTTGCGGTAACATTGCAAAAAAAAATACAAAAAAAGGTTTTTTTTTTTCAAAAAATTTCATGTTTTTCACGTTTGAATCGGACATATTTTTTTTTTCTTTATGTCTAATCAAAATTTTGAGCCGGTATTCTGAAAGAGCATAAAATTCTACGTCAATATACCCGAAAACAAATTTTTTTCAACGCCGATAACATAAAAAATAATCGCGTTGAAAGTTTGGTAAGAAATCGGGACGCTTGGACGTTAATGGGTTAAGTAATTATTATCAACATTTTTTAATCATTATTTTGCCAAAATAATCTTTTCAGCATCATCCATATGCTTGATGTTTTCCGATTTTTATCTTTCGAGAACTGTCCGGAAATTCTGTCTAATTCTCCCTCGAACTTATGCGGCATTAGACAAGGCGGGAGGACTACATTGATGAAGCTTTTTATGTAATTACTTGAATTGAATCTGAATCTGAAATTCAATATCAATAAATTTATTCAATTTTTTTTTAACTTTTAAAATACTTTTTCCTTCTAATTATTAATTATGTATAAATAGAACAAATAGAATTGAAAGTTCTCTATGGAAATCTGAAAAAGGCCTCGTAGAAGTAATCCGAATAAAAAATTACCTTGGAGAATCTTTAAGGAGTTATGCTATTGTAGAAGCCGAAGAAATATAGGCTGTTTCCGGGAAGTTTTTAATGAAAAACTGCAATGTAAATCAAGATTACGAAAAGGGTGTTTTATTATACATGTCAGTGACTGTATACGAATTTTTTTTTAAAGTCATTCATAACAAAATTTTTTCAAAATTTTTTCCAAGCTTGCTGGTCGGACAGATTAGTCAAAAACTCTTGCAGGCCGATTCGCTTGTAATTTTACAAATATTTTTGAACATACATTGTCTTCGACAGTACGTAGGATTTCATCGACATTTTGATTTTTACCGAAACGGCGTACTCAGTGAAAAGTGCGAAATTTGCCGAAAAAATCGTCAGAAAATTGTTAATAACGAATGAACGACGCGAAAAAAAAATCCGACGTATTGTCGAAGACAATGTATATTCCAAGATATGTGTAAAATTTGAAGTGAACCGGTCTTCAAGTGTTTGAGTACTCTGGCTGGCCAGCTTGAAAAATGTCGTTTAGAGATCCACAGACATAAAAACAAATTTTTTTTTTTTTTACTTTTTTGAAATTTCTAAAGTTTATTATACCTGTTTTAAGGAGTATTTTCCAATTTTTGTAATAAAAAAATATTGAAAATTGACGGAGATATCGCATGATAAGCCCGGATGTGTCGCGGAGGCATTTTTTTTACGGTGCCAAGCGTAGCGTTGTGAAAAATGATCTGAAAAAAAAAAAAGACAAAAAGATGCTTTCAGTATATACCTGTAGTCAATTGGTAAAACTAACTTTTTTATGATAAGTTAAAAACTGTAGAAATGGTAGACATAAAATAAAAAAATAAAAAAAAATAGTAGTAGTAGTAGTAGTAGTTTATTGCTTCAAGAAGAGTACATTAAATTGTCTCTTATAGCAAGGGGGGTAATTACGGCTAAAAGTAAGTACATTTTATTCGTTTAAACAGAACGTTCTTAACATTAAGCATTGACCGACATAGTGGAAAATTGAGACGAGCACTTTTGGGTCTTGGCTAGAAAGTAGCACCGCGATCGTTTCCGAATCGGCACCTTCGAGGGAGCCGTGTCGGAATTGGCTTCTTATGTGGTTAAATATCGGACATCTACTCAGGAAATGGACCACAGTGTCAGACTCCTTCTTGTTGCAGATTTGGCAGGTCTGCTGCGGCTCTAGTTTGCCCGCGGTGGCCTTGTACGTCAAGATACAGTAGTGTTGGTTGGCCAGGCGCAGCTGAGCGATCGTTCTCTTGACGGGCATTGGTATGCGAAGAATTAAGTATCTTTCAGGACTGATAGCGCTAGTCCTTGGGAATTTCAACTGACAGGCTTCGGCGGCTCGCCAACAATCGAGGTCTTTTGCTCTAAGCACGGCTTCGTACTTAGAGAATACAGACTCGGTATTGTTTGCCCATATCTTGGGGTCAGTGCAGGTCCACAAGTGCGCGCAGTCGACCTCTAGCAGAAATGCCCTGAGTTGCGAGGCCCAATTAAACTTACTCGGTACCGTCGTGTTGTCTGCCAGGTATATTGTCCTAATCATACAAAGTTTGGGAAGACTAGTATTCGGCAGTTCGAGGATTCTAATGAACCATCTCCACGTTAGGTACATCGCTTTGAGAGCTATTTTTACTACACCGACTTCCAATCTCAGTGCCCAACTCGGTGTGTTCTTCGGTAGGTATAGCAGTCGCTTAAAAAAGTCCGTTTGCGCTTTTTCTAGTTCCTCTAGGTATCGCAGCCCCCAGGCTGGAAAGGCATATAGGACCGTGGATAAGACGAGACTATCGTAAAGTTGCCGCTGAGCACCCCAAGAGTCGCATTTCGCTCGGGCCAAAATCGAGAGTGCCGTGCCTGCGGCAGTTTTTGCTTTCCCGATTGCTGAGCGCGCGGCAGTAATGCCCATCGTAGAGCTGGAGATTGGCACCCCAAGATACGTATATGTCGGAACGATTTCAATAATTTCTTCCTTATATTTTCTAAAACTCGGGTCCAGTCGTTTTCCCTTCCCGCCGCTTCTAAATAGGATTATCTTAGTCTTATTGACGTTCAGCGCGAGCCCGTTTAAGTCGCAGTACTCGGCCAGCACGAGCAGTTTCTTCCTTAGATCGGTATGCGAGTGAGCAAGGACTACAGTGTCGTCTGCATAGAGGAGGAGCAATAGGTCGTTAATTCCGTCAATATTAATCCCTTCAAAACCCCTTTCTCTGAAAAATGCCTCGAAGTCCGCGATGTACAGTGAGAACAAGAGCGGGCTAAGGGACTCACCCTGTAGTACTCCTTCTGTGACCTCAAACTCGTTTGAGAAGCCCCCACCCGTTTTGACTCTTACAGTAGCTTGCTCATACAGGGAGACTATAATTCGAATCAGTCTAGGGCTGATTCCTAGAGATTGTAGTTTTGCCCATAGCCGCAGATGCGGAATGGAGTCGAACGCCCTCTTAAAGTCGACAAATACTGCGTATACTTCCCTGGAGCCGAGTCTTAGTTGCAATTGAATTGCTGCAATTAGCGTAAAGATACTTTCCGTGCACCCTCTTCCCTTCCTGAAACCCATTTGCGATTCCGGTAATAATTCCCTTGCCTCTACGAATCTCTCAAGTCTCTCCTTTATTAGCATCGTGAAAAATTTCGTTACGTTATTTATCAGCGCTATACCGCGATAGTTTTCCGGGTCATTCACGTCCCCTTTTTTGTGGATCATTATAAGGTCGGCTTTGCTCCATTCTGCCGGAACTTTTTCCTCACTTAGCACCCGGTTAAACATTTTTTGCAGGTAGATTAGCCAATTCAAAGGTAAAGACTTGAGAAAGTCGTTGCTTATTTGGTCTGGACCCGGCGCTTTTCCCGCTTTGCATCGGCGCATTATTCTAGTCAATTCCTCTATCGTGAAATCGGAATCCAGAAAGACGTTTATGCCGCTCCCATATTCTGCCACCTCTAGTCTTCTCGGCGGGTATGCTTTGGCGTAGAAAATATTCCACGCCTCGATGGGCAGACTGGGAGGGGGCCCGAACCTCGTTCTGAATTTCTTAACCGCTTTCCAAAAGTCGGCGGGGCGTTCGATATTTGCGAACGCTTCTAGGATAGTTCTACTGTAGTCTTTCTTCTTTTTTTTATAAGGGATTCGTACTTTTTCTTAGGCACCAGATAGGTCGTTTTCTCGCCCGCGCTAAAATTCTTATCTGACCATGCTTTGAGAGCTTGACGCATCACAGTTTTCGCTTCGGTGCACTCGGCGTCGTACCACGGTTTACTGATTTTATCATCCGCTGGAGCGCATGTCAGAAATCTCGGCGTTTTCGTCATACTAGTACTGCGCGCCGTTTCGTGTATCGCTTCCTTCAAGTTCTCGTATAACGCATCGGAGGTTTGCCCTTCCGGGGGGAGAGCGAGACGGGGGGAGCTCGACATCGTGTTATGGTATTGCACACAAAATTCTGGGTTCCAGTAGAGCCTGGTCTGTGGATGTGGCACGGCCCCCGTTCTACTGTTATTGTTTACGTCTGTTGCGCTCTCCGACCACAAACACAGCTCCACCGGGAAGTGATCCGAGAGGCTCGCCACCGTCAACACGCGTAGGTCCTTCACAATGTGAATGGCTGATGCATGAATGAACACAAGGTCTATTACGCTCGTCCCGTTTCCGCTACAGAACGTGGGGCGGGCGGGTGTATCACTCGGTGCTCTTCCGTTTACTAATATAAATCCGTTCTCTAGCATAAAATCTGCGACGGGGGCACCTCTCGAATTTACAAATTCGTCGCTGTTCGCTACTGCACTATTTAGACACGAGCCTTCCATTAACTCTTCATCAACAGAGTCAAGATTTCCCACCCTTGCATTCCAGTCGCCGCCAATGATTATAGGACAGTTAGCCGCCCTTAGTTCAATATCTTCTAGTACAGATCTAAGTAAATTTAAAGCCGCGTCTATATTGAGATTCGGACGGAAATAGATTGCGCCAACAATAATCGGGGTATCACCAATTTTCGATTTGACAAAAATCCACCACGGACTTATCTCTAGCACTTCAACGTTTGCACTATTCTTCACATACACGACCAGGCCTCCGCTAGCACGTCCTAAACTGTGCTCTTTAATGGCAGGCGACCAGACCGACTTGTATTTCTTCAATGTTGATGGGGAGCATTCCGGGGCGGAGGTCAGCCAGGTCTCGTAGGCACAAATGATGTCCGGCCGTCCCACGCTGGGGGTTTCAATCAAATTTGAATATCCATGGACGTTCCAGAAGTGGATGGTTCCGTTGACCGTTGATTTTTCCCTGTTCCTCCGTTTTTTGCGTGCGTTTGTTTCTCGTTCCTTGGGTCGTCTCCTCGCGGTTCCGTGTGGACCAATTGGTCGCGTTGCCGTCCGTTTTTTGCGTGTGCTGGCTGTTGGTTGTTTACTGAGTCGCCGACGAGTGATTGTGCGAGTCTGGAATCCCGATCTTGTTTCGCGACTAAACAGTTGTCCCTGTGGCTCCAGAAGTGCCACACTCCATCGATTTCCAGCTTTTGGTAGCCGATTTTGATCGCTTTACCTTTGGCTTTGAGGGCTTTAGCGTGATCCCTGATTATTTTGGCCACTTTTCTTTCTTGATAGGTCGAGTCCTGTTCGATGTATATGTCAGACCCGTGCAGCTTTGATTTTTGGTTGAAAATTTCCCGCTTGGAGTCCCAGCTGTCAAGCTTCAGCATTATCGCTTTGCCACCTTTAATTCCTGGTATGGGTCGAGCTTCCACAATTTTATCAGGCAGACCAAATTTGTCAGCCAAGAATTTATTGGCGTCCTCCCTTAGGTGCCCTGCACGAGTATCCAGCCCCTTGATGATCACGTTATTCTTTTTTGACTCTTTTTCCAGGGCTTCTACCTTGAGGAATAATTCGTTGCCCGGTTCGGACATTGTAGTGGTGCCCTGCCCCGTTTTTGTTTGTTCTAGCGTGTTGACTCTGCTTACTAGATCCGTGAGGACAGTTGAGTTGTGTTCAAGGTCGCCAACCCGTGCCTCCAGGGCTAGGTAGCTTTTCCTGAATTCCTCCTTGGTTATTCTCAGTTCGTTGTTCAGTTCGACCAGTTTTAGATCGTGTTTTGCAGCCGCCGCATCGATGTTCTTGGACAGTGTAACAAATTGTTTGGTGTTTTCCTCTCTCATTTGTCGTATTTGTTTAGTTAGTTCCTCCATTGGTAATTCCGTATCCCCTGGCGGGTCGTCTGCTTGCAAGATCAGCGGCTCCTCAGTTCTGTCAAATTTTTCTGGCGGTTTTTTCTTTAGGTTTATTTCATCGGGCGTAGTTTCGGGTTCTTCGCCGTCTCTTTTCCTCTTCAGGTCCCGGTTTATGAGGAAGTTTTTCAGGGAGCCGCACGAAGCCGATTTTTCCTTGCAGAGCTGCGCGCAGATCGTCGGGCGGCCTCTTGAATTTCGCGCCTTCCCCGGGGTGACGTCAGCTTTGTTACCTTGCGTCGCCGTGGCCGCAGTAGTTCCAGTTTCAGTTACAGGCTTTTCCGTGTGGGTGGCGCTGGTGTACATTTACATGGGCCAAGCACCCGTTGCACCGCACCGTCTGCTTGGCTGCAATGTGATCTACGGAGGTCCTAGCTTAGGGTTCGGGCTTACCCAGGGAGATGGCGCTAGTAGTCGCTTACCGGGGCAGCACTTCCCTTGCCCCGCCCGGGAATAAAACTAACCTCAAATCCCAGATTAGGTTTTGTTTAGTTCTGTTATAACCCAGCACCTCGCACGGAGCAGACCTTACATGTTAGTTTCTACGAAGAGTCCTTGCATCGGTGTGTTTTTGCACTAGTTTTTTTTACTTTTAAACAGGGAGAGCACTCGGGAATGCACTTTTCAGGCAGAGCGGTTGCACACGCGTCCGATGTGTTCGCTAGCCGTGTAGGTCCCCAAAATTTAAAAAAAAAAAAAAAAAAAAAAAAAAAAAAAATTTTTGATTTTGTCTGCCATTTCTACAATTCTTAACTTATCATAAAAAAGTTAGTTTTACCAATTGACTACAGGTATTTACTAAAAGCATCTTTTTGTCTTTTTTGTTTCAGATCACTTTTCACAACGCTACGCTTGGCACCGTAAAAAAAAATGCCTCCGCGACACATCCGGGTTTATCATGCGATATCTCCGTCAAGTTTCAATATTCTTTTATTACAAAATTTGGAAAATACTCCTTAAAACAGGTATAATAAACTGTAGAAATTTCAAAAAAGTAAAAAAAAAAAATTTGATTTTATGTCTGTGGATCTCTAAACGACATTTTTCAAGCTGGCCAGCCAGAGTACTCAAACACTTGAAGAACGGTTCACTTCAAATTTTACACATATCTTGGAATATATATTGTCTTCGACAATACGTAGGATTTTTTTTTTCGCGTCGTTCATTCGTTATTAACAATTTTCTGACGATTTTTTCGGCAAATTTCGCACTTTTCACGGAGTACGCCGTTTCGGTAAAAATCAAAGTGTCGATGAAATCCTACGTAGTGTCGAAGACAATGTATGTTTAAAAATATTTGTAAAATTACAAGTTATATATATATATATATTACATTAGAAACTACACATTTTTTGTTTCACATATCAATATTCTCAAAATGTACATACCTTTTTAAATTTCAAAGGTACTCTAACCGTCGTGCTGCCTTGCGAAAAAACAAATGCCTCCTAAGAAGTCTCGCGCGCCATTTGTCCCCTTTCTCACTCTCGCTATACAGTACATTTAGTCACTCGCCGTCTTTGTCTCTACGTCTCCCAATGTTTTCGACCGTTGTGACCTTGCGCCTGACCCGGTACGCCGGTCAGCTTTACTGTAGCAACCGCAGTCTTTTTATATTTCCTTACTGTGCGCTAGCCTTCCGTATGTGATAGAACGAACACGTAAATTTCTCTTTTATTACTCTCAGTCAATCACTAATTCTCTATGTTATAATCACTGTTTTTCACGTTGTTGTTGTTTCGTTACCTGTCCCCGACACCGTGTTGGTTTCTGTGAGAATTTTGTATCGAGAACACACGAATATTAATGATTGCTAATTCTCAACGCAATTATTTATTACTTCTGAAATATCATCTGCAACTACGAATCTTTACGTTTATGAGAAGTAATTATGACGAGCGTAACAAAAAGCCGTAACACGTCGACTACCCTCGCTGCCTCGAATGCAACAAGTGCGAACGCGCTCGCTTAGCTCGCGAACGTACGCGTGCAAACGATGAGCGACTAGTATTGAAAGTCGAACCTCATTGGCTCTGTTTGCCAGTACGAGCAATTCATTGGCTCTTTTTGCTGGTACTCGCTCTTCATTAGCTCTTTCTGCTGACACTCGCTCTTCATTGGCTCTTTCTGCCGACACTCGCTGTTCATGGTCGAGGCGGGTAACCACTGTCTCGAAATGTTTGTTCGCCCGTAGTCAGCCAAGCACATTATAACTGTTCGTGCAATTACGTTTTTCAATGTATCTTGTGTGAGTTAATGTTTTTTATCGCCGAGAAACGGTTGCCATTTGAATATTTTGTTACAGGCATTATTAAAAAAATGTGGTCAGTGCGCATGCGCGATGTCTGCTGAGGGCCAGGCTTAGAGATTTTCGGTAAAATAATCGTAAAATACCGTCGGTAAAATAACCGTAAAAATACGATTTTTTTCTGTCGTTCTTTCATAAATAAACATTGAACATCGATTGATCGGTTTGAGAGAAACATCGGGAAAAAAAAGATAATTCGAACAAAAAAAACATCGATGCTCGATTAATCGACAAATATCCCTAGGCCGCGCGTCGTCTTGCCATGGCGCCGTGGTCGTTAGCAGTCGTCAGTCGTCTTCACCAAGTGCCGCAATGTCGCCGACGACAAAAACATCGAGGATAATTTGTGTACGTGTAAATAAAACGTGTAAATAGAGATTGTTAGAATTGTTATTGGCATACTTCGAATGTCTCTTCTGAGACTTTAAAAGTGTCAAAAGTGGAAAGTGTCGTCATAACCTCACTTTTATGATGTCTCAGTGCTATACCCGCTGTTTGGTGCCAGTGACGCGAGTGATGATCGATAAATAATAAAAACTCGACTGTCGTCGGTATAAACAAAAAGTAAAAAAAAACATAACATTTTTATAAAAGTTGGGCATAAGGACATGTGCATGTTCGACAGCATGGATTCACTATGAATTCGCCAAACCGTCTCTGGTATCACCGGATTGTTTGAGGATGATAGCTCGGGTCAGCACAACGACTACGAGACAGAAGAAGTCATCACAGTGGAGGAATCGGAGAGCAGCTCTGAGTTTGGCGGAGCGTCAAGTGGCTGCGGCGGTCTCTGTTATATATATATCGTAAGTTAACAAGCAACAGGTGTGCAATTTTCAATGGTTAAATGTGTGTACATTTTGATGGATAAATCCAATAGATAAATAAATTAGCAAATCAATATATAAAACTGTTTCGCTTGGTCAGAGTTCACAAGAAGATGAAGCGCCAGATCAAGGACGACACTGGATCGCAGAGCTGCGGACGACCCACAAGGCCAAAGTGGATGACGAGTGCCAGATGGATCTCCGGTTTAAGGGCAAGGCTGGAGTCCTGTGCAACAAATACTTCACTGCACGCAAGGTGATCGACAAGCTGAGAAGCGCCAGGCGACAAGTGACACCAGTGTGAATCTCAAACCGCTGGGAGGAACCGACAGTCAGTTGACCTTGTGGATTGCGTCGATCAAGTCAAAACATGTGTTGTAGTTCATGCCTGTAAGTATCTTTTACCATCTTGTTCGTTTCTTATTTTCTATGTATGCTGCATAAAATAAATAAATCAATACATAAAATATACAATTTAAGGAGGTTTTAGCGCTCCACACTAGTAAAAAGAGTGCTTAATTTTGTATTATATTCATACAATGTTTTATGCATCCATTGATTATAATAAATGATAATAAATGATGATTCTTATAGCTGCATATACTGTTGATAAGAAAAATTAATTGCAATGCATTTTCAAAAATATTAACTGGTTTATTGTCATTTTTGAAACGGTACATATTCATTCAATTGTTTAAAGAATATTATGATCCAAATCACAGTAAACTAGAGTCAATTGATTCATAAAACTTGTGTAAACGATTTTCAAAAATTAACACTCATTTGCCTAGAGCGGAGGGCTCTAACCTCGTTAAATGGCACGATCAACGATTTATTTATGTATTTTTTTTTTTTTCAGGTAAAAAAGACATGTTAATCGAGCACAGCCACGCTCTGAAGGATCTTCAGACCGGAATTTTCGAGAAATTATTCAACGCCCTTGACCGGTATTGGAAAAATCTCCGCGCTTCATCGCGGTATCGCCACCAACTCGCCGAGCCTGGAATTTATTATTATTAACCCGCGAACGCAGGCCGACGAGTTCTTGCCTAACGACTGATGAGGTTCCAGTGTATGCGAGGGATGAAGGACCTCACGTCCTCGGTTAACGAGGAATTCGCCAAGAGAGCCCCAATGGGCTTCCAGGTACGAGAAAATAAATGCTGATTTCGTTATTGATCCGTTATCCCGTCGACCAACCTCCCCCATGTGTGTACCTACATTCTGTCTAACTGCGTGTTTTTTCGTCCTGCATAATGTCATCGAAAAAATGTGCCTTCACGATATTTATTTAATGTCATCGCCTAATGTCGAATACATATATAAATAAATAATAAAATATGTGTCTATTTAATAATTTATTGGCTCCCGAAGGGTTGCCAGTTTTTTTACAAGGTTGACTTCTTGTTGATCAATCAAATAAATGCGCGAATAAATAATCAAATAATTTAATAAATTCACGAATACATCATGAAATAGTTTAAAAAATAAATTAATAATCAAATAGATAACTAAATAAAACATGTATTTTCAAGAGAATGCGCGGCAAAAAAGATTCGACAGCGGACATCAACGCGAACCTCATCGCCGTCGACGACGAACTGGAAGAGCAATCGGCAATGAGTTTTCAGGGAATGCGAGGAAAGAAGGATCTCCCCCTGCACTCCCGGACACCTGGTTTTGCGGACCCTCGCGACAAATACATCAAGCGCGCTCCGAGGGCATGAGAGACAAGAAGACGACCACCGACGGCGATTACTACAGGAGAATTTCGGCCGTGAGACTTCGATCAGCGCTGGCGAAGAAATCTGTCGATCTCGTACGTCGCATCAATTTCTCCAACCGTCGCCGATCAGCGACAATCGACTCTCGGATCGAAGAAACTAATATTTTTTTTATTTTTCTATTCGCAGCTCCTGAGCGAAATTCGAGGTGGACGATACGAGGGACTGAACTCGTGGCTCGCCGGGTATCCCAGCGATTACGAGAAGCGTGCGCACGCCATGGGCTTTCAGGGCATGCGGGGAAAGCGGCGGGATAAAGTCAAGGACGGACGGGAGAAAAGGGCGTCGATGGGATTTCAGGGGATGCGCCGGAAAAGAGCCTTCTTGAGGCGGCGGAGATGGAGGATCTTGAGAAACGCGCTATGATGGGATGTCAGGTATTTAATTGATATTCATGCTGTGCGTTGTATCAATTAATAATTTTTAATGATTTAATATATCAATAAAATAATGTGAGATTGAAGTTTGCATCGTTGGAATGCAACGAATTTTTCAAAAATTATTGTAACGATCCTTAAATGATGATTCGGGAGCCAATAAATTATAGCCATTCTAAAAAAATATTATAAAGAAGAATCGTTATAATAACTTTTTATACCGAGTACAATCCTTTGGGGTTTATTAGAATATATTTTTTTTATTTTCGTTGCGTCCCAACGATGCAAACTTCAAAATAATGAAATAATTTGTAGCTCGGTGTCTGTTTGACTATTTGGTTGCTACTTCGCTTCACAATCAGTATCAATCGAGATGCTGATTATGTATTCTTATGATCATGCATACATATATACGCGAATCCTTTGTCGTATATATGGATCGACGTATTATTTATTTACCGTCCGTCGAAACTTCAGGAAATAAGACAAGAAGAAGAACAGCCGGAGCGGCTACTACGACGAGTACAGGCCGGACCAATTGTTGGCGGGATATTTCGACGATGCGCCGAAATCGAACCGCGAGCTCGAGAAACAAAAAGCGGCAAGATGTGAAACCACCGAATCACGTCGACCAATTTAATTCGCGGATCGATACGCGTTTTTCTCAATTTTTTGCCGAAAAATCAGCATCATTTTTGGACATTTGTAAATTTTACATTTTTTTTTGCAATTAATGTGATTTTTTTTTCGTTTGTTTGACTGTTTCGCTGAATTGGATGCATGCGGACGCCGCCAGTGACCTAGCGGACGATGATTTTTTCTCGTTGTTGCGATTCGATACGAGATCGCCTTACGGATATTTCGGTATGCGGGGTAAAAAAATTTCGCAGTGCGGGTTACGACGAAAGTTCGTCGGCGTGCGCGGAAAAGAAGCGGTCGACGACGAGTAAGGAGGACGGAAATCGGCTCGATGGCGGCCGTACTGCCGTGTCGGATAAAATGTACGAAAAATGTTCTCATTTTTTCTTCATTTATCTCATGATTTAATTTTATTTATCGAACCGCTTGACCGTCGAATGGCACTGATAAGAAATAACGATAATGTCACAAAATATCACGAAAAAGTCCTCAGACTCTCTTCGCTTAATTTTAATAACACAGATCGAACCTATTAATTAATTTACAAAATAACAAACAATCGTCTCTCTCTCTCTCTCTGTTGCAGATATCCAGCAGTGCTGCGTTCACTGTAAAACGTCGGCGCTGTAATGTCTAAGCAATTAGAACATAGGAATTTAGAAGTGCTCGAGGGAAGCGGCGAAGGTGACGGCGTTTTACGAGAGAGAATCGAATTGGTGCGGAATTGGACAGGATTGCTGTTAGCCATTGCAAGTCTACGTTCGAAATTACGGCTGTCGGTGAAAAGAATTTCGACGGCGACATAGCAGGAAACGAGGACATTAAACGCGTCCGCGGAACCGGAATTTCCCGACGACCTCGGCGATTACGTTTCGCTGCAGTCGCGGGTCGCCAGGGACCCCAAGCCGGTGATGAAAACCATCGCATCGCGCGAATCCGCGAGTCACTGCCGCAATCTCAACGACAGAATTGAAAAGGCGAAAATATCGCAGTCATCTCCACCGGAAAGCCGGAAATCAGAAGGAAAATGAGAAGCCGGGCAGTCAGAAGGACAATCCGCAGATGGTGAGCCTGAAGGAGGATCAGCAGGTGTTCGAAATCGGCGAATTCACCAGGAATTACAAAAACGTCGGTATCAACGGCGAGTTCGATGGCACCGATTGCGACCGCTCCAGAGAAATGCTTAAGGTAAGTTGAATCGTATTAAAAAAAAGAAAAAAAATATTCAGTTTTGAAGGGGTTGATAATTTAATGTTGTTTTTCCAAATCTTTCAGCGCATCTTTGGTTTCTACTTGTCCAAACCGAATCAGCTGCAGTCGATAAACGCGGCGCTCTTGGGCTTCGATTGTTACGGCAAGTCGCTGTGCTATCATCTTCCGGCTCTCATAACGTCGGGAGTGACGATCGTCATTTTACCCCGCTAAAGAGTCTCATCCTCGATCACGTTTAGAAACTCACGTCCCTCGATGTGAGTCACGATTTTTTTTTTCTTTAGCTAATTTTTATTCAATAATCAGGGATTAAAAAACCTCGATGTTAAAAAGAATGATGTACTATTTAAAAAATGTTTTGATTCCAGATACCCGCGGCTCACATGCCCGATTCGGCAAAGAAAGATACTTCATCGAGTCAGGAGATCTGCGGCCTGAAAAGGTGCACGTTTCTAGAATTCCGCATTGTAAATTTTCGCCGGCCGGTCGGGAAAATGTTCACCGGAAAAATCGCCAATGTCGTCGTGTTCTGTTGCTTCGTCCAGCTCGAGGGTCATCGCCGTCGTCTCACGGGTCTATTGCATTTATCGCCGCTGCGGCGCGAGGGACGCGGCACCAGCGCTAACGACGTCGTCGACCGGGGTCAGAAGTTCCTCAGGTTTGATGCGAGCGCACGGCTCTCCGCCTGAGGCAGAGGATCAATCCAAAGTATTGCGTGCGCCGACGAGGATCTGGATATTTCGTGAAAATAATAAGAACAATAAAGATTCCAAGAAATGTCTACTTATTAAAGGTACAATTATTAGCTTTTCATAAGTGATTAGATATAATTATTATTCATTTTCAAGCGTCCCTGCCAAATTACCCTCCGTTTTTACCTCGATTTAGTCTTTTTTCGCCACCCGGTATATTGACTGCCGAAGCGAAATCATCACATTCTTGGGCTCGGCAGTTTTCAGGTATCGGATACGAACGGGGATCAGGGAACGGGCCGTTTCAGGTTGAACGGCATATAACTGCATCAAGCGTTTACTCGCGTCGTTCACACGTCTTCGAGCATTCCTTGCGCTCATTAGACACGGCAGGACCAATCACAGCGATTCTAGCGCAAATGCTCCCTCCAACCGCCAAGACGCCAGCGTCAGTGAAGCAGTGAGCACTTGATGGCGGTAACCGGGCGCTACAGGAATAGAAGAAGAAGAATAGCCGTGACCACGACACGCACGAACTCGGGTCGCAAGGAGACAAAGACGTATCACAAATTATCGTCGAAACATACCCAGACTATTCGACATCGGTCGAAATTAATTGTCTGTAAAATTGCGTTTTTCGACGAAATTCGTGTGAGGTTATGTTTTTCAACGTCAACAAAACATCGCAAAGAAGCCGGTGTCATCGCGTCACTCGAGCTGCAACTCGTACGACGAACACAAATCTTCAAATATCAGAATAAGGTTTGTTAATCCAATTATTATTATTAATAACAGAAAATATCCCGTTTTTATCCAAATCCACGTGAAAAAACAACAACAACAAAATTACCATATCGGCGTTGGCAAAAATAATTATGAATAATGAGATTTTTCACGATTGTACATATGTGTAAATATGTATATGCACAAATGTCTGGGAATACATTCGCGGTCCGAAACATTATTGGTACCTTGATTTCGACACTCGAATCGACGCGAAAAGTTGTGCTTACACTTTTCTACTTCGCATTTTCTGTCTCTTTCTCTCGCTCTCTCACGTTTACTCTTTCTTTCTCTGTCTACAAATCATCGAATAAAGTCGGATATACCTATCTAATCGCAGGTTGATAGTGCAAATGTGATGCTGAGTTTCTTTTGTTTTTTGTGAAATTGAAATTCACGTGCACAAGTAAAAACTTGCAGTGTTAAGTAGACTTGATGAAGGGGGTCGAGGCAGTAAAAAAATTCTTTATTGTAAAGTCCTCACTAATGAAAAATTTGAAATAATGATATTTTTATAGGATCACAGCGAAGGATTTTTGTTCTCACTGGACTCATCGGTTAGATCAACTTGTTGCTTTGAAACCAGAAGAATGGGTTTCTTGTTCTACGCATGGTCCAGAGAAAACAAATCATAAAAAATTGGCTTCCGATAGGGCTCAATCTCTTTGCAAGCAAATTTCTTATAGATTAATTATAGGGTTTTTTAAATGTTAATACTTAAAGAGGTCCTTGTCGCTGATGCCAACTTAATCATGACTTGTCATAAATTATTCTTGAATTTGGGTTTAAGAACAAAAAAAAATCCCTACAGTTAATCTGAGGGAGATGTGATTGCGAATGAATTGAGCCCAAGCGAAGGCGAATCCTGTGATTGGTTTTCTATGGACAACACGCAGAGCGAAGAACTTATATTTCTGGTTTTGAAGCAACCAGTTGAGTCAACCAGTAGGTCCAGTGATAGAAAAGTCATTTGTGGTGACCCTATATGAATATAATTATTTCAAATTATTTCATCGGTGAGGGAAAAGTGGACCGCATAATAAAAAGAAACTTTTTTTTACTGACTCGGCCCCCTCCACAAATCGAATTTATGCATGTTTCGAATTATTCCGTCACTTTATTCGTCTTTTGATTACTTCTTTTATCTTGTAAAAATGATAATTTTATATGTCGTGATTGACCGCTCGAGGCTTACTCACATGCAGCCGTCGTGCGATGGCGACCACGGCTGGACTATATATACGACGAGCATGAGAGCCCGGAAAATATATTTTGCCTTTTCTTTATAATACCCGCAGCTCAATTTTCGAATTATCCAAACAAACATTTGCAATCTTTTTCAATAGTAGCGCACATATATTCGCTAGGGGAAAAAAAATACAAAATACTAGACGAGTAAACGGAACTCATCCAGTATATTATGATTTTCTCGTTCTTTTTTCAATGCTTTTACAAAATGTTTTCGCCTACGTCTGATTAATGTTAACAGTAGAAATATCTTTCTGTAAATACATAAAAAACAAAATGGTCATTTAATATTTCAGATGACGCACTTTGGGAAATAGCGGTGCATATTTCCATCGGAATATCTTGATATGGCATCGTTGACATTCGACACCGGCTGCAAGTCCATTGCCGCATTTATCTCGATGTGGCGGTAATAGTTTTCTTCGACGTGAAAGATGACAACCGGACCTCCTCATTCCACTGCTTGATCGTATAGACACCAACAGCGGACGTTCAATAACTTTGATTTGGTAAGTTCATATAAATACAATGATTGTTTTCGTGCCAAAATACGTCGATTAACATTGTCAATACCGTTTATTGAAAATTCATTGTCTCGGGGACTTTATCATTATAAAATCAGTTTTTGTCATCAAAAAATATATACCGCGGAACTTGTCGCTTGCAACGAACGTTGAAAAACATTTTCAAAATTAAAAAAATGTTTTTCATCATTAATTTTCTATAACAATATTGCCGACCATGTTATTAAGAATTATATAACAAAAGCATTTTTTCATCCAATTGCTTGATAACGAAATTTTTATGTTTCCGAGGACGATTTTTATGTTTTCGATTCTATAAATCGATTTGCTTAAAAGCAAAGATAAAGCTAAAGCTAACGTCCTCAAAATGTGTTGTTGCAAAAATTGAAAAATAAAAGAAAAAATTGCCGTTAATTCAAGAATGAAGGTTAAGAATCTTCCTTCTTAAGGACATGTGAAATACCGACTGCGATAGTGAGAACTTTAATGAACGATTTTTATGCATTTTTGTATTTATAGGTAAAAGAAAACATTCATTCACTGCGCTGGTGATATCCGCAGTGAATGAATTTCTTCTTTTGGATGTAAATGCGAAAATGCGTAAAAATCATACATTACAGTTTTTGATACCGACTGGGCTCGGAGTGGATGTAAATCTCTCAAATGAATTAGTCAGAATATTGATTTTCGAAAAAAATAATTACAGATCGATTAACCCCAGATTTTGTTTTGTAATAAAAATTCGAATCGATTTACGAGATTTACATTACTGGTGTCCGTATTTTCATTTTTTACTTCAATCCGTTCATAATTCATGAAAAAAAGTGTATCCGAACTTTTGAGGTGAGCGTCGGTATTTCACATAGCCTTAATTTAAATACTTATAATTTGTATAAAATTAATGTCAGTAATTAATTAAAATCGATTAAAATAATTTAATTTTACCACATACCAATCAATCAACTAATAAAAAGTTGGTGGCGATTTTCGAGTTTTGCTATCGATGTCTATTGTTAGCAAACTATTCGCCTTCTAATTGGTCGGCGCGCTGGGGCGCTAACTAATATCCGCTCGTGCGCGTCAGCGCGCGTGGGGCCTAGTCTACCCTTAAGGGGAGATACCCACCCAGGAGCCGGAAAAAAACCATTTTTGTGAACTTTTTCCAGGAAAACTATTTGTCATTTCAGATTGCGGTTTTAATCATCTAAAAGTATAGACATTAAAAAATATGTTTTCTCCCGACTCCACTGAAATAACCCCATTTCGCGTCCGCAACGCGGGCGGAAAATAGCTCATTTTTGACAAATGACTCACGCATGCGAAATACGATTTCATTTCCTCCCTAGGGAGGAAATCGGCTTATTCCTGCCCGGCGGGAGAAATGAAAATCGCATTACGCATGCGGATCGTCATTTGTTAAAAATAACCTAATTTTCCGTCCCCGTTGCACACGCGAAATGGAGTTATTTTGCAGTGAAATCGGGAGAAAAGTATAGTACGCTACATGGGAGGGATGCAACTTTTCACCTCGTGTGAATTTCTGCCCTCGCTTCGCTCGGGCATCAAACTTCACACTCGGTGAAAAGTTGCACTTCCCTCCCTTGTAGCGTAATGTACTATTAATTTGTTTTATTAAAAAATATCTAACAATATACAAGAATATGGTATGATGCTTGGACCGTCGTAAAAAAATCTGTGTCTGCGGTACCCACTGGCGTTTCTTGAAAAAGCATCCGAAAAAAAAACCAAAAAAATTATTATATAATGTAATTAGATAGTATCTAATTACATGAACATAAAAAGTGATTTTTGGGTAAAAAATAAGTCATTATTTGCCTATAAAAAAAAAAGTAAGTATCGGAAAAAAATATTCTATGACAAAAGTTGCGTACTGGTGTATAGAATAACTACGAAAAATTTCAAGGCAATCGGTTCATTGGTTTACGAGAAATTGTGGGTACCGATTTGAAAAACGTGGTTTTCAGAAAAATGCGTTTGAATATTGAGCCTGTCGGCTCGGCGCTACGTAACACGTTCTACTTTCTCGGCTGTTACTGGCTTATTTATCGAAATATTAATTTGCCCTTTTAACGAGATATTCTGGAGACCTCAAACTTCAAGAAAATGTAAAAAAAATCGATTTTTTTCGACCATCTGAGTGTATATCTCCCCTTTAAAAGTTGGTGGGGTGATTATCGAAGTTCGAGATTTGTATTGTTGACAGTCTATTCGCCTCCTCATTGGTCGGGACGCTGCAGCGCTAACCGAACTCCGCTCGCGGCGAAAGCGCGCGTGGTGACTCTAGTCTCTACTTAAAAAGTTGGTGGCGAGATTATCAACTTTCGAGTTTTGCTATCGAAGTTAGAGATTTGTATTGTTGACAATCTATTAGCGTCCTGATTGGTCGGAACGCTGCAGTGCTAACTGATATGCTCTCGCGCGCGACAGCGCGCGTGTTGACCCTAGTCCCTCTTTTAAAAAGTTTATGGGTAACACATTGTTACCAGTTTATTCGTGCTGTGATTGGCAGAGACTCTCAGGCCGACTCCAAGTTCATTTGTCCTTATTTACTTTGACAGTTCTATCAAATATCGTTTTTTTTCGATCAACTACTAAAAGGCTTGTAACCGATATTTTCAGGGTTAGAATATGCTACTTCAGAACGATGGTATAGGTTAAAAGTAGATATTTCGAAAAAAAAAATTTCGTGACCCTTAAGGGATCGTCACAGTGTAACCCTCCGAAAAATCAATGATTTTTGCGAATTTTTTTTGTTAACCAGTTAACGTCCACGCGTCCCGATTTCTTACCAAACTTTCAACGCGATTATTTTTTATGTTATCAGCGTTGAAAAAAATTTGTTTTCAGATATATCGACGTAGAATTTTATGCTCTTTCAGAATACCGGCTCAAAATTTCGATTAGACATAAATAAAAAAAAATATGGCCGATTCAAACGTGAAAAACGTGAAAATTTTTGAAAAAAACCTTTTTTTGATTTTTTTTTTGCAATGTTACCGCAAAGAATTCATACTGTAATCATGATCAGAGGTGATCGGAATAGTTAAAGTTTATCAGGGAATTTTCATGTAATCATTGAACCACTCCTTTTTACAATATGGCGGCAAGAACGTAAATATTCTGCAAAAACATAAGCTAATTTTCTTCCCGGAAACTTTTGAGCTTAGCTCAAATTATGTAAGCACAAAAATATCTTAGAATTGGTTAAAGAATATCCTAAAATTTTTAAAAAATTGTTTGACATGATTTTTGGTTTTCCAAAATATCAAAAAAATTAAAATTGCCAAATTTTTTTTTTTCTTAAAAAATGTATCGACACAATATGAATTACTCTATGAGTAAATGTTTATGCAATCATTGAATCACTCCTTTTTACAATATGACGGCAAGAACGTAAATATGCTACAAAAATAAGCTAATTCTTTTCTCGGAAACTATTAAGTTTAGCACAAATTATCTAGGAACAAGAATATCTTAGAATTGGTCAAAGAATACCCTCAAATTTTTTAAGAAAAAAACAAAAATTAGCACTTTTAATTTTTTTGATATTTTGGAAAACCAAAAATCATCTCAAACATTTTTTAAAAAATTTGAGGATATTCTTTGACCAATTCTAAGATATTTTCGTGCTTACATAATTTGAGCTAAGCTCAATAGTTTCCGAGGAAAAATTAGTTTATGTTTTTGTAGAATATTTACGTTCTTGCCGCCATATTGTAAAAAGGAGTGGTTCAATGATTACATGAAAATTCCCTGTTAAACTTTAACTATTCCGATCACCTCTGATCATGATTACAGTATGAATTCCTTGCGGTAACATTGCAAAAAAAAATTTAAAAAAAAAGGATTTTTTCAAAAAATTGCACGTTTTTTCACGTTTGAATCGGCCATATTTTTTTTTCTTTATGTCTAATCGAAATTTTGAGCCGGTATTCTGAAGGAGCATAAAATTCTACGTCGATACATCTGAAAACAAATTTTTTTCAACGCCGATAACATAAAAAATAATCACGTTGAAAGTTTGGTAAGAAATCGGGACGCTTGGACGTTAATGGGTTAAGTTGTAATGAACTAATTGGTCTGGTTTTTTTAAAGAAATAAGTACATTCTTGAAGAATACAAAATGATTTTTTTTATGTGCGTTTCTTTAATGTATGATGATGATAGAAATTGTTTAAATAGCTCGTGTATAAAAAAAGGTCCTGCATTGTGTCCACGATTGCGGCCGCAATTTTGATCTGAACCAAAAATTTCAAAAAGATTATTAACCTGTAGGAAATTCGCTATCGCGCTATGGAAGGTTTTTTTTTTAATTTGACAAAATGGCGGCGGTTTGAACGAAAATTATCGAATTTAGCCCTTTTTTCGACAGTTTTTCGTAAAAAAAAAAAAATAGGAAGATTTAATAAAAAAAAAAGCTTCCATAGCGCGATAGAGAATGTCGTTAGAAATGTTCTCTCAAAATTTGAAATCGATATCGTCATAACTCTTCATTTGAGAGTGTACACCGTTTTGAAAAACAACATTCCGAGAAAAACGCGTTTAAAGTTTGCACGCGCCACTGTCACGCTGCAATCCCTTTCTCTAAGAAAGGCTGTAGCGACCGAAATAATTCGAATTTCGATAAAAAAATTTAACAGAATGTTTATAACCGCGTATACTATCCGATAATGAAAAAAAAAAACGATTTTTTTTTTCATTTCACACTGTGACGATCCCTTAATTTGTAAATGAAAACATTATGCCAAAAAAGAACTAGCCCTGAAACAAGTTGCGGTAGACGCGGAAGATCTCAGGGCTGATATGGCCCCCGGAATGAAATCGTCTAGGAACAATATTTTTCCGGAGGTACCGGCCTCGGAAGCGCGGTGACGAAAAATCGATAAAAGAAATGTCCCCAAAAATGAAAAATAGTTTGCACGAGATAGCGCGCGAACGATATTTTTTAGACAATTCAAAATGACAAAATTTGAACGGCTGGTGACATCAGCGTTAAATTTGTCTTTACTCTAAGGAGTAAACTCCTACACTGGTTAATCTCTAGTCAATTTGTAAATTGATTAGAATTTGGTAAAATTTTCGTACCATTGGAAATTTGAACGCAAATTCAATGTCGAATGTTTCTTAGCAGTTTTGTAACTGTAAATAATCAAATTTCTTTGCGGCATTATAATTGCGTTGGATTTCATTTGCCTTTAAGGGAGGATTTGCTTTTTCTTCGGTGAAATTTACGGCGTTTTTGTGATTTTTTTGTTAAAATAACTATACAACGTATCGACGCGAAATTTGGCATCATATTATGTTTGTTTTTTGTGTACGCAAAAAAAAATTTGATCCAATTTTGCCGAAAATTACGTCTCCCGCCCCTCAGCGCCCGACGGTGCAAAATCGTTGGGCTGCACGATTTTAAAAAAACGAATGGACCGATTGCCTTCAAATTTGGATAACATGCTTAGCAAACATCCTGTTATCGTTTGATGAAGCGAAAAAGTGATGCGTTGAGTACTTTTTTTTTAATAAAAAAAACTGATCAACTTTGTAGGATAAACCAGAAATGTTTACTTTAAAAAGTTGCCAGAAATACAATTTTTCTTAAATTTATTTTTCGCTCCATCAATCGATAACAGAATGTTTCAGTCTCTATCGAGCAGCCACACAGTGCGGACGTGTTATCGCTCGCTCTGTTATTCTCTCGCAAATTTAGCGATTTCGATTGCGTTAGTAGAAGGTGCAAAGGTGATGAGTGAAACCGGGGAGACAGACGGAATGGAAGACGACGGAGAGGAAGCATTCTCAACGGTAAAAAAGCGGAAAAAAAGAGGCAGACCTCCGAAACGATCCGACGATGACAGCTCCGGGCCGGCGCGACAGATTCGTAGACGAGGCACTGTTAATCTTCCACCGCCAGAAGGCAAACCAAATCAAAACAAATCACCAATAATAGCGACACACCAGCAACCATCAACATCCCGCTCGAATCAATCGACACGCGATAGGGAACTGAAACAAAAGCTTTCCTACAAACACCTATACTACGTGAACTCTTCACACATCGAGAGCAGAATTCAACTCGCAAGACTTTGGGAAGCCGAAAACCCACAATCAAAAGATGTAATTCTGCAGACTACCAAAGGTTTTCTACTTAAATCCAACACAGACAAGCCGCAACTAGTAAAACTCTTGGACAAGCTAGTCAAGAACAAATCTATATTAAGCTACTCCGAAACGGCCGCCTACACCAAACGTGACAACACAAACACTCCACCCGCGACTTTCTCAGCAGTTATCTCAACCGTAGAACACGAACTAGAGGACTCAACGATAAGTGAAGCATTGAAGGCGCAGGGAATTACCCACCGATACTGCAAAAGGATAACGGCGAGAGCGACAAACAAACCCACTACGCTGATCAGAATCATCACCGGTTGCATCAACTCTTTTGAAAAACTAATCAACGACGGTCTATTCTTTCTCCAAAAACACTATCCCGCTCACCCAAGCTCTCCTCCTGCGCCAGCGCCGCAACCCTGCAGAAAGTGCCTGAAATTCACGCACATCACAAGAAACTGTACAAACCAGATTTCTTGCAATAAATGCAATGGTAATCACAACACCAGCGACTGCAAAACAGATCTCCCCACTAAATGCTCCTCCTGCCAAGCAACCGACCACGAAGCATGGTCATTTAAATGTCCAAACAGACCGACCAAGCCGATTGACGGAATCCCTAACACAATAATAAAATCCATCAACAAAAAATCTGCAGAACTCAAAAAAGAAACCACATCAAATTCGCCTATACACGCGTCAATCACAGTCCACGACCATATTATCAACACATTCGTCAACAAGATAAACAAACACAAGAATGCCAACAGAGAAGAATTGATTGCCAAATTGCAGCAACGCTTCATCAGAGAGTTCAGAATCGACACAGCGGCTGTTTTCTCGGGAAACAGGATGTATATTCTCATGTTCGACCTCGACTACCCGGACGCCCCCTCGCCTACAGAAACAACAACGGGTTCGAGCCACACAACCACCAATGGCTAAATTAAACATTTTATACTCTAACATCAATAGTTACACTAAAAAAAAACTCCTCATTAACAATTTCATAGTAAACAACAATATCAACTGTACAGCTTTTGTTGAAAGTAAAACTAACAGTGACAGTAACACGTGTTTTCGCAATTGGATCTGTGTGAGAAAAGACGGTAATATTGTCAACACAAACAGAAGAGGGGGAAGTATGTTCCAAATAGATCCAAGGCTGAAACCAAAGAAAGAAAATGGCATGGCTATCAATAATCCACTTAATGAGGCGCTACACTTGTCAATACCATTTAAAGACGACTATCTACACATATTTTTGATCTACATTCACCCCCGCTCCAAGATCGAACAATCGATATTTATAAAAGCTTGTAGATACAAGTTCGCGCTCATCATCGGCGACTTTAACATTAATGCGCACAAACAACGACAACTGGATGACTTCTGCAACAACTCTACTTTCAAACAGTACGACACCCCACCAACATTTTTAATGGAAAACAACCCGGACTCGACCCCAGACAGAATATTATATACAAACAACCTTGGAAACAACCTGACATCAGTCGATTTAATTACAGATCTAGGATCAGACCATCTGGCCATGAATATATCAATTGACCTCGAAACGCCTACCATTCCACAAGAAACTGTCCACAAATTAAACTATAAGAAATCCAATATGGATCAAATAAACGCCGAGATGCTTGAATTTCTGAACGCGCCCGAAAATCTCCCCATCAACCGAGACACAATCACGGAATTCTGTGAACATCTAGCAGCGACCGTCCAAAGAAACACTCCACGCACCTACTCGAAATTTTTCTCCTTCGACCTCCCGCCGTTCATAGTCAGTCTGATAAAAAAGAAAAGAAGAATGTACCGGGAATACAAAAACTTCGACAGGCCAGAGCTCAAAACTTCTATCAATAGGCTAAACAAGGCAATACAACAACTGATAACGCAATTCCAAACTCACTCATGGTTAAAAGCGTGCCAAGATATCCAAGCACAAAAAGGTAAAAACTACTGGCAAACAGTCAAAAGATTATCCGGATATTGCACGCGAACTAAAGACTCCGCGTTGGTGATCGACGGCCAAAGCATTGACAGCCCCCAAGAAAAAGCCGAAGTCTTCGCAAATCATTTCAAACAAGCATTTAGCAGAGCAGACGAAGCCCAGTTTGATAATACGCACAGGGAACTAGTGGACAACTGGTATGACGAATTCTTCAGAGACACATCCAGATACGAGCTACAACACGAACCTGTCACACTCTCCGAGCTGTCTAAAATCATAAAAAAAGGAAAGAACTCAGCACCAGGATATGACAAAGTCCCAATGAGCATAATCAAAGGGCTTGACACTCGCGTCCATCAATACTTAGTACAGATCTACAACTTCTGCTTAGACCACAACTTCTTCCCCGAGCAATGGAAAAACGGCATCGTCATAACAATACCCAAAGCAAACTCGGATCTAACCCTACCTGCGAACCACCGACCGATTACACTCCTCCCATCGCTAGGCAAAATATTGGAAAAAATAATCAAAGGGAGACTCGAATCCACCCTGGGAGACTGCATTCCACCTTACCAATTCGGCTTCCGGAACTCCAAGTCGACCCTACACCCGCTGACCATACTTGCCTCCAATATCCAGACAGCGAAGTTAAGCAACAAACACACAGCAACTCTACTCATGGACATCAATAAAGCTTTCGACAGCGTATGGCACAAAGGACTGCTGTACAAAATCTGGACCCTGAACTGCCCGGAGTATCTCCTGCTCATCATAAAAGAATTTCTCAACAATCGATCACTCAAAATAAGGAGCGCAAATACGTTGTCTAACCCGTTTACCCCGGAGCAAGGGGTCCCTCAAGGCTCACCACTCTCGCCTCTGCTATATAATATATACTGTCACGACATTTATAATTACGAGCTAACCGACAAGACACATCACGACTCCACATGTTACCTTCTACAATACGCTGACGACACTGCACTAATTTCTCATAATAAATCAATAGAAGCCTCAACACTAGCACTACAAGAGTTATCAGACAAATGCATAATCTGGTTCAACAAATGGCGCCTAAAACCAAACCCCAATAAATCCAAACTACTATTATTCAACCACAAAATCTCAGATAGATCACCCACGATTTCCATGTACAATACCGTCATCAACCCATGCGTTTCTGCCAAATACCTGGGCGTTACACTAGACAACAAACTAAACCTAAATACACATACTAAGAATACGAAAACAGCGACAACTGCGCGCGCCGCACACTTCCGAAAAATAACGTACCGCAATAAAAAAATCACAATTGAACAATCAACGAAAATATACAAATGCATATGTCGCCCTCTGTTGGAATATTGCCACCCGCTACTCTTAAACTGTAATAATCAGGCGAAAAAAAACATCCAAACTGCTGAAACAATAGCCCTGCGTAAACTTACCAAAATTAGACACCCTAATAACCCATTGTACAATCCCTCAAATACACTACTTTATGAAACCTCCGGAGTAACGCCGATTATCGAAAGAACCAGAAATTTGAGCGCCAAATTCGCACATCAACACCTCGAAACAATCACTCCACTATGTAACACACGAACACCTAATATTAAACCAAAACACAAACTACCAACTCACACAATACTGCAGATTCTGTCAACAATAAACGATACACAATAAATCCATAGCCCATAACAAACCAAATCAGTAAACACACGCTCTCACATTAATAGCCGCTTTCACACAAAAAAGAAGCCCAACTCTGTACGAAAAAAACAGGCTGAAGGACCCCGGTCGATGGCCCTTTAACCAGTGAAACGCTCGAAAACGGTGTATTAATCTATCCATAACTGTACGCACACTCTCTGTAAAATGGTTAATAAAAATCTTGTACTACTACTACTACAGAATGTTTGCTGAGTATGTTATCCAAATTTGAAGGCAATCGGTTCATTCGTTTTTTAAAAATCGTGCACACCAACGATTTCGCACCGTCGGGCGCCGAGGGGCGGGGAAGGCGTAATCTTCGGCAAAATTGGTCCAAATTTTTTTTTGCGTACACAAAAACAAACATAGCTTGATGCCAAATTTCTTGTCGATACGTTGTATAGTTTTTTAACAAAAAATTCACAAAAACGACGTAAATTTCACCGAAGAAAAAGCAAATCCCCCCTTAAGGATTAAATATAATTATTGTCTACCGGCCCAGGATAAGGGCTTAATTCCAGCTCTATTGGTAAAGCGTCTCTTTAGATATGAAGGGCACACACATGCACGCATGAACTCACACGCACACATTCACCCGGACATTTTTTGTCGTTTTTCAATATCTTATTAAAGCAAGCAAATGACAGTTCATACGCTACAGCGTATTCATATTTAATACGACTATTATTATTTAATTGAAAAATATGTTACAGTTTACTGCATTTACAATATCAAGAATGTCCGATGAACCTGAAAAGAATTTACCGTCCAGCTCGATGAGTGCATGTCAACAGAAATCGGTACGCAAACAACCTGCGACGAGAGACGCTGCACGGAAACGACTGAAACGAATGTTCAGTACACACTTGAAAAGTCATAGTGACGGCACATGGAATTTCAGGCCTCTTCCGCAACTTTTACAAGTATGTCAATTGACATTAAAGTAATTTTTTCTTTCCGATATTATTACCACTTATATTATTCGGAATATTTTCCGCAGGCTGTACGTTTACCGGCAATATCGAATGAAGCATCCGCAAAGTCACCAGCTCCGACTCGTGTCAGTGTTAACGTTGCCACTGACAACAAAACTGCCACAAAGGAATCGGTGGAAGATGAAAGTCATATGGACGACGACCAACAGTGTGGCGTCAATGAAGATGAACTACACAACGGGATCGAGGACGCAACGATCCATGACTATAATAGCGCCATGAATATCGACGAAAATACGAAACAAGAAGGAAGATTCTTCAACGATAGAGAAGAGAGCGAATCGCAGTCAAGTGCGAGTAAACATGAGAATGTTGATATTTTAGACGAAGCTGTCTGTGAATGTTCATTCCATTCCGAAAGTAATGACAAACAAGTCGATGTGAATACGCAAGATACAACAAAGCAAAACAAATATTATCTGCCAATCATTTCCGACGATGACAATTACGATGAAAATGAAAACTCAAGTTGGACAAGCGACGACGAAGATAATCGAAATATCTTTACGATCGATAAAAGTGATCAACAATTATTGGCTCCCGTTCAATTGAAAGGATTCGTAACAAATTTACACGTAATTTTATTTGCGCTTGCCACTGCGATTCGATCGAAATTGACGTACACTGCACTTGTCTCGATACTCACAAATCTAAAGCAGATGATGATAAATTCGATAGTACCGACTTACATCGCGGGTGTGTGGAAATTGTTATCTCGAAATGACTCTTACGCTAATGCACGGTATTATTATTGTCGGAAATGTACCAGCGAAATGGGCAGCGGTAAGAAACCCAACAAACAATGTAAATGTGGTTCCTGCGGCCCTAGCAAAGATAACAGACATATGTCATATTTCTTAATAATGAAAATAGCACCTCAACTGAAGCAACTGTTGTCGAAAAAAGAAGTAGTAACGGCCCTCGATTACCGATTCACCCGTAAGAAGAAAGAACTCGACGCAATGGAAGATATATTCGACGGTAAAGAGTATAAAAAATTGTGCGAACCAAACGGATTCTTAAGTTACAAATACAATTACTCTTTCGGGTTGTTCACGGATGGAGCTCGAGTCTCCGTTTCGTCGAATGCGTCAGCATGGCCTGTAATGCTTATAATACACGAATTATCACCACAAGCTCGAAAAAAAACATATGATACTAGCGGGAATATGGGTTGACACGTTTCATCCTGATCTCAATATTTTGCTCGAACCTGTTATGGACGAATTGAACAATTTGTACCATAACGGTATAACATGGGAAAATCCACACGATGGAAAAATAATCACAAGTAAATTTGTAACACTCGTCGTTACCGTAGATTCTGTTGCGAGATCAGCTTTATTGAATATGACACAGTACAATGGCAAGTTCGGTTGTACTTTTTGTTTGGCAGAAGGGATCACCTCACACGGTAGACGTTTATACCCTATCACTAACGGAAATATCGAAATCCGAACCAACGAAAGTATAAGGCAAGATATGGACAGTCTATCATTCAGAAAAAACGTAAAATTTTTTTTTTTAAATACTTTTTATCTGAAGTTTCATGCAATAAAAAGACCTCGATTGAGGCACCTCTAAATATTGTTTGCCAGCGAAGTTCTTTGGCACGATCAATTGTTAGGTCAACATCTCGAGATAAAGCCATGAAGACCAAACAAAAGTGTGAGTCTTCTCTTAATAAGAAGTAAAAAACTGAAAATGAAGAAAAAAAAATCATTTTTTTTCTTCTAAGCAAGGAGGGGTGATCATAACTATTTAAATGCTATAACATATACTCCAGTTGCAGCTGGAATTTACAAAAAATATATATAAAATAAAAATTGATGCGTTGACTTCTCAAATTTTTTAAACATTTTTTATAAATTTTGTACTCCACTGTACTGTTTGCGCGTGCGGTCGACGTAGCCTTTCGTAGAGGTCACCTTGCCGTAGCAACATGCGAGCTCGCACTGTCGAAACACTGGCAGCTGCCGTTAGTTCGCATTTAACAGGGCAACTGGAGTGACGCTGCCCGTCAGCTGATCATTTTCGAGATTTTATATGTCCAACAATTTTTTTTTGCTCCAGGTCTTAAATATAGTGAAGAAAAGATAAATAAAATCAAGTGTAAACGAAATGACATCTACAGAAGAGGTTCACTCGATCTATTTGATCGGCTCAGTGAAAAGTGAATTTGAGGGATTTGATCTGCCGACAAATCGTCAGGTGTTAAATCTTTTTTTTTATAAACACCGGTGTCTTCATCTCACGGTACGCGAAAGTCAGAATGCGACGATCGAAGACGTCGTAAATTTTTGGAGTAAACATCCCGGTTCAGCTGGTATACCAATATGCCAAAAATATAATCTCATCAGAAAACTCGAACGGCTTCACTCAGATTGGAAGAAAATTCAAAAAAATCAATCTCGAAAGAATTCCACAGCACAAAAGCTTCAAGAAGAAAAATATACGAAAACGCTCTATGAATTGTTCGATATTGTCCGTTCTGACGTTCAAGAGATACTGAACGAAGAACAACGAGAATTTCTGATATCACAGAGGGCGAAAATCAACGGCAGATTACCTAGTGGGGAAACCGCACCACTAATCCTCAATGCTGCGGAGGACCACGTTATTGCTCCGAATCTTGAGGGGGAAATTGTCACGGACGAAAGCGATCACGGTAAAAATATTTTTATTTTACTACTTGCAAAGTAAAAATTTGTGCGATTCTCTATATAAAAACATTTTCTCAACTGGTACGATTGCAACACTCGCGATCACCTCGTGCTACACAGTCACACTCGTAGCATGTTTTGATTCGTGTCAAAAAATTTTTTTCACAATTTTTTTCTTGTTACATTTTCATAGAGCAGAACTTTATATAGAAAAAAGGACACCTGGATATTTCGTATATGCGTTTCGACTTTTCCACAACTTCTTTTCTCTGCCTGAACTTCTTTCGTCGTTTTATTCCTTATTATTCGAAGGTTCATTTTACAGATTTGGAAACCTGGCACCCCGAGCACTGCGAATTATCGCAAGCTATGACTCAATCGTCGAATGTTTCTAGCTTAAAACGGTGTATATCCAATTTCTCGGACGAAATGAGATCGGATGAACCTCAAATAAAAAAAATAAATATTATGACGCCGGCTCTCGCGAACGCACTGGACCGTACGAACACGAGTAGCAGGAATGCAACGTATATTCTAGCGGCAGCAGCGTCTAGTCTCGGCTTTAACGTGAGTGACGTTAACGTGAGTGCCAGTACGATCCACAGAAGTCGAATAAAATTCAGGGAGCAAATTGCACAACAGCTGAAAGCAGATCTTCGCGTCGCGACCTGCTTGGTGGTGCACTGGGACGGGAATCTCCTGCCTAATATTGATGGTGCTGGGACCGTTGAAAGGCTGCCAATAATAATATCTGGAGTCGGCACAGAACAGCTACTTGGCGTACCAAGTCTAACTTCTGGAACCGGAGAAAATCAGGCAACAATGTGGCAATTGTCAACACGTTGTACGACTGGAACCTCGCGCAGCGAGTCAAAGCAATGTGTTTTGACACGACAAGTACTAACACAGGTGAATGCGTAAAAATTTTTCTTCCTGAAAAGATCTACAATTGAATGAAGAATGTTGTGTCCAATAAAAATAACAATAATAATCATAATAATAATAATAACAACAATACCAACAATGATAATAAAATATATATTGTACAAAATGTTAATAATATATTTACAATATTTTTTAAAGGTCGCCATAATGGTGCTTGTCTCTTAGTGCAGCAACAATTGGAGAAACCATTATTGCACTTGGCGTGTCGTCATCACATTTACGAATTGCTACTGAGAAGTGTCGTCGAGATGTATTGGCCTACGACAAGCGGTCCCAACATGCCAATTTTTAAGCGATTCGAGCAAAATTGGACGGCAATCGATAAGACGCTATACGAGACAGGATTAGACGATCAGTCTGTCGCCGAAATGCTATCCTACAGAAAAGATGAAATCCTACGATTCATACACCACACATTCAATGTAATATATTTTATGTATATCTCTGTGTATTTTTATTGTCTGAGAATACTCAAGGGGAATCCATAAATCTATATCGTTAATTATTGCAGGTGACGCAGCCCAGGGACGATTACAAGGAATTTTTGGAACTCGCTTGTATTTTTTTGGGTGATACACCACCTAGAGGAGTTAGGTGGAAGAAGCCAGGCGCTATGCACCACGCGCGATGGCTTTCGAAAGCTATATATTGTTTAAAAATGTTTATGTTCCGGCGACAATTTATTCTGAGAGCCCGGGAAGCGAACGGTCTACGACACATTTGTGTTTTTATTGTCAATTTCTATGTCGAAGCGTGGTTCTCGGCTCAATCGGCTATCAAAGCTCCCAACCACGACTTGCAGCTGTTGCAACGATTAATCGCGTACGAGAAGGTAAACGCCGATATTTCAAAAGCAGCCCGTTCGAAACAAGCTGCTCATTTGTGGTATTTGTCCGATGAGCTAGCACCTCTAGCCTTGTTTGACGACTCCGCACCGGCCGATGTAAAATTAAAAATAGTGCAGGCTCTTCGAGAACGAGAACATGGCGAAAGGGACATACGGCCGACAATAAAGGAGAGGGAGTTTTTGGCATTTCTCGCTCAAGACATAAGTGACTTCGTCACGAAATGGTCACTCAATTTATTTATTGACTTTCAAGCGTCTTCCGAATTTCTGGATAAGGCTCCAGTTAAAGTTGTAGTTTCTGGACGCCTGCAGTCGAAACTAATCGAGATGGTTCTGCTGATTTGCAAGACTTGGCTGACGAATTCGATGATAGCTATAACAGCTCAGCTGTGGATTTTTTCGATCTCGAAACCGCGGGGTTAAAAATCACAAGCGAAGTGTTGCAAATTGCCGCTAAATGTGGGAGCGCGGAATTCAACGAATATATCAAACCGAACGAAACTATACCGTTGGCTGCGTCGAAAGTCAATGGACTGACAAGCGAAGGACATGACTTAAACGGAAGGAGCGTGCCAGCCAAACCTTTACAGGCAGTCGCGAACGAGTTGCTTGTATTTTTTCGGAGTTTGGGAAAACCTTGCGTGCTCATTGCACATGATTGTGGATTTGATGCGCCACGACTTATACGTCTTATCGATCAAGTAGGCCTCGTCACAGAATTTTGCGAAGTTATTGATAGTTTGTGTTCTTTCTCTGTTTGTGTTTTTTTTTATGGATATATTAATTACAATAATAAACGAATAAAATATAGATCGCGAGACTCCCGATCCAGCTCCCGACTCTTCGCGTGTTCATCCCGCCTCTGGCGCGAGAGGTCCACGCGCCTCTGGCAGCTCCTCGACCGCCCGCGCGAACCCTCGTTCCGCCGCCATCCCAAGCTCCTCTCCAGCCGGTAACGCTACAGACTCGCACATTGCCGACGCTAGCCCTCCTTTCGACATCGCGATGTAGCGTTCCGAGCTTGAGAAGGGAATAGGTACGCCGGAAAACACGACAGTAATTATAAAGAAATAATTGTATCGTTTATTGAAACTTGGAAGGACAAAAGGCGCGAACTGGACGTTGTCGAGGTACGCGAGCGAAGAGACGGGGTCCCAGGCCTTGTCTGTGGCGTCGCGTTCCTCTTCCCGTCGCCAGCACGCTGATTGGACGCGCGCCGGAAGTCGTGGAAAAGGGGAGTCACCACAATCGCTCGACGGTCGCTCGTGCGGACGCGGCCGAAGCCGTGAGGTTCCACAGCGAGTTCTTCAGCCGCGCAGACGAGCTCTCTGGCAGGCTTCCTCGAAGTCTCAGACCACGGTAAGAAACATTGTTTCCGTCTGTATTCGTCCATTTCAGTCAGCCAGTCAGTCAGTCATTCAGTCTCAGTCTCAGTCTCAGTTTCAATCCCAGTCTCACTCCAAATCTCAGTTTCAGTATAAGTCTGTCTCTGTCTATGTGTCTAACATAGCTCTACTAATTATATAGTATCGACTATCTAGTACGCGTCTTCGAGACGTCCCTGGGAGCTGTAAATTTTCCTAAAAAAAAAAGTTGTGCCCCAGTACGCGTTTTCACGACGTTCCTGGGAGCTGTATATTTTCCTAAAAAAGAAATCAAGTTGCAGCCCAGTACGCGTCTTCGAGACGTCCCTGGGAGCTGTCATTCAGTCTCAGTCTCAGTCTCAGTCTCAGTCTCAGTTTCAATCTCAGTCTCTGTCCAAATCTCAGTTCCAGTATCAGTCTGTCTTTGTCTTTGTCTCTATTAACATGGCTCCACTAATTATATAGTATCTGACTGACAGTCAGATACTATATAATACTGTCAGTCTGTCTGATCGTCAGGCTGACTATGTGTCTGACCGTCACGTCAATCTGTCTGTCTCTCTGTCTGTTTTTTAGGCACTCACGTTTTAAAAAAACGCACCAGGAGTGCCTATTGAAATCGCTTTCCTGGGTCTAAATTAGGTTTTAACGGACAAAAATTGATATATTTCAAATGTATTAACTTTTTTTAGTTCAGATATCTTTAACATAGTAAAATACATATTCTTGACATAAAATAATAAGGAAATTGCATTACTAAAGATATTTTTTACTGCGGACCAGATTTTGTGTTACCCGGACGTCCGTATCACTCAGTGGCTCTGGACTGAACAGACCGAACAAGTTGAAATTTGGAATATTTCTTAGTCTAGCACTGGAAAGTATGCCCATGAAGTATGGTAATTTTCCAATAATTTTATACAGGAGTTTATTTCAAGAAAATTTGGGTTTTTGGGTCTCAAATTGTGTCCGGAGCCCAATCTCCGCTGTCAACCCAAGAATTTGGCTGAAACTTGCTACAAAATTCTAAAATACCTTAATTCCCATACACTTTTTTTAGTTTTTTCCTTACACTTTTTTAAGGGGTGAATACCTATCACAAAAATTAAAAAATTACATTTTTAATTACGCACATGTGTACAAGTGAATATTTTCCGACTGCGTACTTGACTTTGGCTATAACTTGCAGCATACTCATATTTTATCTCAATTCAGATGTTTCTTCTCTTATATTTGCCATAAGATCATTTTAGAGTGGTAATTACCTGCATTAATACATTTTAATTAATTAATTTTTTTAAATTTGACACTTACGTCAACTAAAAATGTTTTTTCCTGAAAAATCATTACCCGCTGCACATGTTAGAAGTTAGAAGGTCGAATTAATTGATTCCACAATGATTTCTTCATTAGTATATTTATTAATTGCACTAGTACACTTTAATTGTGAAGATAATTTATATTTAATACACCAAACTGAAATATGAGTGAACATAACCTAAACACAATATTCGTAAAACATGTTGACAAGGACATTATTATCGGAACTATACGCTTGACGTGTATATTTTCCATTAAATCATTTGTTATTTGCTAATTTCCACTGGCACTTATTACTTTTTTCGCTGTTTTTTTGTCTCTTTTCGTCTCTAAATGTTCACCTGTCACTGCAGATGTAACTCTCGATTTTATTTACGTATTCTAAATCACCACGTAATTACCACATAACAACTGCATTCACGGTTTTCTTAATTTCCTAAATGTTTTTTTGTAAAACGACAACGTTTTTTACACTTAATTATTAAATTAATGAACTATGTTAAAAAAAAAATAGAGCCGCAATGGCGTTGACTTTAACTTACTCTGGTAAAAGAGTCAGTTCTCAGTGGTCTGGTCAGAGCTGTGGCGCGCGTGTCGCCTAATAAAAAAAACTTTATATACAATTATCTTTCCATAAATTTGTGATTGAACAATAAGATACGTATTCGATAAACGTGCAAACAATAAATGAATAATGAATTATCTTTGAATACAGCATTTCATAATAATACATAAAAAAAAAAAAAAAAAAAAAACGAGCTGTACACCTATCTAGTTGTAAATGGCCGGTCATACTTTTTTGTGACCGTAAATTTACCAAAAAGAAAAGTGACCAGTAATTCCACATCTAAATAGTTGGATTTACCATATTTTTACGGTATGTTTATCGAAAAAGTTTGTGACGCTAATTCCACAACACCTGATTGCGCGAAAAAAAAATGACGTCATTTTACGGTAAAAATACGGTAATTTTTTGGTAAGTTTATTGCTTCAGGATTTTGCGGTAATTCCACATCTCTAGTCTTGGAGCGTCTCGTCTTCGGTCGGTAAAGTAGGTAAATGTACATATCTCGAGACGCTACCGCGTCTCTTGATCAGGTTAATATTAGAGATGTAAGCAGTAAATGTGACCGGTAATGTTACGGTATTTTTACCGTAAAAATACGGTACGTGACCGTTTCCAAAATGACCACATCGGTCACAAAATCATATGGTCGTATGATTTGAAATTTCACAGCTGTGGCGCGCGTGTCGCCTAATAAAAAAACTTTATATACAATTATCTTTCCATAAATTTGTGATTGAACAATAAGATACGTATTCGATAAACGTGCAAACAATAAATGAATAATTAATTATCTTTGAAGACAGCATTTCATAATAATACATAAAAAAAAAAAAAAAAAAAAAAATTGCGAGCTGTACACCTATCTAGTTGTAAATGACCGGTCACACTTTTTTGTGACCGTAAATTTACCAAAAAGAAAAGTGACCAGTAATTCCACATCTAAATAGTTGGATTTACCATATTTTTACGGTATGTTTATCGAAAAAATTTGTGACGGTAATTCCACAACACCTGATTGCGCGAAAAAAAAATTACGTCATTTTACGGTAATTTTTTGGTAAGTTTACCGCTCCAGGATTTTACGGTAATTCCACATCTCTAGTCTCGAGACAAGTCCAAGTACCGTGGAACCTCTCATAGCGTTCGAAATGCGGGGACATGTACGCTAAGTGAAGAGCCAATCAGGCACTCGAAACGTTCGTGCCTCTCACTCTCTCTCGCGAAATCATCCAATCACAGCGCTGATACGTTTCCCAATGTACGCTATGAGGGTGTGCGCTATAAGAGGTTCCAGTGTAGACAAAACCTACTTTACCGACCGACACGAGACGCTTCAAGACTCTTTTACCGGAGACACCGTGTTTTGACCTCATTTCGATTGACACACATCGGTAATATAAATGAATAATGTACATTTTATATTGAATTATTTGTTATTTGCTTATTTTCACTGGATCTTATCACTGCATTCGCTGTTTTTTGGTCTGTTTTCGTCTCTGAACGTTCACCTGTCACTGAGGCTGATGTATTTCTCGATTTAATTTATTTATCATAAAACAATCGTAATCACCAAATTACAACTACGTTCACGCCCTAACAGTTCGGTCCAACCGTATACCGACTATGATCCCCACCGAGTCGTTTTAGGACACGGGAACAACTAGTATTTCATCGAAACCAACCACCGACCAACTGAGATTTAGTTGAGAACACGGTTTGTCGGTGGTTGTTTTCTTCAAAATACTGGTTGTTTTCGTGTTCTAAACCGACCTGGTTGGATTTTTCGTGGTTGGTCGATCTGCTAGGGCGGTTTTATTAATTTCTTATATCTTTTTTTTTTTTAACGATAACCCTTCTTTACACTTTATTATTTAATGATTTAACTATAATAAGAAAGTAGAACTTAATGACGATTTACGCCTTTTCAAGAGACACGATAGCGTCTCGAGACAAGTCCATTTCCACTACCTTACCGACCGATAACTCAACATCCTAGGGCCTTGGGTCCTCGTTGTAATTGGTCATTTCTTGTGGCCTCGCTGCCTGGGTTTTGAACGCGATAAATTTATACTCCACATTTTCTATTGACCATTTCTACGGGTATTTCTATGGGTCATTTTCTATTGATTCGAATGACTTTTTATTTTTTGAAAATGACCGACATTGAACATCACAGAATTATATAGATATGAAAATACCGGTATTTTTATTTTTGGTAAAATAACAATGAAACTACCGTACCGTCTTTTATCCACATTTTTTTTTTCTACAATCTTTGTGTTGTGAAAATACGGTCACGAAAAATGCTCGTAAGTTTGACCGGTTACAAATTTTTGTTGGTGAACTCACCATAAACAAGCAACCCGGTCGCCCCTGCGGGGCGCCGGGTTGTTGTTGGAGGGCTTCGCCCCCCAAACCCCCATTGGGGGGCTCCACCCCCCAAACCCCCCGAAAATGACCCTGCGGCAAAAATGTCCCTTCGGGACATTTTTCCCTGGTGTCATTTTAAGGCACTCACGCGGTCGTCGCGCTCCGCGCTCCGCAGGGGGTCGTTCGGACGTCGCGCTTCGCGCTCCGCACAGCGCCGGTCGGACGTCGCGCTCCGCACGATGCCGTTCGAAAGTCGCGCATCGCGCTCTACACGGTGGCGTTCGGACGTCGCGCTTCGCGCTCCGCACCGTGCCGTCCGGACGTCGCGCTTTGCGCTCTGCACGATGCCATCCGGACGTCGCACTTCACGCTCCGTACGGTACCGTGCGAAGGTCGCGTTTCGCGCTGTGCACGATGCGGTTCGGACTAGAGACGTGAGCGGTATACATGACCAGTAATTTTACGATTAAAAAACGGTATGTGACCGGTGTTAAATTCACGACATCGGTAATAAAGTCATATAGTCTCTTAGTGATTAAGAATTCTCGTCAAGATACGGTGAATTTACGAAACAACGTTGCTGTAATTTTACCAAAAAATTCGTTACCGGTTATTTCACAACTATATAGACGTAGTTTTCCATTTTTTATGGTGAATTCACCAATAAAAATTTGTAACCGGTCAAACTTACGAGCATTTTTCGTGACCGTATTTTCACAACACAAAGATTGTAGAAAAAAAAATGTGGATAAAAGACGGTAAAGGTACGGTAGTTTCATTCTTATTTTACCAAAAATAAAAATACCGGTATTTTCATATCTATATAATTCTGTGATGTTCAATGTCGGTCATTTAAAAAAAATAAAAAGTCATTCGAATCAATAGAAAATGACCCATAAAATGGTCAATAGAAAATGTGGAGTATAAATTTATCGCGTTCTAAACGCAGGCAGCGAGGCCACAAGAAATTACCAATTACAACGAGGACCCAAGGCCCTAGGATGTTGAGTTATCGGTCGGTATAGTAGTGATGATAAAATACCGACGGTTGATATTCGATTTTTTTTAGTCGATGTTTCATAAAAAAAACAACACCGAACGTCGATTAATCAACGAAGATCGGAAACATGTGGACAAAGATTTATGGTCGGTAAAGCAGGTATTTTTGTCAAAAACGCTATCCGGTGTTTTTCTAATGCACTTTCGTCGGCACCGTCGCGGGTATTTCGGCTACGTCGCCATGTTGTTTACAATCGCGTAAATAGAAGGAAGTTGAAGAACAGCCTAAAAAAAAGGAGTCTAACAAATCGGTTCAGAAATACCTGCTTTACCAACCATAAACGTTTGTCCACATGTTTTCATCCGTCTCTGTCGACTGGAATTTTATTTGATTAGTTTCTCTCGAAAACTAAGGATCTCCAAATGTTTTAATTACGTTATTCGTAACCGCCAAACGATTCCGCATCGAATGAGCGCTATTAGAGTCGATTTAAATTTTAAAAAAATGTTTGGCTAACTTTGGGACTTTTTTAGTTTTTTAATTATTGTAATTAAACAATTGATTTCCAACCGATGAAATTGATCTACCAATCATCACCAAACGACCACCAATCGACTAGTATTTTTTATTTATTTTTTTACCGACCGTAAACCTTTGTCCACATGTTTTCATCCGGCTCTGTCGACTGGAATTTCATTGTATTAGTTTCTCTCGAAAACTAAGGATCTCCAAATGTTTTAATTGCGTTATTCGTAACCGCCAAACGATTCCGCATTGAATGAGCCCTATTAGAGTCGATTTGAATAAAAAAAAATGTTTGGCTAACTTTGGGACTTTATTAGTTTTTTAATTATTGTAATTAAACAATTGATCTCAAAACGATGAAATTGATTTACCAGTCATTACCAAACGACCACCAATCGACCAGTATTTTTTTTAAATTTTTTTCCTTAAAGTTGTACGGTCAACTTTATAGAGCTTTGGAAACGGTCACGTACCGTATTTTTACGGTAAAAATACCGTAACATTACCGGTCACATTTACTGCTTACATCTCTAATATTAACCTGATCAAGAGACGCGGCAGCGTCTCGAGATATGTACATTTACCTACTTTACCATCCGAAGACGAGACGCTCCAAGACTAGAGATGTGGAATTACCGCAAAATCCTGAAGCGGTAAACTTACCAAAAAATTACCGTATTTTTACCGTAAAATGACGTCATTTTTTTTTCGCGCAATCAGGTGTTGTGGAATTACCGTCACAAATTTTTTCGATAAACATACCGTAAAAATATGGTAAATCCAACTATTTAGATGTGGAATTACTAGTCACTTTTCTTTTTGGTAAATTTTCGGTCACAAAAAAGTATGACCGGTCATTTACAACTAGATAGGTGTACAGCTCGTTTTTTTTTTTTTTTTTTTTTTTTTTTTTTTCATGTATTATTATGAAATGCTGTATTCAAAGATAATTCATTATTCATTTATTGTTTGCACGTTTATCGAATACGTATCTTATTGTTCAATCACAAATTTATGAAGAGATAATTGTATATAAAGTTTTTTTATTAGGCGACACGCGCGCCACAGCTCTGACCAGACCACTGAGAACTGACTCTTTTACCAGAGTAAGTTAAAGTCAACGCGATTGCGGCTCTATTTTTTTTTATCATAGTTAATTAATTTGATAATTAAGTGTAAAAAACATTGTCGTTTTACAAAAAACATTTAGGAAATTGAGAAAACCGTGAATGCAGTTGTTATGTGGTAATTACGTGGTGATTTAGAATACGTAAATAAAATCGAGAGATACATCTGCAGTGACAGGTGAACATTTAGAGACGAAAAGAGATAAAAAAAACAGCGAAAAAAGTAATAACTGCCAGTGGAAATTAGCAAATAACAAATGATTTAATGGAAAATATACACGTCAAGCGTATAGTTCCGATAATAATGTACTTGTCAACATGTTTTACGAATATTGTGTTTAGGTTATGTTCACTCATATTTCAGTTTGGTGTATTAAATATAAATTATCTTCACAATTAAAGTGTACTAGTGCAATTAATAAATATACTAATGAAGAAATCATTGTGGAATCAATTATTTCGACCTTCTAACTTCTAACATGTGCAGCGCGTAATGATTTTTTAGGAAAAAACATTTTTAGTTGACGTAAGTGTCAAATTAAAAAAAATTAATTAATGAAAATGTATTAATGCAGGTAATTACCACTCTAAAATGATCTTATGGCAAATATAACAGAAGAAACATCTGAATTGAGATAAAATATGAGTATGCTGCAAGTTATAGCCAAAGTCAAGTACGCAGTGGGAAAATATTCACTTGTACACATATGCGTAATTAAAAATGTAATTTTTTAATTGTGGTGATAGGTATTCACCCCTTAAAAAAAGTGTAAGGGAAAAACTAAAAAAAGTGTATGAGAATTAAGGTATTTTAGAATTTTGTAGCAAGTTTCAGCCAAATTCTTGGGTTGACAGCGGAGATTGGGCTCCGGACACAATTTGAGACCCAAAAACCCAAATTTTCTTAAACTCTTTTCATAAACTCCTGTATAAAATTATTGGAAAATTACCATACTTCATGGGCATACTTTCCAGTGCTAGACTAAGAAAAATTCCAAATTTCAACTTGTTCGGTCTGTTCAGTCCAGAGCCACTGAGTGATACGGACGTCCGGGTAACACAAAATCTGGTCCGCAGTAAGAAATATCTTTAGTAATGCAATTTCCTTATTATTTTATGTCAAGAATATGTATTTTGCCATGTTTAAGATATCTGAACTAAAAAAGTTAATACATTTGAAATATATCAATTTTTGTCCGTTAAAACCTAATTTAGACCCAGGAAAGCGATTTCAATAGGCACTCCTGGTGCGTTTTTTTAAAACGTGAGTGCCTAAAAATGGTAAACTGCATCTATATAGTTGTGAAATAACCGGTAACGAATTTTTTGGTAAAATTACAGCAACGTTGTTTCGTAAATTCACCGTAACTTGACGAGAATTCTTAATCACTAAGAGACTATATGACTTTATTACCGATGTCGTAAATTTAACACCGGTCACATACCGTTTTTTAATGGTAAAATTACTGGTCATGTATACCGCTCACGTCTCTAGTCCGAACCGCATCGTGCACAGCGCGAAACGCGACCTCCGAACGGTACCGTGCGGAGCGCGAATCGCGACGTCCGGATGGCATCGTGCAGAGGGCAAAGCGCGACGTCCGGACGGCACGGTGCGGGGCGCGAAGCGCGACGTCCAAACGACCCCCTGCGGAGCGCGGAGCGCGACGACCGCGTGAGTGCCTTAAAATGACACCAGGGAAAAATGTCCCGAAGGGACATTTTTGCCGCAGGGTCATTTTCGGGGGGTTTGGGGGGCGGAGCCCCCCAATGGGGGTTTGGGGGGCGAAGCCCTCCAACAACAACCCGGCGCCCCGCAGGGGCGCCCGGGTTGCTTGCTTAAAGATGTATTTATTATGATAATAAACGAATACAATATAGATCGCGAGACTCCCGATCCGGCTCCCTACTCTTCGCATGTCGATCCCGCCCTTAGTGCAAGCGCTCCACCTGCCTCCAGCAGCAGCACGTCGACCGCCAGCGCGAGCCCTCGATCCGCCGCTATCCCAAGCTCCTCTCCCTCCGCTAACGCTACCGTCTCGCATATTGCGAGTGCGAGTTCTTCTGCCGCCCAGACGAGCTCTCTTGCACGTTTCATCGAAGTCTCCCACCACGGTAAGAACCATTGTTTCCGTCCGTATCAGTCTCGATTTCAGTCAGTCAGTCAGTCAGACAGTCTCAGTCTCAGTCTCAATCTCTGTCTCTATTAACATAGCTCTACTAATTATATAGTATCAGCCTCGAGTGAAGAGGGGCACGGAAGCGCGGCGTCGATAGAGAAGGTTTTTGTTGACGACACCGACAGCGGTAAGAATAACTTATTGGTTTCGTCTAAGTTAATTGTAATGTAATGATGTTCAATAGTTGAGTTATCTCAAATTGACTTGTTTTATTTCTCAGGACGTCAAAGGCGTACAATCGTTTCTCGGCCTGGCAGGTTATTATCGGAAGTTCATCCGGAATTATTCAGATATAGCGAAACCACTCACGGAACTCATACGCAAAGATGAGCCGTGGGCGTGGACACCTGTGCGCGACGCGGCATTCGAAAGTTTAAAGACCGCGCTTACTTCAGCACCGGTGTTGCAATACCTGGATTTTACCAGCCAATTCTTGGTAACGACTGACGCGTCCGACAAGGCGATAGGCGCGATACTCTCGCAGGGACCAGTGGGCGAGGATCTGCCCATCTGTCACGCGAGTAGCACCTTATCAAAGGCCGAGTTAAATTACACAACGACCGAGAAAGAGTTGCTCGCGATTGTGTGGGCGTTGGCGCAGTTTCGGCCCTACGTGTACGGCACACGATTTCGGGTCATTACCGACCATCAACCTCTCACCTGGTTGTTCGGTGTAAAGGATCCAGGATCGAGGCTGATGCGCTGGAAAATTAAGCTCGCCGAACATGAATTCGACGTGGAATATAAAGCTGGGAAAAGGAATACAAACGCCGACGCGCTAAGTCACATTTGTATTGCTACCCGTGCGCAAGTGCGAGAGAGACAGGCAGCTGCAGCGCAAGGGAGCGCGAGCACCGCCGCGAACGGGCAGCCGCGGGAGTGCAACAAGGAAAGCAGCTCCGACACGGAAAACGAGCGCGACAGTGGGTGCGAGGGAGACAGCACCACTCCGAGCGAGCGTAGCAGCAGACACTCGGCCGAGCCGCCGAGTGGAGGGGAGACGACAAAGCACCGCACAAAGAGGAGACCCGAGGAGAGAGCGAGGGAGCCCGCGCGGGAGTGCGAGCGCGACGCCAAGCTCGGCGCGCACCAGGCGCGGGGTAATGCGGGTCAGCACGCTACGGCTAGCGCGGCGTGGCATGGAAGCCAACGCGGGGAGTCGGAGTGCGGGGCGAGCCGCCCGGTATACTTACAGCCGGGCGAGGAGAAGGACACAGCGACGATAGAGGAGAGTGGCTGCAGCAGTGGCGTAACCTGCCCGGATGCCGCCACGCGTAAGCAACTCCTCTACGAATATCACGATGCCCCTCTGGGGCACACCAGGGCGTCAAGAGAACGCTCGAAAGAATCCGTGCCAAGTACGAATGGCCGGGTATGCGCGGGGAAATTACCGATTATATCGCCGCCTGTGAATCCTGCCAAAAAAATAAATTGAGGAATCGGGAAAGGGTGCCGATGGTCGTGACTGACACACCGGAAAGGGCATTCGAAACAAGCAACCCGGGCGCCCCTGCGGGGTCATTTTAAGGCACTCACGCGGTCGTCGCGCTCCGCGCTCCGCAGGGGGTCGTTTGGACGTCGCGCTTCGCGCTCCGCACAGCTCCGGTCGGACGTCGCGCTTCGCGCTCCGCACGATGCCGTTCGAAAGTCGCGCTTCGCGCTCTACACGGTGGCGTTTGGACGTCGCGCTTCGCGCTTCGCACCGTGCCGTCCGGACGTCGCGCTTTGCGCTCTGCACGATGCCATCCGGACGTCGCACTTCGCGCTCCGCACGGTACCGTTCGGTGGTCGCGTTTCGCGCTGTGCACGATGCGATTCGGAATAGAGACGTGAGCGGTATACATGACCAGTAATTTTACGATTAAAAAACGGTATGTGACCGGTGTTAAATTTACGACATCGGTAATAAAGTCATATAGTCTCTTAGTGATTAAGAATTCTCGTCAAGATACGGTGAAATTACAAAACAACGTTGCTGTAATTTTACCAAAAAATTCGTTACCGGTTATATCACAACTATATAGACGCAGTTTACCATTTTTAGGCACTCACGTTTTAAAAAAACGCACCAAGAGTGCCTATTGAATTCGCTGTCCAAGGGTGTAAATACGTTTTTTAAGGAAAATGTTAATATAATTTTATTTTATCCACTACTTTTTAGTTCACATTTCTTAAGCATGCTAAAATACATATTCTTGACATAAAATAATAAGGAATTTGCATTACTAAAGACATTTTTTCCTTCAGACAAGATTTTGTGTTACCCGGACGTCCGTATCACTTAGTGGCTCTGGACTGAACAGAGCGAACAAGTTGAAATTTGGAATATTTCTTAGTCTAGCACTGGGAAGTATGCCCATGAAGTGTGTTAATTTTCCAATCATTTTATACAGGAGTTCACTTGAAGAAATTTGGCACTTTTGGTCGTCAAGTTGTATACGGGTCTCAATCTTGGCCATCGATGGAAGAATTTGGCTGAAACTTGCTGCATAATTCTAATTCAACTTAATCTTGATGCACTTTTTTTAGTTTTTTTCTTACACACTTTTTAAGTGGTGAATACCTAAGACACTCAAAGCATTAAATTGAAAATTGTGTCCGTCTGTCAGTCTTCGCAGTCAATAAAGTAATTTGACTAAAACTTGCAGGGTTCTCATATTTTACCTTAATTCAAATGTATCTTTCCTCATATTAGCCCTTAGATCATTTTAGAATGATGATTACCTACCATAATAGAATCAAAATATTCAATTTTAATTAATTTCACAATTATGATAACAATAATAGTTTTCTCTTCAAAATAATTATCCGCTGTACATTCCACATATTATAATGTCAAAATAATTGATTCCGAAATGATTTTTCAATTTTTATATTTATTAATTGCACTGATACAGTTTTATTGTATTATTAATTCATAATTAATATACCAAACTGAAATATGAGTATAAACATAACCTAAACACAAAATTCGTAAAACATATTGACACCTTCTCTACGGAACTATAAATGTTTGAAATGTATATTTTTCATTAAATTATTCGTTATTTTTTATTCACTGGCACTCATAACTGTATTCACTATTTATTGTCTGGTTTCGTCTGTAAATTTTCACTTGTCACTGCTAATGTTTTTGTCAATTTTATTTACTCATTGTAAATCATCACGTAATTACCATATAACACCTGCATTCATGATTTTATTGATTTCTAACATTTTTTTACACTCAATTATTAAATTAATTAACTACTATAAAAAACCGACACTGATGGGTGTGCGGTCGGAGTGCGGCTTCGGCGGTCCCACGAGTTAAGCAGCATTGATTGCGGCCATAACTTGGATGGGTGACCGCTTAGCCGTGCATCGACTGGCGCATCAAACAGTGAGCGGGAGGCATTTTTTCAGAAACCTTGGTGTCTGCACTTAAGAAGCATGTGTTTCTTTCGTGTATACACTGGAGAATCAGAAATATATAATGCCGTCTGTACCGGCACGGGTTTTCCGCAGTTTCCCCGTGTCCTCGGCAAATGCGGTACAGTGTAGCTAAGTCGGCTGCGGACGCACGGAAGTTAGGTTAGCTTAGCTAAGTGCGGGTAGGGAGTGAAAGGAGGGGAAAAACTAGGGGGGGAGCAAGGTAAAACCCTCACGGGTGTACCGCGAAAACAGAAACAAACAAACAAACAAATAAATAATAACTACTATAAAAAAATAGAACCCAACAAATTCAGGTGTTTCACGATTGTCACCTGATTCATAATTCACGCCGCGACCGCAATCGCGCTGACGGCTTGCCGTCACTCGACCAAAAAATACGATTGCCGAACGTACTAAACGCGCGAATTTATAAATGCCGATTGACCGTTCACCCGAATGAGAAAAGATCCGACGAGTCATAATACCGAAATATTTATTAGCCGAACGGTGAAAACGCCGAAAAGTTTTTATGCCGAACGGATGAAAATACCGAATTTCATTTCAACAGAATTGTAATGTTCCCGAATGCACCATTTGCCTGAATGTATCGAACACTCGAAAGTCCGTTCTCCCGAATGGGATTTTGACAGAAAATATTTTTCACTTAAGTAGAGTTCTTCATTACCGACACATGCTTCTAACCATGTCGGTATATTGGAGTTCTAGAATTCGATCTATAGTCGCCTCGTCCACAGATAGTTTTCGTCTCTTAATAAGCTTAATAATCATTACATCATGTGGATATCGACTGGTAAATATTAAGGGGCTGCTGGAATAGATTTTTTTACCGACCAGTCGGTAAAAAAATCTACTCCAGCAGCCCCTTAAGAGGCGAAAACTATCTGTGAACGAGGCGGCTATAGATTGAATTCTGGAGAACTCCAATATACCGACACAGTTAGCTGCATGTGTCGGTAATGAAGAACTCTACTTAGGTGAACAAGTGAATATTTTTCCACTGCGTACTTGACTTTGGCTATAACTTACAGCGTACTCATATTTTATCTCAATTCAGATATTTCTTCTCTTATATTTGCCATAAGATCATTTTAGAGTGATAATTACCTACATTAATACATTTTAATAAATTAATTTTTATTAATTTGATACTTATTACGAAGGAAATTCAAATAAATATCGTGGACTATTAATCACTAACAAACACTAATTACAAACTATCAAACGATACCGCGTCACTTGTGTACGAATTCACTGACATTGTTTTTTGGTAAGTTTACCGTTCCAGGATTTTACGGTAATTCCACATCTCTAGTCTCGAGACAAGTCCAAGTACCGTGGAACCTCTCATAGCGTACCAAATGCGGGGACATGTACGCTAAGTGAAGAGCCAATCAGGCACGCGAAACGTTCGTGCCTCTCACTCTCTCTCGCAAAATCATCCAATCACAGCGCTGGTACGTTTCCCAATGTACGTTATGAGGGTGTGCGCTATAAGAGGTTCCAGTGTAAACAAAACCTACTTTACCGACCGACACGAGACGCTTCAAGACTCTTTTACCGGAGACACCGTGTTTTGACCTCATTTCGATTGACACACATCGGTAATATAAATGAATAATGTATATTTTATATTGAATTATTTGTTTTTTGCTTATTTTCACTGGATCTTATCACCGCATTCGCTGCTTTTTGGTCTCCCTGGTAGGACGGTACACGATCGATTACACGATAAAATGAATGGACAAATGCACGTTCAAATACGCGCGTGTAATGTCTTCATCTATTTTACCGTATAATTTTTAGAAAATACACGGTCAGATTTTTTTGGACCGTGTATTTGTGCGTTCATTTGTACGCGCATTTGCGATTAAATCCACGGCACCCGGACCCTGTATACTTGTGCGTTTATTTGTACGTGCATTAGCGATCAAATTTACGGCGCCCGGACCGTGTATTTGTTCGTTTATTTGTACGTGCATTTGCGATTGAATCTACAGCTGACCGTGTATTTTCTTAAAATTACACGGTCAAATAGATGAAGACATTACACGCGTGTATTTGACCGTGTAATGTGGCGTGCATCAGGGCTGTTTTCGTCTCAGAATGTTCACCTGTCACTGTGGCTGATGTATCTCTCGATTTAATTTATTTATCATAAAACAATCGTAATCACCAAATTACAACTGCGTTCACGCCCTAACAGTTCGGTCCAACCGTATACCGACTATGATCCCCACCGGGTCGTTTTAGGACACGGGATCAACTAGTATTTCATCGAAACCAACCACCGACCAACTAAGATTTAGTTGAGAACACGGTTTGTCGGTGGTTGTTTTCTACAAAATACTGGTTGTTTTCGTGTTCTAAACCGACCTGGTTGGATTTTTCGTGGTTGGTCGATCTGCTGGGGCGGTTTTATTAATTTCTTATATCTTTTTTTTTTTAACGATAACCCTTCTTTACACTTTGTTATTAAATGATTTAACTATAATAAGAAAGTAGAACTTAATGACGATTTACGACTTTTCAAGAGACACGATAGCGTCTCGAGACAAGTCCATTTCCACTACCTTACCGACCGAGACGAGACGCTCTAAGACTCTTTTACTGGAGACACCGTGTTTTTTTACCTCATTTCGATTGACACACATAGAGATTTGAAATAACGGTAATTTTTATAACAGTTCAGAAGACCAAGAAATAACCGTCATTTGACGGTTTTGTGACGTCATTTTTTGCCTATTTGGTCGAAGTAAAAATGACAGTCATTTCGACAAGCGTCATGTGACGGTCCAAACGGTTTTGTGACGGTCAAATGACCGTCACAAAACCGATCTTCGTCGATTAATCGACGTTCGGTGTTGTTTTTTTATGAAACATTGACTAAAAAAAATCGAGTACCAAATTTATACTCCACATTTTCTATTGACTATTTTATGGGTCAGTTTCTATTGATTCGAATGACTTTTTATTTTTTGAAAATGACCGACATTGAACATCACAGAATTATATAGATATGAAAATACCGGTATTTTTATTTTTTGTAAAATAACAATGAAACTACCGTACCTTTACCGTCTTTTATCCACATTTTTTTTCTACAAACTTTGTGTTGTGAAAATACGGTCACGAAAAATGCTCGTAAGTTTGACCGGTTACAAATTTTTGTTGGTGAATTCACCATAAAAAATGGTAAACTGTCTATAACGAATTTTTTGGTAAAATTAGAGCAACGTTGTTTCGTAAATTCACCGTATCTTGACGAGAATTCTTAATCACTAAGAGACTATATGACTTTATTACCGATGTCGTAAATTTAACACCGGTCACATACCGTTTTTAATCGTAAAATTACTGGTCATGTATACCACTCACGTCTCTAGTCCGAACCGCATCGTGCGGAGTGCAAAGCGTGACGTCCGAACGGCATCGTGCGGAGCGCGAAGTGCGACGTCCGGATGGCATCGTGCAGAGCGCAAAGCGCGACGTCCGGACGGCACGGTGCGGAGCGCGACGTCCAAACGCCACCGTGTAGAGCGCGAAGCGCGACTTTCAAACGGCATCGTGCGGAGCGCGAAGCGCGACGTCCGACCGGCGCTGTGCGGAGCGCGAAGCGCGACGTCCAAACGACCCCCTGCGGAGCGCGGAGCGCGACGACCGCGTGAGTGCCTTAAAATGACACCAGGGAAAAATGTCCCGAAGGGACATTTTTGCCGCAGGGTCATTTTCGGGGGGTTTAAGGGGCGGAGCCCCCCAATGGGGGTTTGGGGGGCGAAGCCCTCCAACAACAACCCGGCGCCCCGAAGGGGCGACCGGGTTGCTTGTTTTATTCTTTTTTTTACTTTCTAACAATGCAAATGTTACGTCCCGTGATTTTTCGGGACTTCACGGTGAATATAGATGATACAAAGAGCAGAGGCAGAGAGAAGGAGAACGCGTGAGTGGCGGCCCGAGCAGTATATGCATGCACACATACTCGCTTTCATACGTGAGGAGTGGAGTGTAGCCCGGAGACGAAGGGAAGACGAGTCGAGCGCGAACCAAAGACGGTTTATCTTATCAGTAAAAAGACCAGGTAGACCATTGGCTAAGCGAGCAAAGACTGTGTTCACTGGTATCCCTTCTGTTAAAAATGACATGTGTCTGCCGTGGAACTTGAATGCAAAATAAGGAAAGCAAGGGACCGATTAACTTAAAACTGACAATGCCAAACATAAGTATCATACTTAATTCTGAGTGAGGGGAAAAAGGGAGAAAATGAATAAAAATAGAATCAATGGAAACAGGGTGAAAGGTTGATTGAGTAATTACGGGACAGATCGGAACGATTGGAAAGAAAAGAAATAATTCTTAAATAAAACATACAGGTAGGGACAAAGAAGCAATTGTGAAATCAACCACCGATGGTGAAATCAGAGCAGCGGAAATAGTGATAAGCGAATAAATAATAATCGGAGAACGGAATGCAAGAACACACCATCCGGTGTCGGATCCAAATACCGCCACCCAGGAGTAGACGATACCAATGGAATTCAACCCGGGTAGCAACAACCACCAACCCAAGGAATAAACGCAGCGAGGAAGCCACCACTATCACGAGGGAGGGAAGAAATTCCGGACGTCACCAGAGAATCACGTGATTGCTTCTCCTCATTTGATTTAAGAACAATGAAAAATGATTTGCAACGAGGATTATAAGTAGACAGAATTTCAATTAAGACAGGAATAAATTGTTAGTAAGAATAAGTCATTAGCGGAAAATATCTGAAATGTAGGGAATTGTTAATATAAGAATAAGACGGTATTAGAAAATACACGTTGAGAATAATTATAAATACAATAAATCGGGAGTTTGGTAATAATATGAAGAAGGGTATAATAGATTATTTGCGGAAGGGGGAGCCTATTTAATGAAGTTTAGCCAGCAAAGAAAGAGTCAAGCGACCAGGAGCGCACAAAAGATAAGAAGTGCAACGCGGGTTAGTGGATGCGCGGGCGGCGGGAGGCGATAAGGCGCGTAGCCACCGCGCGACCACTACCCCCACCAGCAGGCAGCAGCGGGGAGTGTTAATCCGAGTGCAGCAAGGTGTATAAATTAGGTGATAAGCAATAAGACGGGTGACACCAGCGCGACTAATTGACCGGGACGAATCAGTGCTCATTGAACCTCCGAAAGTTACGAGTCTGTACTTCCCGAGTATTTCGAATCGATTCTTAAGTTCGAGAAATTGAATTCAACGTTTTGTAAGGAAAACATTGTGAGAGATACTAAAGTGCGTGAATTATTTGTTCCGTAAAAATCCGTGGGGATTTTTCCCGATTTATCCATTTGTTTAAAAACCAAATGTCCATTTTTTAAACAGTGAATTTAAACGAACATCGAAAATCCGTGGACGAAATAGAAATAAAAATTGTATTTGGCATCCAGTGAATTTTCTGTGAGCCCAGGTGAATCATTTTAAAAAGACAACATTATTTTCGGAAACTGTGACTGTGAGGATTGTGCGAGGGAAACATTTGTGAGAAATTGATTGTGAATCTAAGTGGTATTGGTTCATCGAATTTTATGTAAACCAATATTCGAAGTGACAAAAATTTAAAACAAAAGAAAATAATACAGTTCGACAATTTTCATTAAAATAAACCATTCCATCATCAACCAGTCAGTGTCTAAATCCGGCATTATTACACCAAACCATCATTCATTCATCCATTCGTTTTAACAACGGAGCACGTTCGAGTCCATTTGAGGAAACGGTCGAAGGAATCAACGTTTTCATCCTCATCCAATTGTTCATCCGGATTTCGTTACATCTCCATTCCATTGAATTAAATCAGGGTAAGCTGGGATCACAAATCATTTGCGTAAATTTAGAAATACTCTTTCAAAGTTCCTTCCCGAGTTTTTGCCTGGAAAGGTAGGCTCAAAACGGAACACAACCGCGTTTGTTGGGTTGCGACGATAATACGGGAACATTTCCCCGAAAATTTGGTGTCGTTAACCCAAATAAATCACCAATCGCGACGTAACAAAATTTGGGGGCTCGTCCGGGATCGCAAGGAGTATTTCTGAGACATTGACGCGTATTCAGGATGATAAAAAGATTATGCATTTGTAATTAAAGTAAAAAAAAAAGAATAATAAAAATAATATTAAAAAATTAGAGGGAGTTGTCCAATATTTTATAAAAAAAATTAAAAAAAAAATATATATATAATCAGTAATTTTAATAAATGTTATGTGTAAAATAAATATTGATTAAAAATTAGGGAGGTAGTTGGACAATCAGGGATTACCTAACGCCTATCAGAGGAATAGTTTTTTTTTTTATTTTAACCCATAAAGGTGGTAATGAACACACGCTCACAAGGAGAATTAGAGGATAAGGTGCTGAGTGAATATTTGGACGAAAAAGCTTTGCGTAGGGCTAGTAAAAAAATTAGGGAAGAGGCAGAATTGAGTGAAGATTCAGACGATACGGAAAATACTAGTTTTGACGGAAGGAAAACAATAAAACCAAGTAGAACCGCGGTTAGAGATTCAGTAAGAATAGAAAAAATAAAATATCCAGAATATTCCAGAGACGAAGAAAGTACAGGAAAACAGGAAATAAAAATCGAAAAAATGGCGCAGCCCGCACTAGATACGGCAACCTTGACACTCCTTCGTGAGGCAATGAAATTAGTCCCGGAATTTGATGGGCAACACGAACATTTTAATGGATTTATAGTAGGATTAGAAGACGCAAGAGCTATGAGCGGGGGAAATCATGATGATCAATTGTTGCGACTTGCAAAAACAAAACTTTCGTCAAAGGTATGGAACAGAATCTCTAAAATTCCGTTTGAAAGTACATCAGCATTAATTGAACATTTAAAGAAAACATACGACTCACCACGAGATATGTATCAATTAATAGGAGAACTAGGGAGCAGTTTCCAGCGCCAAGCAGATTCAGTAGATGATTACGGTGACAGGATACGTTTACTATTAAATCAAATTATGGATGCACACTCAAATCAGCATAATGGAATAAGTCAAAATGAAAAAGCCAGAATGGAGGAAATGGCAGTAAAGTGCTTTTTACGGGGGTTAAAAGATGAAATACGAAGAGTTATGGATGAACAGGGAAATTTAACAAGTGCAATAAATAAAGCAAAAACAATTGAACGAGAATTAATTGATATTGAAAAATTAAGGAAAAATGACACGACAAAAGCCAAAAATTCTGAGAAAACGTCGGAAAAGAAAATAAGCATTAATGTGGTAGAAAGTGGACCAAAAATTGGAGAAAAAAATTTAGAAAAACCAGCAGTAAATGGTGCTCCCGTTTGCCAAGCATGTAAAAGAGTCGGCCACACGGCTGAAACTTGTTGGACCGTGCATGGAAAACCGGCGCAAATAAATTGCCAAATATGTGGAAAAGGTGGACACACCGCCGATCAATGTAGGACAAATTCTCAATCCGGAACAGAACAATTAACGGTGTGTCAGATATGTGGAAAGCGTGGGCACCAAGCTGATAAGTGTTTTTCCATTCCGTGTAAAATATGTGGGCGAAGGGGGCATTTGCCGGAAACATGTTATCAATCAAGGGGACCTATGGGGATATCAGTAAATATGGGACCATCCAATGGGATTTCAATGGGACCCAATGGGACTGGAAATTCTCTATCACCAACGCAGTGTTATGCTTGTCAGGGATGGGGACATGTGGCAAGAAATTGTCCTAATCGCGGGGCCATGCCGGGGGTAGCGGGATTGCCTCAATTAACATGTAATTATTGTAAACAAATGGGACACGTGATCAATGAATGTCAAGTACGAGCAGCCAGGTACGGGCCCATTAATGGGTCGGGAAACGGCCAGGTCCCGCCTGCACAGGGTGCCCAGATGGAGACCAATACCAGTGTACACCCTACGTATGCACTAAATTTCTCAGTAGAGTCAATACCGAACCACGAGTAACAGATATGTTTATTGTAAGAGAATGTAAAGATGTTATATCTCCAACTATTTTATTGAAAAATCAAGGTGAATCGGAGACCCTTGTATTAATGTTGGATACCGGGGCAAGCAAGAGTGTGATTAAGAAAAAATTCATTAAGTCAAATATATCAGTTTTTCGGGATGAGATTTTAAGATTGAGCGGAATTATTAAAAATGCCGTATTTACGTTGGGATATGTTGAATTAGTAATATTGGGGAGGGAAGCTATTTTTCATATTGTGTCCGATGATTTTCCTATATGCCAATCTGGAATATTGTCCACTGAATATTTCAGGGATAATCTTGTAAAAATAAATTATGAGTTGAGTCAATTAGAAGTGCGGAAATATATTATTCCATTCCACACAAGGGAGAGCATGATTATCCCACCCAAGAGCACACGGTTGTTCTTTGTCAGAATACGAAATGATGATGTGAGAGAGGGATATTTGCCCACTTTAATGGCTGGAAATGGAATAAAAATCCATCAAGATTTAGTGCAAAATCGGAGAGGGAAAGCGTACGTGTATGTAACCAATAATCATAACAATAAAGTCACAGTAGAGATACCAGTACGAGATCTAATCCCAATTCCGGAGTATGGTAAATTAATGAAAAATCAGACGATGACGATAGGAAGGTATCGGACGAGTATGGATTTAAGTCAGGGAATAAGAGAGGAAATAACGACCAAGATTCTAAGTCCCATAGAGAGGAAAATTCCATTAGGAAGCCAAAGTCTTGTAGAGAAAAAAATTCAAATTGAAATCCAGAATCCAGTTGAGAGAGAAAAGCGAAGTAAAGAGGAGAGAGAAAATCATAACCCTGTAGAGAGGAAAGTTCAATTTGTAAATCAGAGTCCAGTGCAGCGTATAAAGGAGGGTGAAAACCAAAGTCCTGTAGAGAGAAAAATTCAAATTGAAATCCAGAATCCAGTTGAGAGAGAAAAGCGAAGTAAAAAGGAGAGAGAAAATCATAACCCTGTAGAGAGGAAAGTTCAATTTGTAAATCAGAGTCCAGTGCAGCGTATAAAGGAGGGTGAAAACCAAAGTCCTGCAGAGAGAAAAATTCAAATTGAAATTCAGAATCCAGTTGAGAGAGAAAAGCGATGTATAGAGGAGAGAGAAAATCATAACCCTGTAGAGAGAAAAGTTCAATTTGTAAATCAGAGTCCAGTGCAGCGTATAAAGGAGGGGGAAAACCAAAGTGCTGTAGAGAGAAAAATTCAATTTGAAATCCAGGATCCAGTTGAGAGAGAAAAACAATGTATAGATGAGAGAGAAAATTATAACCCCGTAGAGAGAAAAGTTCAGTTTGTAAATCAGAGTCTAGTGCAGCGTACAAGGGAGAGAGAAAATCAAAATTTTGCAGAAAGAAAAGTTCAGTTCGAGAGTCAAAGTCCAGTAGAGGGAGATATGCAATGGTCAGAGGAGAGGAAAGATTTGAATTCTGTAGAGATAAAAATGCAATCTGAGGATTGGCATCCCGAAGAAAGAGAAAATCCGAGGAAAAATCTGTGTATAGTGGAGGCAGAGATTCAGGGAATTACCCAGGAAGAGTTGGACCAGGGTAAAGTAAACATTGACGTGAATGATGAATTCGTAAGGAAAACCGGGGATTTTGAACAGGAAAAAGATAGAGATTTTGAAGGATCAACGGGAGTAAGCAAGTCAGCTCAAGAATCAATGGGAGTTGACAAAAGAAAGTATTTAATGTTATTTTTAGTAATTTTGTTTTTATATCAATCATTCAACAAAATAATCAAGTATAGGGGCCCGCAAATAAAAGAAAAGGGGGAAATGGGTGGTAATAGTCCACTTGTGTCGACCTGTAAAACCAATTGGGATAGTAAAGCAAGGTCGACGCATGCGTATGAATATTCAGGACCGCTAGTAGGAATGAGATTTTTAACTGAAGAAAGGTGTTTTATCCTTAAAGAGAGAACAATAGACGAGGATCGATATGAAAAAGTGCGAGAATTACTGAGATTGGAACATTTATCTGGTGATGAGATATCTGCGGTGGAAGAACTTGTTCGCGAAAACGCAGAAATATTTCATTTGCCGGAGGAAGGATTGGGGGCTACGGATGTTGTAATGCATCGGATACCAACCACGGATGAATACCCAGTGAACTCTAAACAATATAGATTCCCGGAAGTCCATAAGGAAGTAATCCGTAAACAAGTCGGAGAAATGCTAGAAACAGGAGTGATCAGACCGTCGAACTCACCCTATAATACGCCGCTGTGGGTTGTACCCAAAAAACCAGATTCACAAAGAAATAAGCGATGGCGCGTGGTGCTTGATTTTAGGCAGTTAAATGAAAAAACTATTGGTGATGCTTATCCATTGCCTAATATTGAGGGAATATTAGATCAGTTAGGGGGAGCAAAATATTTTTCGGTGTTTGACCTAGCATCCGGATTTTACCAGATTAAAATGCACCCGGATGATTGCCATAAAACTGCATTTACAACACCTTACGGGCATTATGAAAACGTACGAATGCCGATGGGTCTGAAAAACGCTCCACCAACCTTTCAAAGAGCAATGGACATGGCATTAATAGGGTTACAGGGACAAGAATTATTTGTTTATTTAGATGATATCGTAGTATACGCACGGAGTTTAGAAGAACACGAGGAAAAATGTAAGAAATTGTTCGAGAGATTAAAAAGAGCTAACTTAACGTTACAACCGGATAAATGCGAGTTTTTAAAAAAAGAGGTTGGTTATTTAGGACATCTGATAGGAGAGGATGGATTAAAGCCTGATCCCAAGAAGATAAAAGCAGTAAAAGAATTTCCACGACCACAAAATGTTAAAAATATTAGACAATTTTTAGGGTTAACGGGATACTATCGAAGATTTATTGAAGGATACGCGAAATTAGCGAAGCCATTAACTTTACTTTTGAAATCTGATGAGCCCTTTAGTTGGGGAAATATGCAGGAAGAAAGCTTTGAAAAACTTAAGGATTGTTTATGCATGGAGCCAGTGCTCGCTTTCCCAGATTTTTCAAAAAAGTTTATCGTGACAACTGACGCGTCTGGATATGCTATTGGAGGAATACTGTCACAAGGAAAGATCGGGGAGGATAGACCAATAGCTTATGCTTCACGTACATTAAATGAGACAGAGAGGCGATATGATACCTATGAGAAGGAAGCACTTGCAATTGTCTATAGTGTGCTTCATTATCGTCCATATTTATATGGTAGGACATTTACTTTGGTGACTGACCATAAGCCTTTAATGTGGTTTAGAACGTGCAGGGACGGAAATGCGCGTGTCCTAAGATGGAGATTAAAATTAGCAGAATATGATTATGAGGTTGTATATAAGGCTGGAGTGTCAAATGTTAATGCGGATGCTCTCTCTCGGAATCCAGTAGATACAGCACCTGTAGAAGATGATAGTGAAATTTTCGTAGTAGACAGTGATGCGGAATTAACTGATACTCAAATTATGGTCCTGTTAGAAGATAGGGAGTACGATGGGGAAAGTGATGAAGAAATAGGGGTAGAAGAGAGGGAAATTAAGTATGAGCAACAATGGTGGGACTCTTTGGAAATAGAGGAAAAAATTGAGGCAATGAAAGATGAGGACAATCTCGTAGCCACCGATGGGAAAATAGCGGTAACCAGAGCAAGAGTTGTAGATGGTCAAAATAATAAAGACAAATCACAAACAAGAATGATGACGCGGGGACAAGCGAGGGCGCTGGAGGAATCTAAAAGGGAGTTACAATTGTCCCAATCTCAACAAAATAAAATGGAACTCCAACAGAAAAGTATTAAGCCAGTAAAAAAATCAAAACGACAGGCAGGATGTTCCAAGAATCACAAGTCCCAACAATTCAAAAAGGTTGGGGAATCTAATAAAAAAATTTCACCATCCAAAGATGAAGTAGAAATATCCAGTAAAAGCAGACGGGTTTCCTCAGAAATAAAGGAATCAGTGATTGAAACGGATGAAGAAAGTGCAAATGAGGAACCAATCGTTGACCGACAAGAAGAAATAGTTACCTCCGGAGCAGGAATAAGGGAACAAAACAATATTATTCAGTCCAGGGATTTGTTCTTTACACGAAAAGATACCTTGGCATATTTCCTAGATATTAAGGGGGAACCATTGGATCAGGGGTCGCGAAGATTAATGGAGCGCAACGAATTGCCATATTTTCCAAATTTAGAGATAGGAACAGTTAGCATCGTAAAAAGAGGAAGTCGTATTCATGTTAGTCTACCAATAAGTAATAACTCAGGAGAAGGACCAACGCTGATACTTGCACATGTAAAAAGAGTCATTAAGGGATTACGGGACTATATGGAATCATCAGGTTTGCAAAGTGTAAGCCTAGCACAAACGGATTTCGTCAAGAATATCCCTTGGGAAAACATATTGACTGAGCTTAGACAAGGATTTGAGGGAAGTTCAGTAAAAGTTATTGTCTGTCATGGTGTGATTCGGTATCCCAAGAAGGAAGACAGAGAGGGGATAATACAAGAAATGCATAGCACCGCAGTAGGAGGGCATCGAGGAGTCTCGAAAACATATAACAGAATTCGACACAATTATTATTGGGAAAATATGAAAATGGATATTCAACGGTTCATTCAACAATGTTTGTCTTGCCAATTAAAAAAGTGTGTGCGGATAAAGACCAAACAACCCATGGTAATAACGGATACTCCTGGAATAGCTTTTGATAAGGTGGCATTAGATATTGTGGGACCAATCCCCAAGACCAGGCGGGGAAACGAGTACATTTTAACAATTCAGGATCAATTAACTAAGTTTTGTTTAGCAATACCATTGGAGAATGCTACCTCAGTCACAATTGCAGACGCATTAGTAAAACATTTTATTAGCATATTTAGACCACCGAGAGCTATACTTACCGATCAGGGTCGGAACTTTTTGAGTGGATTGATTAAACGAGTAGCAAAAAGATTCAAAATTAAAAGATTTCGAACTACAGCTTTTCATCCACAATCAAATGGATCATTGGAGCGATCACATCATGCATTGGGAGAATATCTCAAACAATATGTGGATCGGGAATACGATTGGGATGAATGGGTCGAATTGGCTATCTTTAATTATAACATTTGTGTTCATGAAGGGACAAAACACACGCCCTTTGAATTGGTATTTGGAAAAATTGCGAGAGTACCCTCTAGCGAATCATTACATGTCGAAGATAAATTACCTACATATGATGATTATCTAATAAAACTCGTCACTCAACTTCATGAAATCCGAGAAATTGCTAAGGCCAATTTAATCACGTCAAAAGAAAAATCAAAAAAAATTTATGATAAAAAAGCCAATCCAAAAGAGTTTACAGTCGGAGATTATGTGTTTCTTCAACAGGGACCGAAACCAAAGAAATTGGGAAATCATTATTCTGGTCCATTTAAAATTGTTGAAATATTAAGCGCTCAAAATATAAAGATAGAAATCAAGAATAATACTACCCAAATAGTACATGCAAATCGTTTGAAACATTCTCACATTATACCGACACCAACAAAGCCGTAAAATAATGGAACGGGGCAATAATGTTAATGAACGGTCTCCAATTACAGATGTGGAGAGAAGTAAGCAGTACAACTTTGCCTGATGAAGAGCGAGCAAGGCCAATAACGGAGGTGGTCACCACTGGATCCTTGAGAGAAATAACGGAATACGAGTTTAAATATACCTGTCGGGGACCCAATAAAAAATTGAATATGGATGTGCCGGTCAGGCGCATGTGCCTGAAAATCTTGAGTCAGATAGTGTCAGTGATATCTGGTAGTGAGGAACATGTAGGATTTAACGATATTGTTCGCATTTTTGAAGATACAAAGGCTACCTTAAAGAGCGTAGGCATAGAAATGGTAGACTCTTGTGTTAAAATAATAAATATATATAGTGTAAGATTAGCTGCGAGAACAGAACCAGAAATAATCGTTGAAAGAAGGGAAAATCGGTTGGAAACAGGATTAGCTATTGCCTTGATAGCTATAATTAAAGAAATACAAGCAAACTTAATAAAGCATTGGTGGGTACACCCAACTGAAAAAACAAAAGGACAATTGCAGTGGGGAAAAGGGTTGACTGAGGAAGAGGGTGGGGACACAGAATTAACTGCAAAACGTTTGTGTTTAAGAATGATTGACCATTTTACCTGGTATATGGAGGGAAATGAAAGTTATCTGTGTATGGGTGATGTAGGCCAAGCATTAGGAGCTTTGCGAGCGATATTTGCCGAATTTGGAATAAGCATGGAACATGAATGGGAGATGAGGGGACCAATTTGGAATGTCACAGTAATTACTCAGACAAAACCGGTAACGCGAGTGTCGATACAAAAAGATTGTATAACGGAGGCATTAGGATGCGCACTGGTCCGAACGCTGCACGCTGTAAGACGACACTTGGTTAGAATCTGGAAAGTGGATATCCGCACCCCATTGGTGGGAATTGACATTGTAACAATCGAAGTTGAATATTAATAAAATGAAAAATGATAAGGTAATAAGGAAGGTCAGGCCAGATAAGCTCATGAAGATAAATCAAATTGTAGGTAAAAGAATCATGAGGGTGATTGGAAAGAACCCAGTGGCAGAACTTTACAATGAGGCGACACGCAGACACAAAGGAGTACCAGCTTACATTGAGGAAGAATTAGTGACTCAGACCATACATCAGAGATATGCCTTTCGAGTAGAAATTGGAAACATAATCGGCAGAGGGATCGGGCCGACCAGAAGAATAGCCATAAAGTTAACTGCGGAAGATGGTTTGAGGATGATGCATCAGATAGGAGAAAACCCGCAGGAAGAAATAAATAATTATTTCGGGCAAGAGGCTATAGAAGCTAAAACTGCTGAGGGAGAAGGAGAAGTATTAGCAACAGAACCGACTGAATCAACGATATCACGAATCCGCCGAATAATTCTGCGTTTGGATAAGCGACTTGAAGTCGTAGGAGAAAATTTGACACCAGAGGAGTTTAAAGATTATCAGGAGGAACTGGAAATTGGTTTAGGAGCAGTTGGTTTAGTGTTGAAACAGGAAATTCAGGAACCCAGTACTAAGGAAGAATATGCGAAAATATCAATGTATTTAGAGGGTGGACCGAAAATTTTCTGTCATTCATATCAGTTGGGAGCGCCATCATTTGCAATGAGGGTTTCAACTATGAAAAGTTTCTTGGTTGAATTAAGGATTGAAGCATTGCTTGAAAAATATCGTAACGATTAAAAGTAAGAATATTTGATAGAGACGATAATCATTAAAACCTTAAATATAAGAAGATACATTTGTAATAATAAGCTATTGGTGACTGGAAGAGGAGAAAAGCGAGAGGTGGAAATGAGGGAGAGAGGAACAGAAAACTTCAGGGAAATCACATTGCTGGATCCAATATGAATCCGAGGGGATTCAGGCCAGCCGCCGAGGCCAGAATTGGCAGCGACGAGGGACAGGAGAATTGGATTCCAATCCTGACCGTTCGGCGGGATTCTGACAAGTTGGACATGTTGGTCCCCGCTAGACGGATGTGTCTGCGAACTCTTGACACGCTGATCAGGGAATTTGAAAACAAGTTCAGGGAATGTCGGTGTACTGACATGGGAAGAAATTTTCGGGATATGTGCGCTGCACTCAAAACGTTTGGAATAACGGCAACCCAGGTCGTGACCGGTGGAAGGAGAGGAATAGGCGTTGAAGTGACCGTGACAACTATTCCAGAGATCAGGGGTTATGCGATTGGAGAGTTGGCGGAGTCCACGATTCGAGTGGCCATATTGCGCGCAGTAAAGGACACCAGAGCGTATCTGGGAAGAACCTGGAGCAACAATCCGACGGAAGTGGGCCTAATGGATAGACGGGAGGAATTTGACAGGATGACGATTCCCAGTCTCAATAGTCGTCATCCTGATTATACAAGGGCGGCCCGACGAATAGGGTTGGGCACGATTGGACATCAAATTTGGCGACTGGAAACGACAAAGAACCACCGTGAAGGACAAGAAATAATATTCCTGCTCAAGGATGCCCAAGAAACATTGGCGGAATTCGGAATTTCCATGGATTGGAGCTCAAGGTCGGGGCTCAAGCGACGATATCAAGTCCTGATGACTGTGGAAACCGAGCCTGTGATCCGGATGTTGGGGAGCCATGCCATATTGGACCAGGCCATAGGAGAAGCATTGATGTCAACCTTGATCGATGTGCGTAAACATTTGAGACAGGTGTGGGAGTTCTGAATGGAAAACAGCGGGAGCGACATGAGAAGAAATAAAAAAAAAATGTAGACAAGTTTATAAGATTGAATGTAGTCAAAATTTATTATATTGGGTCACAAAAAGTAGAAATATATGATTAAAAACAATAAAATAATGTTAAATAATTATAACAGGAAAAGGAGGAAATGGAGACCTAGAATTATCCTAATCCCAAATAAATTAAGTAGAATGGCAAATTTAAGAAGTCTTTCTTTGAATAATAAATTGCTCATTTAATGCATGAGATTAAATAAAAAGATATATATATTCCAAGAGAAAGGAATATTCAAAAAGGGAAGGTCGGTCGGAAGGAGGGAGGTCGAAGGATGAAGTTGGAAAGGATGGTTGTCTTGATGGGGATTTGGCTGTGGATCATGCCCAGATGGAGCGATGGGATTCTGGCCTATGAATGTGGCTCATCCGGTTCTAATATCACCACTGTGTCCTTGCTGGGGATTGAGGAGTGTGAAATCCACCTTCCTGCTGTGAACGTGAGCAATGTACAAATCCAATTTCTACAACTGAATGAGTTTACATCAATCCAGGTGAGACAATGTAAGGTAAGAATTCGAAGAACTATATTCAGGTGTGGGATGCATTCACATAATAGCATCGTTTCCGTGGGATCATATGTAATGAAAGTAACAAGAGAAGCTTGTAATCGAATGTATGATTATGGGATATTGGAGTTGAAGGAGGCACAAATAACCGTAATAAAGCCAAATTATACGAAATCATATTCAGTAACATTGGGAGGACGGGTGGAAACCGATGGAACGTGTGAGGGAACTTGGTATTCTGATCCTTTTGGAGGATGGGGTACAGTTGCTGTAGTGGGAGAAGTAACTGTTTCACTCAGGGATTACCGGGCTAGAGTAAGTCTCGAAAACAGCAAGGTATACCTGAGATCTGGAGTACGATGTCCATTAAGCAATGGACAATGTATTGTAACAAAACGAAGTTTTTGTCGTTTGAATTTCTTTAATGGAGAAATTGCCCAAGGAAATAAATGCCGAAATTAAAGAAATTTGATTTTAAGTGTGGATGCGAGAAGAAGTCGAGGGGAGGTTGTAGTACAGGACATGAGTCGGGTTTTTTATTTTAAAGAAAACCTCAGATCTTCACTGTGCCTTTACAGCAGACAGAGTTATTCATCATTGGTTTTTGTTTTTAGAAATAGAAAAAGAAAAGGCGATATTGCACCGTCTTGTTTGAAGCGAAATTTATAAATTGGAATTCGAGAGAATTCCGTTTTGTTAAGGCAAAGAAATAGAGTGACTCTACTGTTCACGCAGTGAGCTGACGACACTGCAAGGAGCTGGATGCTCATTCAAAAAAAAAAAGAAAAGTGAAGAGATAATTTTTGTGAAGCCCAAAAATTGTTTTGAATCCTCAGAGATTTAAAAATAATCTCATCATAGGAATTTCCGATACAGTCGGGAATGAATCGTTTAGCTGATCGCGTGTGATATTTGACTTTGAGTACGAGAAAGGCGAGGCAGTGGACGGCTTGTAATGAATCAACGAGAGAATTTAATCTATCTGCAGGAGATGGAACAGAAATTCAGAAATTACTGATTAAATGTCCCTTTAACTCGGTTCCCCGTACTTGGGTCAACGTCGTCGTCGAGAGACGAGCAAAAACTGTTAATCCGGCCTAATCCGTGCCCCGAGGCTCTCGCGTAACTCGTGTCACACGCACACGCACAATGGTCGAGTGCGTGTACGTGTCGACGCGCGAGGTGGCAGCGTGTGCCCGCGGATCTCGCGTCGAGGATCAGCGCGAAATACACACACACACACACCACGACAGAATGTGTGTGGGTATCGAGGCTCACGTAAGAATGCGCACACCTCGGATTTCACGTCGAGGGCCGGCGCGAAGTACACACACCCGCACCACGTATAAGTGCGTAGGTGTGTGAGAAGCGAAATTAACGAAAAACAAATACTAAGACACACACGACCCGTGAATAGTGTCTGTGAATCGACACGCTGCAATTCTCCTGAAAGATGTGCGACGCGGGCCTGTGTTGGTGCGATACCAAGCCAGACGCGCTTTTTATGGGAATCGATTTATTAAGGGAATCGATTTTATTATTTATATATATATTTTTTTTTAAGGAATTTGGAGCGTGCGTGTGGGTGCAATACCAGCCGCACGGGTATTTTCTCGGAAGACTTAATTCTAGAGACAGGAAAGAGAGAAGGATACGATATTACTATCGGGGCTGGGCTGGCTCAAGGAAAAACCGCGTGTGTCGACGCAATGTCGAGCCACGAGGGTAAGCTGGGCTGGCTCAAGGAGAAATCACGTGTGTCGACGCAATGTCGAGCCACGTGGGGAGCTGGGCTGGCTCAAGGAATAACCGCATGTGTTGACGCAATGTCAAGCCACACGGGGAGCGGGGCTGGCTCAAGGAATGGATGCGTGTCGTGGCAATCACGAGCCGCACTGAGTATCGATGTGGATCGAAGGACAGGTAAATTTGGTATGAGGTGCTCTCTGCAGCGGTGGCCCCTCTTATATACGGTTGTCCCCACCGCCGGCATACCCGAAAATTTGGAGGTTTCGCGTCAACGGTCGGCCGCGTGACGGTTATCGGATGGTGGGGGTGTGACGTACGGAGGCGAGCGCTCCCCTCTGCGGACGTGAGCGACGACGACCACGCGTTTCGCGTGGGGGGGTAACGCGTTCCGTTACAATGTCCCCCTAAAGGAGCGGACAAATGAACAAATTATTAATTAATTTTGTTAGGTTTATCCGATTCTTTATTTTGCCAGGAATTGGTCAAGTTCTTCCAGAAGGGTTAACGTGTCCGCGCTGAGCAAAGGCAGTTCGGCTTCAGGGATGCAGGCAATCGGCGGGCTCGCTGGTCTTCGGCTGCGGCCAGCGTACACCCTCGTGCGGGAATATTTCCTCTTGATTGCATCCTCGATTTGTTGATGTTCCTCGATGTTTGGCGTAGGCGGTTGAATGATGCGCGGTGCCTTTCTTTTACCGAGGATTATTGGTCGATGTGCCACCGTGGCCAGTCCGGGACAAGGTCGAGGATTGGGCGCGAGTTCGACGGGAAACCACTTTATCGCGTACCGCTCAGTGGTTCCCATCGGAATTTTCACTTTATAATAAATACAAGATAATATGAAGTGGATGAACGGATCCGATGAATGCAGACTAATATCACGATGTTGATTAGTGCGACTTACTCGGTGTTCCAAGAACGCTGTTGCCGAATAGCTCGTGTATTTTCATTTCGTTTTTGAGGTATTGAAAATGAAATTCTTCAGCTAGGCTCTCCTTGTTTTTTTTGTTTTCTGCCCGTTTTGGTCGATTATCTTCGCGGGCGGTGTGGCGGATATACGGCCGAGCGGTGACGATAACGTCCCCCTTTTCGGCGAGATCGGTTTGCGTCGACACGGAGTGAGACATGCTGATTCCAATCGGAGAGCGCGAATTAGACTGATCCTCGGAGAGTCGATGACAATCCTTTGAGGTATTCTAATGTTTATGTCACATGATCGACAGGCAGGTCTCTCAGAGTGTGGCGAAGTTGTAGGAGGGGCAAAGGACCGCTCATTGTGTTTATACTTTACTCCGATTCGGTATATATGGTCTCATATCGTGCGTATGGAAGCGTCCACGTTAACGAGTGCTATCTATGTATTCCAACAGATACGATGTATTGGAAATACATTGTTTGATGCGGTATGGGCCTTCGTAGAGAGGCATGAATTTTGATACGAGCTTTGCCGCCGGATTGGACACATTCAGAGCCTTAACGAGCACGAGTTGGCCGCAGTGGTATGTCGTTATTTGATGCGATGCGTTAAATTTTTCCGCCTGTTTTCCGCGGGACTTTGTCATGTGATCACGAGCCGTCGTGATGATCAGCTGGTGATCGAGGGTCACGTTATTTTGCGGATGCACGATTTTCGACCATAGTTTGGCGGGTTTTGTACCCGTGTGAAGATACAGAGGGGCGAAGCCGGTCGTTTCGTGGGGAGTCTCGTTGATACATCCCTCGATTGACTCGATCCAACTGACCCATTGGTTGTGTTTATTTTCGACGAAGGTTCGGAAAAATCGGGAGAGTTCTCGATTCGTCTTTTCGACGGGATTCGCTTGTGGATGACGAATTGAAGTGAGGATGTTTTTTATTCCAGCCTCTTGCAGTTTGGTGGCCCATTTTCCCGACGTGAACTGCGTTCCTTGGTCAGACAGAACCGCGTGTGGTTTTCCATATTTGATTATATAATCGTTGAACAAACACTTGATCGTTGCGTCCGTCGTCGCGTTCCGCAGAGGATAGAGCTTCGTTAATTTTGAAAATACGTCTATTACCGCGAGGATATACCTCATGCCGAATTTGCCGGCGGGTAAGGGTCCGTAGAAGTCGAGTGACACGAGGTCGCCGGGTCGATTGGGGAGGATGTTGAGCATTTCGGCAAAGGAACCTTTTGTGTATATTTTATTTTTTTGGCATGAATCACACGACGAAATCTGGTGTCGTGTGAGACGGTAAAGATGAGGGCAATAGAAGTCCTCGCTGAGTAATAAGTAGCATTTGCGGGCGCCCACGTGTCCGTAGATTTGATGACATTCAGTGATTAAACGAGATGCGTACGCTGTGGGTATAATTGCTCGAAGTCTACCTCGGATGTTTTTATAGAGGATGTGATCGCGAATGGATAAGGTCTCGTCTTCCGAATTTTGCGAGATTTGGATACGCAGTTTCTGTATTCCTTGATCCTCACACTGGTATTGTGCCAATTTCGAGAGGAGTTTCTCACATTCCGGAGAGATATCACGCGCGAGCTTCGCGATTATAATGTTTTCTCGATGGCTGGTCCTATCTAAATCTGGCAGACGACTCAAGATGTCAGCAACGATATTCTTTTTTCCTTCGCAATGTTGGACCGTCATATAGTAATCCTGTATCGCGAGCGACCATCGCGTTAAGCGCGCGTGTTCGAGGCGACATTCGCGAAGAAATGTGAGAGCTGCGTGATCGGTGATTACGTGAATCTTCGATCCGAGAAGGTACGACCTGAATTTCTGAAGGGACCAGACGATGGCTAAAAGCTCTTTTTCGGTCGTAAAATACGCCAGTTCGGCGCCTTTTAACGTCCTACTTGCAAATTGTAAGACTTCCTGTTCGTCTTGATCGTTTATCTGATATTAGACCGCGCCGAGGGCAAAGACGCTTGCGTCGGTTTGAAGATAAAACGGTCTATTTAAGTCTGGGTAATGGAGGATGACGTTGTTGCAAAATTTCTCTTTGATATCCGCGAAGGCGTCTTCCTCCACTTTTCCCCATTTCCACTTCACGTGTTTGCGGGTGAGGTGTAGCAGTGGAACTGTGGCACCGGCATGTTCCTTTGTAAATTTACTGTAAAAGTTGATGAGACCTAAAAATCCTCGCAACTGCTTAATAGTTCGCGGCGTCGGGAATTCCTTTATCGCACGGATTTTTTCAGGGTCGGGTCGGATACCTTCATGCGTCAGGATATGTCCAAGGAACGTGACCTCTGGCTTGAGAAACTGAGATTTTTCCAAACTCAGAGTTAGTCCGTGTTGCAGGAATCGCGAGAACAACTCTTCGAGGTTCTCCAAGTGGTGATCAAAATCGGGGGACATACATAATAGGTCGTCGACAAAATTGAGGGTATGATCGAGTCCTTTTAATATCGGTCCGAGGCCACGAACTAGACTCGCTGTGCTAGTGCGCAGGCCGAATGGCGTAACTCGGAATTCGTAGCATTTGCCACGATGAGAAAATGCCGTGTATTTGCGAGAATTTGGGTGGAGAGGCACTTGCCAAAAACTCGATCGGAGATCGAGCGATGACATAAATTTGACTCCAATGCATTGTTGAAACAATGTTTCCGGAGTTTCCATTTGTTCGTGATCGGGAACCATGATGTCGTTAATCTTCTTGGCGTCTAAGCAGAGTCTCACCGATCCGTCTTTCTTCGGAATAACGACAAGGGGACTGCGATACGGGCTTTTTGAGTGCTGTATTATTCCTAATTCGAGCATTTTTTCGAGCTCTATATCGACACTTTCTCGGTACGCAACTGGGACAGGATAGATTTTAGCTTGAAATGGTTGATGTGGTATCACTCGCAGCTCGTGCTGATAGGAGTTAAGCAGACCCGGTTTTTTATCAAATACGCGACGGTATTTTCGAATGAGATTCTCAAATTTGTTCGCTTGTTCTGTAGATGACCACGTAGTTTCCTCTATCTTGTTGTGGATTTCTTCATCCGACAGAGTAAAATCTGTATGGGTGAGTTGTTTAATTGCGATACTGTTGGGTGATTCGAGACGAGGGGGATTGATAAATTTAATCGATGAGGACTGCAAGGTCTCGCCAGGCAGTGCGTACAGAAGCACGTATGTGTCAAGATCGATGTGGGCACGAATTTTATGAAGAAAGTCAATACCGAGGAGACAATCGACGGTGAGAGTGGGGACAACGAGAAGCGTCGCGCTCTCGTTTTCTCGTCCGAGACCGATTTTTGCAAAAAATTGTTTCTTTACCCGGGTGGCTTTCCCGGTGGTCGCACCACTAACCGTTACTCCCGTGAGAGGCAACGTGGGACATTTCGTAAATGTCGTCCGAAATTCTTCGTAAAATTGCTCCGATACCGCACTAACCTCGCTGCCGGTATCGACGAGGGCGCGAATTTTCTTTCCCTGCACAGTAATTTCTAGAATGGGACATTTCGGGGGTTGTTTCGGAATTATATCATGGGAATCCATGAGGTAGTCACGGAGATCTTCGCCGTAGCCCAGCGTCACCTCTCTTATTGTGACTGATCGAGAGATGACGCTTCCTCGTTTTCCGTCTTCTCGATTTCGATAACGTGGGACTCGGGCGGCGGCTCATCGGAAGTTCCGTCGGTAAGCGCACGAATTTTCGGGTTATTAATCGCAGGTTTACGCGAGGCTGTCTCCTCGCGGTTAACGGAACGATTCGGATTAGCGTGTGTCGAGGCAGAATTTTCCGATCCCGGCTTCCTGTCCCCCTGAGGCCTTGGGGGATTTCTGTTTGGCGGATTCTCAAAGCGTCGCCGATCAAGAGACGCGGTAGCGTCTCGACGCCAAGACTTAAACGAAAAGACGCTAGCGCTACTCTTATTTACAGCAAGCTCGCCCCTTTTTCGTCTGCTACGAAATGTAACTCGAATTATCACAGTCAAAACGTCGCCGACGCCAAAATGTGTCAGGTTCAATATATTTTTTTTTTTCTCTTTCCAATGAGCCCTGTTTCAATAAAATCGGTGCCCGCAATGCTAATATCTGGCCACTTAGAATTCTGAATCGGACAAAAAATTTTCACCGCACTCACACAACGTCAAACTGCTGATGTGTCCGTCGATATACGTGCATGGCGTGTACCAGTCCGTCTTAACTCTAATTATCTCAGGCAATAGATCACGGACGCTAAATGTATCAGCGCCAATATTTTTTATTTATTTTTTCCTTTTTAATGAGACCGGTTGTAATAAAATCGGTTCCCGAAGTGCTGATATTTGGCCAAATGTCACTTTTGTCCGAACTCACACATCGAAACTGATTTGTCCGATCGCATATACGGGTGCGTACGTGTGAAGAAAAACACGCACACATAACACAACTGGTGGCGCGCGGCACCCGCAGCGGCAGCCCGAAAAAGTTGCGGCGAGATCGTCTGCCGACCGAACCGATGTTTAAACCGCGGAGATTTAAAATACGATAGCCGGGAGTGTCAACAGTGGTGCTTTTTCGGTAATTTAAGTGTCCAAGTGACGGTGAAATACTAATATATTTAAGTGTCCGAGTGACGGTGAAATATACTAATATATATCGGTAGCCGGGAGTGTCAACAGTGGTGCTTTTTCGGTAATTTAAGTGTCCGAGTGACAGTGAAAAATATATCATATAAAAAGGTAAGAAATCATCTTGATTGTTTTTGTGTAGGGATCGACTGGTAATCTAAGGCAGCTACGAATGATTTTTCATTTGACGCATTAGATTACACCAGTCGATTCATTTTCCATGTCGACAATGGACATTTTTCAAGTCGACATGAAAAATGGATAATCTAAAGCAGCTACGAATGATTTTTCATTTGACGCATTAGATTACACCAGTCGATTCATTTTCCATGTCGACAATGGACATTTTTCAAGTCGACATGAAAAATGGATCGACAGGTGTAATGTAAAGCAGCGACTAATGATTTTTCATTTGTCGTTGCCTTCGATTACACCAGTCGAACCATTTTCCATGTCGATTCGAAGAATATCTATTGTCGACATGGAAAATGGATCGACTTGTGTATTCTAACACAGCGACTAATGATTTTTTATTTGACGCATTAGATTACACCAGTCGATCCATTTTCCATGTCGATTCGAAGAGTATCCATTGTCGACATGGAAAATGGGTCGACCGGTGTAATCTAAAGCAGCGACTAATGATGTCGACAAGGAAAATGGGTCGACCGGTGTAATCTAAAGCAGCGACTAATATAAAGTAAAGTAATAAATGTCATTTTTAATAATTTTATTTATTATTTTTATTATTACATTTATTTATTTTTATTTATTTTCAGGTGGCGGCAGCGAACTCTTGTAAGGATCTGAAAAAAAATAAAAAATTAAATTTAAACAATTAAATACAATTTTTTTTAGTTATTATTAGGAATAAAAAAATACTTACTATTCATAAAACTCGTATCCGCGTCCGCGGCCGCGACCAGTCCCGTCGTCGCGTTCACGGGGGCGAGGGGGGTCCACGCGGCCATTGTTGCCGCTTCCGCGGCCTCGTCGCTGCCCCCAGCCCCACCGCCCAATAATTGGTCCCTGTCGCACAGCATAAAGCATCATGCGCGACAGGGACTCCTCCGCATAGCGCTGCCTTACGCGCCAACCGGCACGCGTCCCGCGATACGGACCTGCAACATAAATAAAAATAATTAATGAGCACAATAAAACAATAATAAACATAATTAATAAGCTCAATTTTTAGCGACTCGTGTGATTGCAAGCAGCGACGAATGATTTTTCATTTGTCGCTGCCTTCGATTACACCAGTCGATCCATTTTCCATGTCGATAATGGATATTCTTCAAATCAACATGGAAAATGGATCGACTGGTGTAATCGAACTCAGCGACAAATGAAAAATCATTTGTCGCTGCTTGAGATTACACCTGTCGATCCATTTTCCATGTCGACAATGGATATTTTTCAAATCGACATGGACAATGGATCGACTGGTGTAATCGAACTCAGCGACAAATGAAAAATCATTTGTCGCTGCTTGAGATTACACCTGTCGATCCATTTTCCATGTCGACAATGGATATTCTTCGAATCAACATGGAAAATGGATCGACTGGTGTAATCGAACTCAGCGACAAATGAAAAATCATTTGTCGCTGCTTGAGATTACACCTGTCGATCCATTTTCCATGTCGACAATGGATATTTTTCAAATCGACATGGAAAATGGATCGACTGGTGTAATCGAACTCAGCGACAAATGAAAAATCATTTGTCGCTGCTTGAGATTACACCTGTCGATCCATTTTCCATGTCGACAATGGATATTCTTCGAATCAACATGGAAAATGGATCGACTGGTGTAATCGAACTCAGCGACAAATGAAAAATCATTTGTCGCTGCTTGAGATTACACCTGTCGATCCATTTTCCATGTCGACAATGGATATTTTCCATGTCGACAATGGATATTCTTCGAATCGACATGGAAAATGGATCGACTGGTGTAATCGAACTCAGCGACAAATGAAAAATCATTTGTCGCTGCTTGAGATTACACCTGTCAATCCATTTTCCATGTCGACAATGGATATTCTTCGAATCGACATGGAAAATGGATCGACTGGTGTAATCGAACTCAGCGACAAATGAAAAATCATTTGTCGCTGCTTGAGATTACACCTGTCAATCCATTTTCCATGTCGACAATGGATATTTTTCAAATCGAGATGGAAAATGGATCGACTGGTGTAATCGAACTCAGCGACAAATGAAAAATCATTTGTCGCTGCTTGAGATTACACCTGTCGATCCATTTTCCATGTCGACAATGGATATTTTTCGAATCGACATGGAAAATGGATCGACTGGTGTAATCGAACTCAGCGACAAATGAAAAATCATTTGTCGCTGCTTGAGATTACACCTGTCGATCCATTTTCCATGTCGACAATGGATATTTTTCAAATCGACATGGAGAATGAATTGACTAGTGTAATCTAAAGCAGCGACAAATGAAAAATTATTCGTCGCTGCTTTTAATTACACCAGACATTTGCATTTTATTTGTCGATTTAAAAAATTAATATTTACCAGAATCCATTAACTGGATACTGATAAATATTAAGAAAAAAAAAATATAAAAAAAGGAAAACTTACGGTTGGCTGCGGCGGGCTCGGGATCAGCGGGGACAGCGGCTCCGGCGGCTGGTTGGGCGGCTGGCCGGGCGACGACGGCGGGTCCGACGCAATCCCGGGCTACGACGGCGGCGGGTCTGCCGGGATCCCGGGCTGCGACGGCGGCGGGTCTGCCGGGATCCCGGGCTGCGACGGCGGCGTGCGCCACGTTGGCACCGGGCCTACGTCCTCGTGGAGCGCGAGGGACGCCGTCGATGGGCCCGGCGACCGGCTCCTCATCGAGAGGCAGCTCGAGAATGACCTCTTCGAGCTGCCTCTCGATGGCGAGAATGTTTTCTTCGTTTTCTGCGTACTCCATCTGAAACATAAAAAAACTATATAAATACAATGAAACAATATATAAATGCAATGAAAACACTTACCGCAAAGTCTTCGTGCGACCGGTGTGACATCTTGAACAAGAATGAACGAGATCGGAAGCGTCACGTATCACGTGATCCACCGAACCAATCACATTCACCGACGATGTTCTCCAATTGGAGGAGATGAGAAGCCGCGTTATTATTTTCCGGCGGTATTCTTCCGGTCGTATTAATCGCGCTGCGATTGGTTCTCGCATCTCGCGCCTCGCGTCTCGCGACCGACGCCATTGCCGTCTCGTTTGACAGTTCGGCGAGTTTGCGTCGTTCGGTGACACGTTTGCATCGTTTGGATATCCTGACGGTTTATTTTGTGTCGTTTGGTTATCCAAAGGATTTTCAGCATTCCCGGTATTCACGTACGTGTTCATCGATACGGAATATACAGGTACGGTATAAAATTGCTACAAATCCACCCTAGTGAAAATATTTCTGTGAGAATTTGTCGCAAACATTTCTCGGTTATATGCTGAAAATTTCTGAGGTTTTCGCCGCACGATTTTTTTTTCCTGTTAGTCTTTTTTATTTCCTGTTAGTCTTTTTGACCGCAAATTGCGTAAATGTCAAACCGGTTTATATATTTTTTATAACATCTCTGTCAAATTTGAACCATATCTGTAGCGTTATAACGTTGCTAAGTCTAAACTACGGAATAGCGTATTTTTACCGAGCAATGTCGGTAAAAAAGTACGTTTTCGTAGTTTACGGTTTACGTCGTTATTGTATTACAAATATGTCTCAAATTGCGTGCACGTGTTTTTGGTTAAACTTTCAGCCGATAAAGAAGATCTCTATCGACTCAAAATATACGATTTTTCTATTTCTTGTTAGTTTTCGACCACAAATCGAATCTACGCCGAACCGTTGTTGTTCATATAATAACATCTCTGTCAAATTTGAAGTATATCTGTAGCGTCATAACGACGTAAAGCGTAAATTGCGGAATTCTAGTTTTACCGACCAATGTCGGTAAAAAAATCTACTCCAGCAGCCCCTTAAGGGCATGTGAAACACCGACCGCCGAAAATCTTCGGATGTGCTTTTTTCCGCGAATTATAAACGGATCGAAGCGAAATTGAAATACAGACGACAGTAATGTGAATCTCGTGAATGAATTAGTCAGAATTTCCATTTTCGAAAGAAAAAAAAATTACAGATCGGTTACCGACCACAATTTTTTTAATCAAAATCAAAATTCTGACTAATTCATTCACGAAATTCACATTACTGGCGTCTGTATTTTTATTTTCACTTCGATTCGTTCATAATTCGCGAAAAAAAGCATATCCGAACTATTGAGGTGTGCGTCGGTATTTCACATCGCTTTAATAGTTTTTTAGAGAATTTGGCACGGAAATCAGAGATTTTCAGAACAATCAGGAATATTTCGTTTCCCAGAAAACAATGACTCTCTGAACAGTACGAAAAGTGATAGAAATTCAGAGCTACTTTTAGATATTACCAGAGCAATGTTAAGTTATATTCAGAGAAATATTTTCACCAAGGCCATGCAATTACTATCTGCGCGCATGGCGCGCGGATATTATTTTTTTCTATAGTGTTCAGTTTTTTTTTCAGGTCCAGCGACAACGGAAACAGCAGTGATTTTTTTCATTTTTTTTTTTTTTCGTCTTCATTTTTTTTTTTACATCATTCCTTTTGGCAGCACTTTGCGCCCATCGAAACTCGTTTGCAGCTTATAGCGCATCGGTAGCACTTTGCGCCGCTATTGAATTACGAGATCAAAGAATAAAAAACTGTTAGTAAGATTCAAATTCTATAGTGTTCAGTTTTTTTTTTTTTCAGGTCCAGCGACAACGGAAACAGGAGTGATTTTTTTCGTTTCTTCATTTTTTTTTACATCATTCGTTTTGGCAGCACTTTGCGCCCATCGAAACTCGTTTGCAGCTTATAGCGCATCGGTAGCACTTTGCGCCGCTATTGAATTACGACATCAAAGAATAAAAAACTGTTAGTAAGATTCAAAAATACCTGTCATTAAGATGGCAGGAGTGGATTTCGAGTTCGCACAAAAGGTCAAGATTACTGAAGGTCATCGACTAAATGACGATCATATTGATGAATTTGGGCGTTTGTTAGCCGCAAATTCAGACTTCACGGTACCATCGGAAACATGGAAGATTAATTTTCCCGATGAAATAAACAGTATACCGCGTGACCAGAAGCACATTCAGATATTGTACAGCTCGAGCGATCTTGCTGATCCGAGGGGACCTGGTGGTCATTGGGTTTGCAGTTATTACAATAAAAAGAAACTGTTTGTCTATGATTCCAGCATGGCTCCGTCGAAACGGTTGCACGAACATCACAGATTGTTTCTTTCGAAACTGTATCCTCATCTCGATTTGACTAAGAAATCGAATGTTGTATTTCCACTCGTCGATTGCCAGCCGAACAATAAAGATTGCGGCGTGTATGCAATCGCATTCGCCGTATCGATTCTGTTTGGTTTAAAGCCGGAGAACGTAAGGTATGATAAGACAAGGATGCGTCGTCATTTGCTGGAGATGTTTGAATCCAGAAGAATCGAACATTTTCCTCGTCAATCAACAGACAAAAACATCGTACCAACGTTAGAAGTTGCAATCAACAGGCGAAAAGCGAGCGCGAGCCGAGCTCTGTTGAGAGCAAAGAGTCAAAACCGAGAAGCAGAGTCTGCTTCAGTAAAAGACGGTTATGCTGACGGTTTCCTGACGGTCACGTCCCGAAAAAAGACTCCCCGTCCTGAGGGCCGTAATCATGGTAAAAACAGTGGAATTGTGATTGACACTGTTGCAGCGGTCGAGAACAGAAATCGATACTCTATATTGAATCAGCTTGATGAGAAGACTAGCGATAAGAAACGCACCCCCACAGAAAGTGTAAGTGGTGTAGAAAGTATGAATAAACAAAAAAAAACTGCGAGCCCGAAAAGTATTCACGCTAATAAAGTTATCGTTGTAGATGGCGCTAGTGCATTTAATAAAACAGACAAACAAGTCACTGGTAATGAATTACAAGAACATCGTCAGGACACCAAACTAATCGAAAAAAGAAAATTCATTACGATAGAGGCTTCTTGCAACATTCAACAGCCATCTGCGCCGCTTAGGAAAACAAACAAACGAAAGTTTATTCCTCAAAGTAGTCAAAACAGTAAAATAATAATACTTGATGACGAACTTGTGTCTGATAGTATTGCCAATAAATCGGCATCTATAGACCGCAAAGCTGGAATTGGAAGGTCTGCTAATATCGAGATGACACGTGATCGCCAGATGGAAATTGTAGTTTCTGGTGAAAGGCTCAATGATGATCATATTAACGAGTTTGGAGATCTTTTAAGTATGTGTTCTGGCTATAAGCCAGCGCAAACGTACTGGCTTCACCGGCCTGAAAATATATCTCCTATTTCACCAGTGAAAAAACATATTCAGATTTTGTATAGCTGCGCTTGTAATGGTAATAATCATCGCGATTGCAGAGGTGGACATTGGGTCTGTAGTTATTATGACACGGAAAAAATATACATTTACGATTCTCTTAGGACAAACAGATTGCACAAGCACCACATTGTCTTTTTGGAAAAATTATATCCACACATTAATTTAAGTGATAATAACTTGGTTGTATTTCCGTCGGTTGACCAGCAGCGAAATGCCGTTGATTGTGGTGTATACGCAATTGCTTTTGCTGCGACACTATTCCATGGAATACAGCCAGAGACTGTAAGATACGATGAAACAAAAATGCGTCTTCATTTGTTGAATATGTTCCAACAAAAAAGGATTCTTCTTTTTCCACGACTGAGAATTGATTTTGACGTAACACATGCCTCACAAGTCCTACCGTCCACTTCCATGAGAGAGGTCGAACAACGTATTCTTGATTCAAACTTAAATTGTTCCGATATCATTGGAGTGGAACGGTATAAGAATAAATGCGAAAAACAGCATGTAGATATTGCTCCCTCGATTGGAATTATGGAACACGTTGCTGACAAGAACTACAATGTCACTGATACCGCAATGACCAATCGTAAGAGGAAATTAATTCCTCAAAGTAGTCGAAACAGTAAGATAATATTACTTGATAACGAACTTGTATCTGATAGCATTGTCAATAAATCGGCATCTACAGACCGCAAAGCTGGAATTGGAAGGTCTGCTAATATCGAGGTGTCACGTGATCGCCAGATGGAAATTATAGTTTCTGGTGAAAGGCTCAATGATGATCATATTAACGAGTTTGGAGATATTTTAAGTATGTGTTCCGGCTATAAGCCAGCGCAAACGTACTGGCTTCAACGGCCTGAAAATATACCTCCTATTTCACCAGTAAAAAAACACATTCAGATTTTGTATAGCTGCGCTTGTAATGGTAATAATCATCGCGATTGCAGAGGTGGCCATTGGGTCTGTAGTTATTATGACACGGAAAAAATATATATTTACGATTCTCTCAGGACAAACAAATTGCACAAGCACCACATTGTCTTTTTGGAAAAATTATATCCACACATTAATTTAAGTGACAATAACTTGGTTGTATTTCCGTCGGTTGACCAGCAGCGAAATGCCGTTGATTGTGGTGTATACGCAATTGCTTTTGCTGCGACTCTATTCCATGGGATACATCCAGAGACTGTAAGATACGATGAAACAAAAATGCGTCTTCATTTGTTGAATATGTTCCAACAAAAAAGGATTCTTCTTTTTCCACGACTGAGAAATGATTTTCACGGTACACTTGCTTCACAAGTCCTACTGTCCAGTTCCATAAGTGGTGTCATTTGTGATTCAAACCCAGATTGTTTTATTGAACTGGAACAGGGTAGGAAATGTGAAAGGAAATGCGAAACACAGCTTGTAGCCATTGCTCCCTCGGTTGAAAATATAAACCATGTCGTTGACAAGAACTGCAATGTCACTGATACCGCAATGGTCAATGCTAAGAAGAAATTGATTTCAAAACCGCATTACAATGTCAATAAACTTAAAAATCAAACAAGAACCAAGTTGAACGTTGCAACAAAAATTAAAAACAAATACAGGAAATTCAGTAATAACGGTCTAAAAACCAAATATACTTCAGAAAAATATAGATAGATAGATAGATAGATAGATAGTTTATTGCTTATGGAGAGTACAACGAGGTCTCTTATAGCAAGGGGGGTTAACAGCTTGATATATCCTTATAGTACTAATTTATCCTATTTAACGTGATATAAAAATAATATATAAAATCTTTTCATGTATAACAGTGCGCTTTCATCTCTTACTCGTTGAGTGAGAAGCTTCGAATCTGGAGGCTTTTTTCTACGAAGTAAAATATTGCTTTGAGCAGGTTAATGTCGGTGGAGTCGAGGAGAGCTTCCAGAGCTTCCTTGCTCATATCTTCTCGTATCATCTGTTTCAGATAGTGGGCCCTGTAGGGGCTGTAGAGCGGGCATTTGCACAAAAAATGCACCACCGTTTCTTCCTCCCTCAAATTGCAGTTTTGGCAAATTTGGTGCGGATCTAACTTCGCCACACACTTTGCGTACGTGATCCTCGCGCAGTATTGGCTAGACAATCTCAGCTGGGCAATGACTCTCTTCATTTTTTGGGGAAGCTTAAGGGTTAAGTACCTTGCGGGCCCACCCTCGAGCCTCAATGGCATTTTCAGTTGACAGGCTCTCGAATCTCTCCATCTTTCCAGATCTTCTTCTAATAACTCTAATTTAAATCTTTGGAAAACTTCTTCGGTCTTAGCCGCCCATCTTACTGGGTCTCGCGAGTGCAACAGATCCTCGCAGTTCATTTTTACCAAAAATGGTCGAAATTGCGTTGCCCAGTTGAGATCATCCGTGCCGCTTATGCTACTGGTTAGCGTTATCAGTCTAATCATACACAGTTTGGGCAGGCTTTTATCCGGAAGTTTCAGGATCTTAACAAACCAGTTCCAGGTTTGGTGCAGCGCCTTATGTGCTATTTTCGGTATACCGAGCTCGAGCCTGAGACACCAGTTTGGAGTGTACGACGGAAGATGTAGCAGTCTTTTGTAGTAGTTCATTTGAGCTTTTTCAATCTGATCGAGGTATCTCAAGCCCCAGGTCGGCACCGCGTATAGTAGCGTGGAAGTAATCATACTTTCGAATAGCCGTTCAGATGCCCCCCACGAGTCACACCCTGCTCGCGCTAGAATGTTAAGTACTACACCGGATGCGATTTTTGCTTTATTCACCGCCGCTTGCGCAGCAGCGTGTCCTAGGGATGAGCTCGTGAGCGGGACACCTAAATAGGAGTACGATTTTACAATGTTGATGTTGCCTTCCTTATATCTTGTAAACTCCGGGCTGATGTTCTTCGGTCTACCGCCGTTTTTAAATATTAAAATATTTGTCTTGTCAATATTTACAGATAGACCATTCAAATCGCAATACTCCTCCAGAGCTTTGAGCTTTCTTTTGAGGTCTATGTGTGAGTGTGCAAGGATTACCGTGTCATCAGCATAAAGTAGCATTAGGATGTCATTGAGTCCGTCGATGTTGAGCCCCTCCAGTCCCTTTGTTCTAAAGTGTTTCTCAAAATCCGAAATATACAGTAAAAAAAGAAGAGGACTGAGCGACTCTCCTTGAAGGACTCCTTCCGTTACTTGAAATTCCTCTGACAGAGTATTTCGACTTCTGATTCGTACAGTGGCTTGTTCGTAGAGTGACTTGATTATTCTTAGCATTTTAACGCTGATGCCGAGGGTATGAAGTTTGTGCCAAAGTCTCGAGTCTGGTATTGAATCAAACGCACGTTTAAAATCTACGAAAATAGCGAAAACTTCCCTCCGACCCAATCTAAGTTGGAGTTGGATTACTGCCGATAACGTGAAAATGCATTCGGTACAGCCACGGCCTTTTCTAAATCCCATTTGCGCTTCGGGAATTACTCCCTTCCCTTCCGCAAATTTTTCTAGCCTCTGTTTTAAAATTATAGTGAAGATTTTAGTTACATTATTCACAAGCGCAATACCTCGGTAATTGGACGGATTAGCCTTATCTCCTTTTTTATAAATCATTGTCATAACCACGCTCGCCCACTTCTGCGGTACACGTTCGTGTTCGAGCACGGAATTGAAAAGATCCATGAGATAGCCGCAGCAGTTTGATGGGAAGCATTTAAAGAATTCGTTTGAAATTTGGTCCGGCCCGGGGGCCTTATTATTTTTACATGTATGCAGAGCTTTAAACAATTCTGGGTATGTGATCGGGGCATCCAGTTCAGACATAAATTGTGACTCATAGGTGGTCTCATCCGGCTGCCTCGGCGGAAAAACATTTGTATAAAACTGATTCCATGTCTCGATGGGTAAACTCGCATCGTTGGAATTTGCTCTGAATTTTTTTACTGCTTTCCAGAAGTCCGTGGGCCGACTAAGATCTGCAAAGGTTGCTCTTATTTTGTCTCTGTATTCCTTCTTTTTTCGAGCGATTAAGTACCTAAATATTTTTCTCATTTCCACAAAGTTCTCTCGTTTGTTACGCGACAAACGGTCTTGAATACATTCATCTGTAGCTTTTTGAAGGTTTTTTTTTGCAACTTCGCAATCCTTGTCGAACCACGGCTTACTCGATCTAGCTTGCACCCGACTCGTGCCACACGACACAGTTTTGGACATACCAATTTCTTGAGCTACTTCTTTGATTGCTTCTACCATATTTTCATACATGTGTTCTATCGATTGGACTCCCTCCAAGTTCGAAATTCGAGCGGATTTTCTAATTTCATTCTGGTATTGTTCGGCTTTCTCTGGGACCCATTTTAGTACATTTTGTGTCGTTCTTGCCTCTGTTTCAATATTACTCTCTAACACCACTTCAGGGGTCGCCCATAATTCGACTTTGACTGGGAAATGATCAGAGGAGCCAGCCCTCGTTACAATACAGGAGTCTCTGATTAAACCTACATTTTCTACGTTAACAAATACAAGATCAATTACACTGCTTCCTAATTTGCTGTAGTATGTCGGTTTCGCAGGCCTGTCATTCATCGTTCTCCCATTCAACAATATGAAGCCATTCGTCCCCATGAATTCTAAAAGCGGCACGCCTCTCGAATTCACAATTTCATCGCAATTTTTTACATTACTATACAGACAGGTATTTTCAACAACTTCCTCGGGTAGGAGGTCGGAGTCCCCCACTCTCGCATTAAAATCACCACCTATTATAATTGCCTCATTTCCGACTCTCTCTTCCACATCTTCAATCGCCAGTTGGAATAATTCTAACACATGCGCAAATTCTAGACTAGGTCGGACATACATCACACCCACTGAGAAGAAAAGCTCTTTCGACTTCACTCGCACGAATAACCACCAGGGGCTCACTTCAAGCACTTCGACCACGTCCACTTGCGCTTGTTTCTTCACGAGTACAGCCAGGCCGCCGCTCGTGCGACCTAAACTGTGTTCTCTCACACCGTTTGCCCAGTAGCAGTCGTAGTCTTTCAGAAATCTCGGTGCTGGTTCCATGCATTTGTCCAACCAGGTTTCACAGATGCAGACTATATCCGAGTCCTCCAGGATCTCGGCTCCTTCAAGGTTGCCAAAGCCGTGTATATTCCAGATGGTGAGTCCTCGTTGCTGTCCTAGTTTTTTCGGTTCGTAGATGTGCTCGGCGATGCTTCATCGGTCGGCAGCTCCATTGGCGTGATCTCGATCCCTTCGATCTTGCTCGCTTTTTTAAGTGAGTTGCCTTTTTCGTTCCAGTAGTACGGTATGTTGTCTACGATGATTTTTTGGTATCCCATTTTTACGATTCGGCCTTCATCTCTGTGCTTTTTACAATGATCCCGTAAGTTTTTTGCAATCATTCTCTCCTTGATTGTGCGGTCCTGGTCAATGAAAATATCTGTGCCTTTCAACTTTATTTTTTGCTTCAGAATGGCTAATTTCGATTCCCAGGTATCCAGTTTTACTCTGATGATGTTTTTTTTTGCTTTGTTCCGGATAAGAGAGGCTTCAAGGACTTTGTTTTGCAGCCCGAATTCTCTCGAGATAAAGTCTTCAACTTTATTCCTCACGTTTACTTGCTCAGCCGCCATTCCGTATATAACAATATTGTTTTTCCGAATATCCTTTTCCAGCTGTTCTAATTTTTTTTGTAGCTCGTTTTTCGTATGATCGTTGCCTCCGTTTTCATTCGAGTGTTTTTGCGTTTTGTGCGACTCGGCCATTTTATTTTCCAGTTCCTTTATTTTTAGCTCATTTTCAGCTTCTTTAGAGGAAAATTTTTGCTCAAGTGATTTTATTTGTAGCTGCAGCTCTTGATAGCTGCTTGCGGAATCTTCTTTACATTTTTGGAGTTCTCTTCGTAGTTCGTCTAAGTTTTTATACTGCTTCGCCGAGATCCCAGCAATTTGCGCGCTCACGCCGCTAAATTGTCTTGCATTCTCCTCTCTTATCTTCTGCAGCTCTTCGAATAGCTTGTCCATATCGGTATAATCCGTGTCTACGTTATCGATTAGTGTAGCAGGATCGACGGCAGGGGCGTACAGGTCGGATTTGTCCAGATCGAGCGGCGTTGATAGGAACTTTTTTGTAGGAGTGTCGTTCGGGCTGGTGTCCGGATCGTCTTCCTTCCTCTTTCTCTTCACTTCCGGGTTTTTTTTCAGGTATTGGCTTATGGAGCCGCACGAACTGGTTCTTTCTCTGATTAGTTGCTCGCTCTTCGTAGGTCTACCTCTGGGCCTTATCTTCTGAGTACGTAAGGCCGACGGACCAACCGTAGGTATCTCCCCTACGTCTGAGTTGATTTTTGCTTCTTCGGGCGGACCAGAGATGTCGTTACTGTTCATCTATACGGACTGTCCTTCCCCTTACTCTTCCACGCCGAAAGCCTAACCTTAAATGTTGCAGACTTGAGTTTTACGATAGTATTTACCAATTCCGGGATTTATTTGAAATAGTTTTTTGCAGCTTATCGTATGCGGCTTGTTCTCCTGAACCCTTGCTGTGCACTTGTTCCTTTGTCGGACTGCCCTGGCAGCCCATAATATACTTTAAACACGGAGCTGTTGACACACACGTCTTATCTGTTTAATAGCTGCGCTAATCCCCCTACTTCAGAAAAATATATTCGCGATATATCAGCAGAACTATCACGCGACGCATCGGCACCTGATTCGCCTATTACAAACAGGTTGAGGGCCGAGTCCATTCTCAAGTGGTGTTTGCATACGAGAGAAACGCTCGTTTCTAGATTAAAGAAAGTATTTAAGGATATAAAGAAAAAGTCTGAAGTGTGTCTGTCAAGACTAGTGGACAATGCGACGCATAATTTCTGTGATAACGTCGAAGCACTATGTGGACAACGCAGACACGTTGCTTCTGCCGAGGCGTATTATGCAGAAACTTCTTATTATCCACTGGGTAGTACTGAACCTATCGTCATGAATTCCGAAGGCATAGCCACGAATATTTTGCCTTTATTAATTAATGATAAAAAAACAAAAACAAAGTCTTGGACTTGCAGTGATCTCTGTAAGACAAATGATCATGAGGTTACAAAAGATTTAGCGAATTTTCTTCAAAAACTATGTAATTGTACATTGCTGATGCTAAAAAGATTCTTATGTCGTGTACATATGTGCACGAATAAAATCAATATTAATAAATTTGGCCATTCTCAAGGCTGTTATATAAACCCCAAATCATGCAAGTCTGAATTCTTATCAATGGAAATTTTAGCCCCACATTTTCCACAAATACGATATATTAAAAGACTGTTTTACAGTATAATGAGTTTTGACAAACAATTGTTTGATCTGGATGAAGCTTTGAACAACAATGATATTACAAAACTATGCCAGATTTCTGATCAAGCTAAAAAGAAAGCTCACACTTGTGAACTGAAAACTGTAGAAATTAATTTGAATGAGGATGAAATACAAGCAATGTACAACGATGCTTTTAGAGCTTACACAAAACGCGCCACTGATACCCCACGCTTTCCATGCATTTCTTGTGAAAAGTTGTGTTGTGCAAGAAGCGGTAGTTTTATTGATGTTAATAAAACGAAGCTTGGACCACTTTGGGACAATTTAATGGATCATCATAAAAAAAACAATATAGCATATAGCGATTTCAGATTTCTGTGTAGCTACTGTCGAGATAAATTTCGTAAAAATACGATGCCTCCAACTTGTATTCTTAACAATCTTGATGTTCCAATGTGGCCACTTGAAATAAAGTGTTTAAACGTTTTCGAACGTATCTTGATACAACGGGTCAAAGCGTTTCAAACGGTTCAGAAATTAGATCCTGTTTCAAAGAAAAATATGCCTGAAAGATGCAAGGTTCCAAAAGTCGTTGGAAGAACTTTCCATCTGCCGTTACCTTTGGAAGAAACGTTAAAAAAAATATGTCCCTCTACCGAAGCAATTAATCGTAATCATGAATTATATATATTAGTTCGTGGTATACCACCTAAATCAAAGATAGTATGGGAAAGATTGGTAGATTTAAAGAAAGTGTGGAATGCGCTGAAATGGTTGAAATCGCACAATCCACTATACCATGAAATAAACTTGCCATTGTCTCATGAAAATGTATTACCCGATAAATTACCCGACGTCGAATCTCAAGACGTGACTCAATTACAATCTTGCCCAGATACACAAAAAACGAATGATTGCACAATTCCTGATAAAAAGGATAAAAAAGATATTCTTGACATTAATGAAAAAAAGAAAGCTGCACTTTTGACGCAAAAGTCGCAATCTGACTTTTATTACGAACAGTATACAATATATCCAATACACGAGGAACGGGTCAACGCAACTGCAACAGAGCTCTATCAAATGTTAAAGGTTCATGATGTTCCTCTTGACAAGCGTGTTAAAGATTTGGACACAATGTGTTTTCCTGATTTATATCCTTACGGGATTAACGGCCAGTATGCCGACAGATCAGTACGTCTTACTGATCATGAATTCATTAAAGCAAAGATAATGTCCGCACATCCTCAATTTCGTATGAATATACAATATCTCTTTTTTTTGTTGAACGACACCAACAATCGGCAATTAAATGCAGGAATTTACCATAAGATGAATGTAACTAATGCTCGTGAAAAGTATACAGCTGCTTCTTACATAGAACAGCTTTTTAAAGATCAATTGGAAAGCAATTTAACAACAATTTTCGCTAGATTGCGTAATTCGGAACAATATTGGAAAATACCAAGAAATAACGTAAGATGCATGACGCGTCATTACGGTCCTGCGACATGGTTCTTGACAATCAGTCCCAGTGAGTGGATGTGGCCAGACCTCATACAATATCTTCGTGATTCACTTGAAATTCCAGAAGACGTGAATGTTAACGGAAGCGAACTTATTGCAGCTGATCCAGTTGCGGTTTCTAGATTTATCGACATAAAGTTCAAAGCCGTGTTACGTCCTGGCCGTAACGCCAGTTTGACTTTTCCGCAAACACAATTTTTAATGCTAAGCTTTGGGAACGAGAGAGAGAAGGGAAATAGTAGAGCTATAGAACCCGGAGGTAACGAGTTACCCACCGGGAAAATCGGGGACGTATGGCCGAAAACGGGAGCGCGACTATACCAACCAGGCCAGCAGGGACCCCGACGATAAAACGAGATCTACAAATCTCGGTCGGGTACCGTAGGCTCTGAAAAAAACCAAAGGCCCAGAGGGAAAAATCGCCCAGCGCCACTACTGACGCAGCGACGATCTTCCTAAGCTGGAGGTTACCCTGAGTCGGTCACCATCGACCAGATGCTCGGGAGATCCTAAACGTCGCTATCCCATTACCATCGAACTAGATCCCTAAACTGCCGGGACGCACGTGGCCCGCGGTCCGCATAGGAACCAGCGGGGCACGAGCGCCGACACGGAACCCCCGCCTCACGCCTCACGTTGCCGCCTGGGAGCCTGCAGATTGCTCTGTCTCTTTCTTTCTCTCAGCCTTCTTTTCTTTACCCACGCGATAAATAGAGACTCACTTCACACTCTAGAGAGCTGATAAATTAACAACAAACGAATCAATGGATAAAGGAAGAGTGGAACTTGAATTCCCGGTCTAGATGCCGATGATGTCAGTGACCAAATATTAAACCAAAATAGAGACTTGTTCCCACGACAATCCGAATTATGAACAAATAAAGGGAAGAATAAATAATCCCGTTTCCGAATTAATAAATCTTACAGGGGCTTTTAACGACAGGAATGACTCGCGTTGTTAGGTTATCGGAACGAATAATTTGACAATAATTAAACTTAATTAATTAAAAACAATAAATACTAACAAACTAACAAGCGAGCAAAGTACAAATTAAAACGCACAAATGAAACTCAATTTTGCAACAAATACTAAAGAGTGAAAAGACTGAACACTAAAATCATTAAATATTGTTAACAAACGAAAGAACCGGGAAATATATTGTTAATGGCGGATAAATTCAAATAATCAAATAGCAGACATGACCCAGTATTGTTTCGAGATAATAAATAATCAAGTCGGGAATCAGAAAGAGAAATAATCTATAAGAACAATAAGAAAGAAATTTGAATGAACGAGACTGGCAACCAGCGGCGGAATCGCGAAATGACCGAAAAATAAAATATCAATTAAATACGTGTAGCTAAAAAGGAGATCACAATCGGGATTTTTCGCATTAAACCAAGAATCGATTACATGGATCTCTGGTCAAGTTTGTCGTAGTCTGACGGAGAACAAGGGAAACCGGGCAGATGCGAGGAGATGTGTGTTGAGAATTAATATTGAAACCGGGTGGTCAAATTAATGATTTATTACGTTGAATAATTAAATAAATAAATTACTAGATCCATGAAAGATTGCTTGGGGAACATGGCGAGGGCCCTAGACCGAACTCCAAAATGCACCTCGAAACGTTTTAACATTTAACCAGTACGAACTAGCGAATTTAAAAATAACTCAGGGTCAGAGGATGCCAGACTCGTACACCACAGCGCCGAGCGTGTCCGAGCGGGCGCGCCGACTGTTTACACGACGCGAAAAGGGGCAAGTGTCTGTGAGCGCTGCCGTGCCTCGTGGTAGTGGGACCCTCTTGGCCCCCCGCCTCGGCTAGAAGCTCATAATTCAGTCTTTGAGGCTTGTTTTTCTGACTTTAAAATGCAATACCGCCGAAAATTACAATTGAAATCACTTTCTGATAAATGCAATTAATAGAGGAAAGATCGATCCGCATTAGGGATTTTACTACATCAAAATCCGACTGTAACTTCATCAAGGTCCATTATCTCGAAAACTATGCAACGGATCTAGGAAAAAAGAACATTGTTATAAAGGGTTTAACGCGAATAGATAAATCCGCGAAAGACCGACTCCGATATCACTATTTTACGACAGCAAAACCGGCAATTTATGTACAACGGCGTATAACGCATTAAACCCCTTAAAAATGCCGCCCAGAATCGGGCGTAGTGATTTTTGCCATAAAAACTATCCCAAACGAACAAGGAGCGCCCGAGGAATGCAACGACTATACTTTCACCACTCTAACGTTAAACAAAGTTCATCAAATTAACAATTTAAACTATAAACCCCTTAAAAATGCCATCCAGAATCGGGCGTAGCGATTTTCGCCATGAAAACTATTCCAAACGAACAAGGAGCATCCAAGGAATGCAACGACTATACTTTTATCACTCTAACATTAAAACAAATTCCATCAAATTAACAATTTAACTATAAACCCATTAAAAACGCCGCCCAGAATCGGGCGTAGCGATTTTGGCCATGAAAAATATCCCAAACGAACGAGAATAGGTCAAGGAATGTAATGACTATACTTTTACCACCCTAACGTTAAACAAACCCCGTTAAATTAACAATTTAACCGTTTCACCCGTAAAAATGCCGCCCAGAATCGCGCGTGGCGATTTTGGCTACAAAAACCATTCCAAACGAACGGGAAGACGTCAAGAAATGTAACGACTATACTTTCGCCATTCTAATGTTAAAACAAACTCCGTGAAATTAATTATTTAACCGTAACTCTCGTAAAAATGACCCTAGGAAGATCTTTCACATATGTACGCACTCGTCACGAGGAGGCGAATACGAATTCGGAACAATAGATAATTTCATTTGCAAATTAAAAACCAAAAAAAGGCAATAATTAAGAATGCGCATTTAGACGCCCTAGAACTCAGCGCCCGAATTCGCCTTCCCCTCCGGGAGGAGCATCGCGGTGGGGCACCGAGAAGAGGAGTTAGAGTAACTCGTGTGCGTGCACACGCACGCGGCCCCTCCGTTGCTAACCCGCGTTGGATGCCTCCTCTTCGCGCAAGAAGAGGCCCGGGCACAGCGTAGACTAAACTATACCGCATACCAGCCATAGGCCCAGTTAGGCCATTACGCCGGCCCAACCGACGAATTAAAGCGCTGATAGCTTGTGTCTCCGAATCGGTGAGCTTGCAAGCTCGAATGTATGTGTAAGTGGGAGGAGCGGCAAATGCCCCCCCCCCGAAAATGGTGGTGACCAAAACCGCAGACTAACTGGGTCACCCCCACTAATTTTCCTTTAAGATTTAGACGAGACAAAGAGTCCAAAAAACTATAAAAAGGGGCGCATCGGCGCGCCCGGGGCAGAAAGATACCAAGAGACCGAAGAAAGATACGGAAAAGATACCGAGAGACTGCAGAAAAAACGTTAGAACTCCGTGAGCTAAAGACGAGCACTTTGGTCCTTTTTCGGTGGACTTGGAACGAAATCGTAGATTGGCCTTCCGCCACTTTTTAAGTCCTTTTTGGACTTTGAAATTATTTTCATTTCTCATCTTTTTATAATTTTATACGACTCTTTGTCTCAACCGCACATTTAAGTTAAATTTGTACGGACCATTGGTCCCCCGTTTTTAAATATTGTTAATGACATTTTTCTGGATTAATTCCGTTTTGACATCTTTGTTCCGTTTGGATGTTTTATTCCTGCGGTTATTTTAACGCATAGTTTTCCATTTTCTACTGTACCGATCATTTAAGAATAAACCGGCGAGACATTTGTGTGTTTTAAACGAAAAGTGTTAATTCATTAAACCCGTGAGCCGATTTCAAGTGCCTGACGATCCCAGATCAACGCGGGAACGCCGAGGAACGTAAGTACCACCTTCTTGTAATCATTCTGTCACATTTCGGCCGAATATAATATAATTCTCAGTCCAAACCGGACGAAATCGCGTAAACCCCTATCCTTGGATATTGTTCGCGAGGGCAGTCCTAAAAAGGGGGTTGCAGTTCGGTGTTTGTCAACCAGATGCGGGCATTGGAAGAACCTTCCGTTTTTCCAGGCCGGGGCGCGACAGACCTCCCGATCGAACTGCCTTAAACGTGTAAATTTGTCGGGGATGCAAATCTTCTACATATTTGACGTAACAAATTTGGGGGCTCGTCCGGGATCTTTTAAAATACGTGATTTCTGAAATTTTGGATTGAGAACTCTTGTTGAAAAAAAAAAGGAGATAAAATAATATTATTAAGTATTCAAAATTTTTCATTATTATTGCATGACCAAGCTCGCTTTATAACCATATCTAACCCCAAGTGTTTAAAATTCAAGCTCACGGAAGTTTAGGAATTCAGAAAGTGACAACGAAATACAGTGAAAAAAAAAAGAGATTTTAATCAGTGAAATTCAGGAATTAAAAATTCAATGAGGATAATCAGTAAAAATAGGGCGGAAATTGACGAAGCTTTCTTAGAAATACTAGAAGCACTCGAGATAAATCAAGAAATAGAATACGAGGAGTGAAGGGAACCGGTCACCCTCATTTTTACATCGCAATTTTTCGCGTTTACGGGGATATTTTTGTGGGAATTAAGTGAAAACCGGAGGAAGAAAATTTAATAAAAAGAGTTATCGAAATAAAATCAAAAGTGAAAATCCAGGTTAAGCGCGAATAATAGACCAACGACCAAATAATAGCAAGATAAAATCCACGATATTCCAAACGCGAGAAATAAAGAAAATATTCGAACTTCGGAAAATAAAACCCAGTGACAAGTGTGTGTGCGCGATCCGCCCCGTGAACCAGAGCCGTCGCTACCGCTCTCGACCACCCGTGGCTCTTAGCCCCTTGAGACTCCGAGGTTACCGTCTCGAGAGAAAGAAATATTTTGGAATTAATGAATTTCCGAAAACTTAAAACTCGCGAAGACCACAAACGCACTTTAAGACGTAAAGGACAGTTGCTTCAAGAAGTAGCCCAGAAAGAATACGCAAAGATAGTAGCGCGAATTAATAAAGCAGCTGCAGCCAGATCGTGTCCCAACAGTCAAACCCCAATCACCCCCAGCGAATTAACTGCAGAGGAAGCACCTCCTCGGAGAACCGATATTAACAGTGAATCAGTAGAAAGCAATCAGGAAAAGTGAAAAAAAAAAGAATATAAAAAAAAAAGAAATAAAATAAAATAAAATAAAATAAAATCAGCAGAGCGATAAATAAATTCTTGTGAGATAGACCCAAGGTTTAAGAAGTAAATAAAACAATCTAATGCCAAAAGTGAAAAAATATAGATACAGAGCAAACAGTCCCGTGCGCGTGCACCCGCGAGGTAGGGACCCTGCACCACGCCCTAACCTCGTACCCCCACCTACGGAGGTCCCCGCACCACAAACCAGTGATAATTATATTGCATCTTTGAGAAATTTTAGGGAAAGGAGCGTAGACGAATTAATCTATTGGGGACACGTCAGAAACGTGCGTCTAAATTACGATACTGAAATGGAAATCTGCGAGATTCCGGAAACTAAACAGGAATAATAATTCAAGCAAAGAAAAGGGGGCGTGATTTAATTACACCGAGAATAGGAGTTTTACAGACGTTCAAAAAAAATATATAGGAAAATAGCAGTCAATTAGGGACGTTCAGAATTCCTTTCTACAACCAGTGCGAGTTTAGGAAATGAGGGGAACTCGCTCTCGAGGGCAGTTAGACAAGGTCAAAGTGAACGAATATCTCGACGAAAAAGCATTAAGACAGGCAGCTAGAGATCAAACAAATAACACAATTCACGAGGAAATCGGTGAATCCTCACTCGGGAGTCCCCGCGATTCAGCCGCTCCATTGAGCGAACGATTGTCCATAAATAATACACCAGGCCCCTCTGGCGCGCCCAGGGATTTCGAGGAGGAAGCAACTTCCGACGCTGATTCGGAAGGATCGGCTAGAACCCTCGTCGAAGGAAATCCGTCAAATAAAGAAATCGTAGAATACAGAGGATCGAGCGCCGCGGAACTGTTAGAGGAAGACGACAGGACAGGCGACGATAGTGAAGACGACACAAAATCATTTCACGAATCTGATTTCGATAGTTTGGAACTCGACGTCCCCAAAATATTTCAATTTCGCGACCTTTCCGGGGAACCTAAATTTGAGCGATTTATAGATTTCGTACAACAACACGTTAACGCGGACGTAAATCTCAGTGGATCGGCAGTATACGGGTTCGTTAGTAGACCTGCGGCCGGAGCTATCGAATATTTCCCTGTGGTAGAAGTAACCCCTGCGGAAGAAGAACCCGCTGGTCAAGTGGTTGACGAGGCCGAGGGCCCAGCGGCACGCGCAGACCCTTTGCTCGAAACATCTGGCGCGGCAGGTACTTGCGACGGCCGAGCGCCCGAAGCTACTGTAGAAAGGACTCCGCCTAATAGCGAGCCACCCGCTTCAGCCGAAACCTATTTCACACCTCTGGGGGGACCGACTCCATTCAACGAGTCTATCGGTGACCAAACGACAGGTCCGCGCGGCCCAACAACTTCCACCCCGAAAGCGCGACCCACTCACTCAGATTCAAAAAGAGTAAAATCAATAGTTAAAAAGACGTCCGTTATTCCGAAAAACTTGGCCACGAGAATAAACTTATTGGTAGACGAGGAGCACGTCATACTCGGTTGCTCTTACTCGCAACCGCAAACACTACCCGAAGTGAAACCTAACACCAACAAAGTCAAATTCGTGTTACCAGAAAATAACAAGACCGAAGGAGTAAAAATCGAGACAAAACCCCCGAGCAAAATGGTTCACCACAGTCAAACCCTGTCGTTGAGGGACGCGGTCGCGGTAATTCCTAATTATGACGGACAGACTATGTCACTAGGCCATTTCATCCTTGGCTGTAGAGAGGCCCTTGCAATGATCGGGCCGAACGCTGAGAGCAACCTCGTAAAGGCGGCACGTGTTAAGATACTTGGAGAGCCGCGTCGAACCATCCAGGGACGTAGCTTCGAAACGATAGACGAGCTGGCGACATTCTTGAAAGAAATTTATGCCCCAACGCGCAATGTGTACCAATTACAGGGAGAATTAGGATGTATTTATCAGAGGGAAAACGAGTCCGTTATCGCCTACGCGAACCGCGTTAGGGACCTCGGCAATTTGATTATGGAACATTACGAAACAGATAAAGACACACTGAACAACGCATTCATCGAAAACACTAAAGCCAGCCTCCCTACGTGCTTTTTACAAGGATTGAAACCCGAGATTGAGCAACGCGTCCCACCGTCTTCCGATTTTGACGAACTCATAAAACACGCAGTGCAGGTAGAAAGACAATTGTTCTCCCGTGCGTCCCTTCGCGCTGGAAGTTCCGGGGCAACGGAGCCCAAAGTTGCAAAAATCGTAGGAAAACGGAACGTGAACGTCGTAGCGAGCGACGAGCCTACCTGTCAGATGTGCGGAAAAATAGGACACGTAGCCAGAGAGTGCCCCGACAATATCCAGACGTTGGGACCGACGGCCAGTGGGCCGGTTCGAGACCCTAACAGCAGAGGACCGCCCGTGTGTCTAGTCTGTAAGCGGACCGGGCATTCGGCTGACAAATGTTACCAAATATTTCCACCCTCAAACACCAATAAGGACACGATAGAGGCACCTCAGATTACGGTGTGTCAAGTCTGTAATAAGCGAGGGCACACTGCCGACCGCTGTTATCGGATTTTTCCTCCAGACAGGAGCGGCCAGAGAAATTCGAGTCTGATTTGTCAAATTTGCAAGAATACCGGACACTCGGCTGACAAGTGTCCCCAATTCCCCTCGGCCCCGACCAATCAGAATAACATTCCTCGGACACAAGTTCCCCAGAACTTGCGTTTCTCGAATCAAAGGGAAATTTATTGCCAAATTTGCAAAAGAGCGGGACACGGAGCTCACGTCTGCCGATTCCGTAACGATCACTCTCAACCGTTGAGGAACGATCAGCCCCCTAATCGAGAAAATTATCGAGGCCCTAGTAACTCAAATAATTTCGGATCCTGCCACTATTGTAGACAGCCGGGCCATTTTATTCGCGACTGTCCAAACCGTAGAGATAATCAGACGAGATACGATGCGGGAAACGGGACGGGCCTCCCGAGTACGGGCGCACCCAGGGAGACACCAGAAGTCCCGCGCCCGATCCGGATTATTACCATCGCGAAACCGACAGGTGGCGAGGAGTAAACCGAATTCTCCACCTGAGACTCCAAACGATAGGTGGCGTCCCAACTGTAGGTATTGAAATCGAAGAAATAATAGAGCCAGTAACTTTGATGATCGACACCGGTGCCGGTCCGAATATTTTAAAGAAACAATTTTTGAGTTCGAGAGTAAAAATTAATCGAGATGAAATTTTGCAATTAAATGGTATAACGAAAAATTCAACTCTCACGTTAGGTCACGTTGAAATACCAATTTTTGGACGTTACGCTACGTTTCACGTAGTCGATGACACATTTCCGATTAAAGAGGCCGGAATTTTAGGTTCGGATTATCTTGACGGAAATCGCGTGAACATTGATTACGAGAGGAGACAGATGACTATGCAAGACGTTACTATCCCGTTCGCTTCCCCAGAAACTATGGTTATCCCCGCGAAATCCACTGAGTTGTGTTATGTGCGCGTCGGAAATTTAGAATCAAGGGAGGGTTACCTGCCCCGGCTTGATGCAGGCGAAGGAATAATCATAGAAGGCGGCTTCGTCACAAATGACAACGGGAAAGCCAGCGTATATGTAACTAACACCAATCCATTCACCGTCGAAGCTCAGGTGCCCGTATTTAAGTTAATGTCATCGGAGGAATTAACTAACAACGGCAAAAATACGAGGCCACCCAGCGATTCAAATCACGATGAGGAGGGAGGAACGCGAACCGCGCCTGCCCCCTCGGTTATCACGGGAGAAATCAGTCCACAGGATTCAAGCGATAAAAATAAATCAGGAAATTCTAAAGAAAGTAGGGAAATTTTTGTTTTCAGCGGGGAATCAACTGATACCCCCTCGGAAGTCTATAATATGTTAGGAGAATTAGATGAAGAAGTCGAGACGCAGACGAAAAAAATTGATAAAAAACAAGAAATAACAATAATCAATCAGGAACGCGGAGAGAAGCAGGCAAGGAACTCAGGAAATAATGTTAATAATAGTCACGGAGGAATCTCAGAATCAGAAATGTCAATCAGTAAATCAAATTGTCGTTATCCCTGGGAAAATCCGATATGGAAGCCCAGCGAGACGGAAATCTTAAATTTTTCGGAGGAAGCGGAAACTAGTGGCGAACCTAGAAATTTCAAACCTAACCCCTCGGGAATTCTGGTAAAGGGTGTCGAAGTCAGGGAAAGTGAATGTGTTGTAATTAAGTTTCGTGGAAACCCGACGTGGAAACCCGACGGCTGTAGCCCGCCCGGACCGGTCGTGGTAATTAAGCAATTTTTCGATTCCGCCTGTGCGTCAAGGGAAGAACCCCGCGAGCACGACGGTAATCACTGTTTATTTGAAGTTCAAGTTTATAAAAATTTACCAGAAGAACGAGCAGAGTTAGAGGGCGAAATGTGCGGGGAGCCGAACCCTAGTGAGCCCGCCATACTCATAAATCAGTCAAAAGAAACCGGGATCGAGGAGCCTGGTGCGGAGGAGCGAAACGGAGTAACCAAAAAGCGTGCCGATACCATATGCGCGGTAGGGATAACATCCCTCGAGTGCGCCGGGACACACGATTTTGCGGAAGTTCTCGATCACAAAAATCATTCGCTACCAGAGCTGGAACAGGGAGAGGAAAGAATTCGAGTTGAGTCTTGTAGTAATGATGAATCGAGTAAATGTCAGGAGGAGGGAGTCAGCCCAGAAATTGTGGAAATACGAAAAGTCGAGTCAGTCGAAGAGAAGAATTTAGGTGAGGTCGACAGGAATACACTAACACTTAGAAAACGCGTTGGTGCCATGTGCACGGTAGGGTCAAAAACCCTTGAGAGCGCCGAAGATCACGCAGCGTCGGAAGGCCGGGTGCACATAAATCACCCGCAGCCGAAGTCGGAACGTAGCACAGAGAAAATGCAGACAGGAGTGGATTATAGAAATGAAACGGAAAATTGCCAATACGGAGAAATTAATTTTGGAATCAAGGAACTGATGACCGAGGAGGGAGAATCGAGAGACGAATCGCGCGCGAGGGATAAATTAATTCCGAATCGCGTCTTTGAGAAAATTGACCCAGAGATAAGAAAGCCGCCGGAAAGGGACCGCGACAGTTACGCTCCCGAAATACCGGAAAAACCTACAACTTTAACCAGTCTGGAAAATCAGGGAATTAATAATCTCGAAGCAACCTGTTGCGTAATCACGGAAAATACAACCGGCGACCGATACGACCAGATAACAGAATTATTGAGATTGACCGAATTAAACGAGGAAGAAAAGGAGAGTATAGAGCGGTTACTGAGGGAAAGTGCACACCTGTATCAGATACCTGGAGATTTGTTAACTTGCACAACTGTTTTGCAACATCGCATACCCACTGTTGACGATCACCCGATAAACACGCGAGGATATACAGGGTGTCCCAAAAGTAATGAAGCTCCGGCTGCAGGAAGGTAGCTGGTGCCCACCCGAATGCACCTGCGAAGTTTCAGCTTCCAATTCGCAAAATTGTGGAAATTACAGCCGATTGAAATTTGCCTGTCGGTGAGGGGTGCGTCGGACTCACACAGATGCAGAGCGTCGTAAGCCCCGAGTGCCGTCCGTCTTTTTTTTTCGCGATCTGAGTTCGGCGCGAAGTTGCCGCGCGGTGCCGCGCGGCAACTTCGCGCCGAACTCAGATCGCGAAAAAAAAAGACGGACGGCACTCGGGGCTTACGACGCTCTGCATCTGTGTGAGTCCGACGCACCCCTCACCGACAGGCAAATTTCAATCGGCTGTAATTTCTACAATTTTGCGAATTGGAAGCTAAAACTTCGCAGGAGCATTCGGGTGGGCACCAGCTACCTCCCTGCAGCCGGAGCTTCATTACTTTTGGGACACCCTGTAGATGGCCAGAGATAACGAAGAATGAAATAGAAAAGCAAGTGGAGGATATGTTAAACAAAGGGATAATAATACCGTCTACCTCCCCTTACAACTGTCCCGTCTGGGTCGTACCCAAGAAAGCGGACTCGCAGGGAAATAAAAAGTGGAGGGTCGTGTTCGACTATCGGGCTCTCAACGAGAAAACGGTCCCCGACGCGTATCCCATACCCAACATAAATGACATCTTAGACCAATTAGGAGGAGCACGGTACTTTTCGGTTTTTGATTTGGCATCAGGATTTCATCAAATCGAGGTCTGTCCAGAGGACAGGCATAAAACGGCGTTCACGACGCCGCATGGCCATTTTGAATTCGTGCGAATGCCGTTCGGACTTAGGAACGCCCCTCCCACTTTTTAGAGAGCAATGGACCTCACGCTAAGCGGCCTGCTGGGCAAAGGAATTTTCGTTTATCTCGACGACATTGTTATATACGCCCGCGACTTAAAAGAGCACGAACAGATTTATCAAAAATTAATGAGACGACTAGAAGATGCCAATTTAAAATTGCAACCCAACAAATGCGAATTTTTAAAGAAGGAAGTTGCGTATCTAGGTCATGTGATCGGTAATAATGGAGTCCGGCCCGACCCAAAGAAATTACACGCGGTCAGGGAATATCCGGTTTTGAAGAACGTAAAGAACATCCGTCAATTTTTGGGATTAACAGGCTACTACAGAAGGTTCATTGAAAATTACGCGAAAATAACGAAACCACTCACGACTTTATTGCGCAAAGAAATTACGTTCGAATGGGGCCCTGAACAACAGGAGGCGTTCGAAATATTGAAGGATAAACTCTGTACAGCACCAGTGCTACAATACCCGGATTTTTCAAAGCCTTTTATTTTAACCACGGATGCATCAGGTTACGCGATAGGAGGTATACTTTCTCAAGGCAAAATAAATGACGACCACCCGTGCGCCTGCGCGTCAAGAGCGCTGAGCCAAGTCGAGGAGCGCTACGACACTTATGAGAAAGAGGCCCTGGCTATAGTCTATTCAATCTTACACTTTCGCCCTTACTTATACGGCCGCCGCTTTACCGTAGTAACCGACCATAAACCCCTGCTGTGGTTCCGCCGAGCTACGGACGGCAACCCGAAAATATTGCGATGGAGATTGAAACTCGCAGAATACGAGTACGATGTAGTATACAAAGCCGGGAAAACTAACGTCAATGCGGACGCACTTTCGCGTAACCCACCTGAGGAGTCCGCCGAGACCTCTAACATCCTTATCATTAACGGAAACATTGTGACAGGAACGCGAACCCAACCAAGAAATGGATTAACCGACGAAGTTATCTCGCAGTTATTAGAGGCAGATTCAGAAGATGAGGAGTTTGAGACAAATCCTGTTGAGGAGACGCCGGGCGACACTTGGTACAGCTTACAAACATTGGAGAGTAACGATATGGGGAGTGATCTCGATGAAGGAATAGAACAGGCAGACAGTGTATTCGGTCCTCTCGAGCCAATGTCCACAAAGGACGGGCTCGAAAACCCTACAGACCAGGCGTTGAAAAACTCTCCCGCAGGCTCAGAAAAATTCCAGGCGCCCGTAGACGAGCTGGAAGAAAGAAATATCGAACTTAAAAGCGAGAAAATCCCTCCGATAGAGACCCAGTCGCAAACTCACGCTGTCGAAGGGGAGTGCAAGAAACATAAACACGTGGAAACTTATGAGTCTCTCCGAGACCGAGCGTTTGCACATTTCGAAAAGTCAAGCGATACTCCTCTAGCCGAGCGCTTAGTTCAGTCACCAACACACGAGAAGCCCGTACAAAAGAAACGCAGCCCCAAGCCACTTGACGAGACCGACACGGAATCGTCGAGCGACGACGAGGCCGGCGCCGAAACTCCCGAGGCAAATTTATTACCCTCCGCACCAACACGCGAACTCGGGAAGGGACGGATCATTGCTCGAAATATTATCCAGAGTCGCGACCTTTTTCACTTTAGGAAAGATTGTCTCGCCTATTTCGTAACAACGGCGTGCGAACCCGTAGACAAAGGCGCATTAGCCTTACGAGACAAACAGGAATTACCAGTCATGAAAAATTTGCAACTTAATAAAGCACAATCCAACCTCCGGAGAGATAACAAATATAACATAGCATTACCTATTACAGCCAACAATGAAGAAGGACCCACGAAGATCCTCGAAAACATCACTGAAGTTCTAAAAAGCGCGAGATATTTAATCGAAAAATTATCCATTAAAATAATTAGTATCGCTCGTTCAGAATTCATATTAAATGTTCCTTGGGCAGAAATAATGGCCGCGATTAATCGCATTTTTGCTCACGATGACGTACGAATTGTAATTTGCAACGGGCTAGTACGAGAACCACCACTTGAAGATCAGGAGAAAATCATCGAGGAAAGACATTGCTCCGCCATAGGTGGACATCGCGGCGTCAACAAAACCTATCACAGAATTCGGCACGACTTTTATTGGAAAGATATGAAAGCCCAAGTTCAATCTTATATACAGCGGTGCCTTCAGTGCCAATTAAAAAAATTAGTTCGGCTCAAAACTAAGCAACCCATGGTCATTACGGACACGCCCGCCGTCGGATTCGATAAAATTGCTATGGATATTGTGGGCCCTCTGCCCAAAACCGCGACGGAAAACGAATATATCCTCACCATACAAGATCAGCTGACGAAATACTCCGTGGCAATACCCTTACCGAACGCAAGGGCCGTGACAATAGCCGAAGCGTTCGTTAAGCGGTTTATATGCTACTTCGGCGCACCCAAAGCCGTACTGACCGACCAAGGTAGTAATTTCCTCAGCAACTTTTTACGTCAAATCTCGAAGCTGTTTAAAATCCGAAAAATACGTACGACCGCCTTCCACCCCCAATCCAATGGTTCACTCGAGAGATCACATCACGCTCTCGGCGAATATTTAAAACAATTCACGGTCCGAAATGACTGGGACGATTGGGTGGAAATGGCAATTTTTAATTATAACACTAATATGCACGAGGCCACAAGACACACCCCATATGAAATGGTGTTTGGCAAAATCGCCCGAACTCCGTCGAGCATTCCGCCGTCGGAAATCGAAAAACTCGCCACATACGACGATTACTTGACTAGGTTAGTCACCCAGATAAATGAGATACAGGGACTGGGTCGACTCAACTTAATCAGAGCAAAAGAAAAATCCAAAGACTATCAGGACAAAAAAATAAATCCTATTAATCTTGAACTTGGCGATTCGGTGTTTTTGCTTAAAGGGCCAAAACCAGGAAAATTGGGCGACCATTACACCGGCCCGCATCAAATCACGGAGATCCTGAGCAACGGTAACGTACGCGTTAAATTACCTCGAAGGGAAATTATTGTGCATACTAACCGGCTAAAAAAATCAAGAATTACAGCCAAGGGGAATAACTAACAAATACCATCTAAGTCAACAAAATCTATCAATATTATACAATAACCGCATGCAAACAAATTAAAGCAACAATTGTTATTACTTTCCCCTTTAAACTTTCATAAAAAAAAATATAATAAATAAATAAATAAATAAAAAAAAGGGGTATATATATATATCAAACACCGGGAGAAATAGTCATGGAGCCCTCCGACTTAAAACCAATTACGGTAAAGCCCGTAACTGACGAAGCGCTGCACGAGAAATTTCGATTCGAAAAAGAAAGACTCGACTCTTTCCGAGAGTGGAAATCGGAGGTCGTAAGACCCGAGTGCCTCGCCGCTGCCGGGTTTTTCCGTCACGGATGAGGAGATGTCGTAAAGTGCTTCAGCTGCTCGGCCAAACTCGGGATGTGGGAAGAAGGTGATGTGCCAATGTGGGAGCACGCGAAATGGAGCCCGCAGTGCAAATTTATCAGCGAAGCAGGAGCCCACGGCAACGTCCCAATCATACCTGACCCATTGACTAACAACGATGATGAGGAAAAGGCAACTCACGAGTCCAAAATAGCTGAAGCTCGGAGGATGTCCGCTTTTATACCCATGAAACCGCATATGTTGAATTATGACTTCCGAATCCAGTCGTTCTCAGGGTGGCCCAGACACAGAGTGTCAACGGAAGCCCTCGCTACAGCGGGATTTTATTATTCCGGTTACAGGGACCGCGTGACTTTTTATCACTGCGGCATGAAATTGGAGGAATGGGAGAGTCAGGATGATCCGATCGTAGAACACCGATATTGGAAACCGTCGTGCAAACATGCCCAGGCCACAAATGGTCTCTCCGATTTGGACACCGGGGTAAGGCGCACGCGCCGAGTCTGGGAAGCTGAAAGGACCCCCCGCGTGTCCCCCTCGTCGCCCGTGCCTTCTGACTATGAGTCCGAGTCGAACGAAGAAGAGGAGCGCGACGACGACGAGGCAAGCCTCGACGAGACGATCGTCGGGACAACCGACCGCTCGGGCCAGGCCTCCCTCGAGAGAGAGACAGACGATGTGGCGCCGTGTCGAGTGACCCTGTCAACGCTCCCAGCACCGAGCCAAGTAACCGAGATTACCAACAGCACCGTTGCACCCGACTCAACACCAACTCACTGCCCTCGGTGTTCCCATAAAACCACCGATTGCACCATCCTCCCTTGCAACCACACTAGTCAGTGTGTTCAATGCGTTAGAAACAAATCCGAATGTGGAATCTGTGGCCAAGAAGCGAAATACCTAATATTCATCCACGAAAAATATCCGAAGGGAGGGGATGACCACGCTGAAGAACACGAATGATTATCCAAGGGAATTACCGCCGCGACCCGCACGACCCACGGGTTGCTCATTGATCATTTTTATTTTTAAACCTCCCGAGACGCTCAAGTAATCAAACAAATGAACTAAAAAAAAAAAAAAAAAAAAAAAAAAAAAAAAAAAAAACGATAGACTAACACTGTCCCGTCCATACCTCTCACAGAAACAAATAATTTCTTTTAAAACGCTGAAAGACAACAATGTTATTCCTTTTTGTATACAAAATCTCAATCCGGTTCTCGATGGTTTCGACGGTTCCACTGTAATTTGTAAGGTGAGATTGTCGATCGGTCGGGAGTCGGTTTGAAACAAAACGAAACGACCCAACCGCATTACAGAAAGAGGAAAAAGAGACGGAAAACAATATTTGTCGACCGGATTTTGAGCACCTAGTTCTTCCACGCGGTTTTACAACGTGTAGGACTTGGGTGTTCCTGAGCCTGTTGATAAAAACAGATACATTAAAAAAAAAAAGAGAGGACACACGCACAACTAACCACCAAATTGACCTGACGGAAACTGACCAACGGGAACGGACTCAGGAAAAAAAAAAAGACACCTGCAGAACTGGAGAATCGGAACCGACCCTAAGAGATTTCACTTTTAATTTTCGCGTGGAACGTCGCTCTCCAGCGTCTCGACACGATTCGAAGGGTTGTTGAGATCTGAAGAGACGATTGTTTAACGCAAAACACAACCCACCGGCGGATTCCTGTCGATCAAATCCCATCAAAATTCAGAACGAATAATAAAAAAGAAAAAAAAAAAAAAAAAAAAAAAAAAAACACTCAAAGGTTCAAGCCAACTGATTGCGACGAACCTCGTGACTCGAATCTTTTCGGTAGTATTTAAAAATCGACAAGGCCCGATGTACGAGAGTTTAGCGTAAGCAAAACTCAACGCGGATTCTGCCAGGGAAAATAAAAAAAAAAACGAGGAAAATATGATTTACCCTGCAAAAGTAATGCTCGGTTAACAATAATAAACTGATTATCACAAAAAAAAAAAAACGTCCTATGATGAAATCCGAATACCTCTGTGAAGGTTGGGCTGCACGGTCGGGTCTGAGGACACTCCAACCCATCCCTACCTAGGCCCCAAAAGGCCGTCCCTGACCTACCCTACCGCTGACACCCCATTACCCAACCTATCCACGCGTAGTAAAAGACTCGTACGATATCAAGCACGAACAAGAAAAAATATACCGCGCAAAATGAATAAATTTTTTTTACTAAAATAAACTCTTTCCCAAACCGAAATTAACCACGACTAAAAACACTAGTTAACAGAAAAAAAAATATATATATATATTTCAAGTTACGGGAGCATTGCTCGACCGGAAAAAAAAAAGAGAGGAAAAAATTTTTGGGAGCACTGCTCAACCAACAAAAAGAAAATGTTTATATTTCAAATCATGGGAGCACTGCTCAACCAACAAAAAAAAAAAAAAAAATATATATATATATATATTTCAAGTTACGGGAGCATTGCTCGACCGAGAGAGAAAAAAAAAAGAAGAAAGAAGAGAGAGAGAGAGAGCGAGAAGCAACAGGAAAAGACACCCTGTAAGCGGGGAGGAGACGACCTTACAGAATCTTGCATGTATCATTGCTGAAAAGAGAAAGGGGAGAACCTAAAAAAAAAAAAAAAGGGGGAAGGAAGGTTTTAAAAAAAAAAGGGAGAGAAAAAAAAGCATTGACTGCAAGACGCAAGCCCCACCAGGTACCCGAAGTGCGGAATTGCCGAAGTCCGTCATTAAGTCCTGGGCCATCGCCGGACATTTCCCTAGGCCACCTGAAAATTTTTTTTTGAGCAAAGCGCATGGGGGAACGATTCCTCGGCCCATGGAACGAATTAATTGGGTATTTGAGAGGCATGCGCAGAGCGCATACGGACCTCTATTTACTTAAAAAAACGTACAGGGAGGAAAGTGATTTAACGCACAAAATTCAGGATAATAGTTTATTCAAAATTGCATATATTCGATACACAAAAAAAAAGGGGATGAAGCTAAATTTAAAAAAAGGGGCGACGCTAAAAAAACTTGGAGGGCAGGGCATGGGGCTCTCGCCAAGTCTGGGCGAAGAAGGGGGCCTATTCAAGGCGGAGGCGCCGGACCTCCCTATGGAGGTCGTCGTCATCTTCGTCGTCCTCGTCGTCCTCCCGGCGGCGTTTCTCGCCTCGTCGGGCGATCTCCGCCACCGCCGCTTGGTATCCAACCAATTCGTCCTCCCGATCCCAATCCTCGTAGCGTTCTATGATACTGAAAAAAAAAAATAAATAAACAAACAAATTAGTAAAGGAAAAAATAACAATAATAATAATAATAATAAATAAAACAATAAACCACATACTCTCCGTGTGCGTCTTGGACCGGCAGGCCCGACGCCACCGCGAGCCAATAAGCCCACTCCCCTGGGAAGGTTTCATCCCGCGGGACCAGGCCGTCCAATAGGAGGGCCGTCGCGGCCTCGTATCGCACCCAATACGTCTCGGGCACCCAGAAGCGCCAGTGTCCTATATACCGGGCCTCAAAAACAGGGCCCTGGTTGAATAATCCGCGCAGGGCGTCATCCTCCTGGAACGTATGTTCCCATCTGAAAAGAAAACAAATACATAAAAAAATTAGTAATGGAAAAAAGAAAAAAAAAAAAAAGAAAAAAAAAAAAAACACCAAAGAAACTCACCCGTAAGAATGCAGCCGCTGCGTCAAACGGCGCCTTCTCACGCGGAAGAAATTTTCTCCCGTGTAATTCGCCCCTTCCGGCACCGGGAAGACGAATCCTGCCAACGCGTCCTCGATGGCCGCAACCTCCTCCTCAATCCTCAGAAACCTTCCGTTAAAGAAAGCCATTTTTTCTTTCTAACCTTGCTTCGCTTGACTTTTCCTCGAAGATGAATCGACCGAATAGTCGAAGGATCAGGAGCAGAATGAAGCTGCTCGGAAAAAGTCGGCCGCAAGTCAAGAAAACTCGGGCCGCCGAAATTGTACCCCGAGGCACGAGTCAAAGCCCAAGCGCCACGACCCAAGAATCACCCCACCATAGGCAGCGTCAGGCCCCCCCTCCGGACCAACACCGAATGGGAAAGACCCCTATGCGTAGGAGGGAGATGGGGAAATCCTTGAATAAGGACAGACACCACCAGGCTGATTGTCGAACGGACAAAGTACGAAAAGTACACAAAAAAAAATAATAATTTAAAAAAAAAAAAAAAAAAAAACGACATTTGCTATCCCCCAGGACACGAATCTATGATAACGAAATAACGATCGGAAAATTATGCCCTGACCAAGTTACCACGGACAATGCAAATTGGAAATTTTTAGCATAGATACCCAGGTAAAATTCCACTATATAATCGGGATTTTATTGTTGGATGAAGCAAAAAGAAAAAGAAAAAAAAAATATAAACAATGAAATATAAATATAATAATAATTGATAAAAGGAAAAATTTTAAGTTTCAATTAAAGAGAGATGGCAGGAAATTTATTTTATAAATATATGTAAACATATTACGGTCATTCCGATACATCACTTGACACTCGTATTGCAAACATGTTCGTTGTATTTGTTAATTTCCCTTGTCTACTATATATAAACAACGCATAAATAAATAATGACACTCAAACGACAGCAGTTATGAACACGTGTTATTATACAAACCCTACGTTAACTAAGATTCGAGCTTAAATTTTGTTTGTCTATGCATATATTTAATCGTCTACAGAAATAAGTGAATACATTCAATCGCGCACACTCTCGCTAACTCTAACTGGCAGTCTTCTAAGAGTTATTTGCAAAATTAGCTGATTATGTTCGTGTAACTATTACCGGGAGGAATCAGAAGAAATTATCCCGCGAGTAAAATCTAGTCAGAAACTAGAGAGGAAACACCGTTAAAAAAAAAAAACCGGTGCAAATTCCCAAATAAATTAGACCTAAATAAGGAAATAATTATTTCAAAAAAAATAATAATAATAATATTCGCGAGTAAACGAGGAACCTACATCGTTCGGATAAAATATCTCTACTTACATCATCACGTATATTAATAATCATAAACTCAATTAATCAATGACTTGCGATTCAAGCAAAAAGGAGAGAAAATCAAAAAAAAAAAAAATATATATATAATAATAACAATATAAATATAAAAATATAAATATACATATAATGGGGGAATAGCGCGCGCTCTGTGCCTGTCAGTAGCGTTGATACGAGCTCCGATAAGTTTTACCCAGCTGACTGGCACCCTGGAATAAAAAAGGCAACTGGCATGTCTGTGCGGCAGACAGAAGTTTTAAGACGCCGTTTGATATATTAATCAAGGTACGCCTCTGTCATCTAAATCAAGTCTGACTCGTTTTTCTGTCGTAAGGTGAAAAGTGAGGTTATCTTGCCCACCCATGAGGGGCAGAGGGTCCTCCGGCCCGGCAAATGACAGACAGCGCCACCTCTGTGCCAAAATCCTTACCCGGCAGTGAAGCCTCGGCCGGAAAAAGTGACAGACCAGCTACTGATAAGCCCAGATCGAAAACGACACCGCTGCCGCCGCCTGGTGCTACCGTTCAACAGTCTAGGAGGGGGAGACCATCGATCTCTACGTTATTGGCGAAAAATCGCAGCAACTCCTGGGGCTCGATCAAAGATTACACGTCGGCAAAGAAGAGACCGAGACCAACCGAATCTGGGTCCCCACCGGAAAATAATAATAATTTAAAAAGGTCGAACTCAAACGTTAACATCGATTCTCTCGAGCCCGCTTACGAATCAGCAAACGTGGCGGTAACAGCCCCTAACAATATGGAAACATTTATGGAGGAATTAAGATCGATGAAAAAAGATTCGGATAAGCAATTCAACGCCCTGAGCCTGCAAGTATCGGAATCGGCCGCCCTGCAGGACAAAAATTATAAGCTCATCAAAGAAGAACTGAACAAAAATAAAGAAGAATACCTTAGGGCTCACCGAGAATTAGAAAAGCGCATTGAGGACTTAGAAAAAAATGTCAGAAACAACTCAACTGCTATGGACAAAAATCTAACCGAAAAAATGCTAGGAATAGAAAACAAACTCGAGCAGCTAGAAAAAAAAGGACCTGACCCTGCGTCGGCTGCCAAACTGGAAGAACTCGCCAATAAACTCGATAAGCTAGAAAAAGAAGCTAAACAAAATAATTTAGTGTTGCGCGGACTTCAGGTAGATTTGACTAACCCCAAGCGATGCGTCGCGCAGTTTCTCGAGACAGAGTTCGGCCTACGTGACAGCATTGTCGAAATCAGACGCCTTAATGGTCAAGCCGGACGGGACAGCTTTTTTATTGTCAAATTAGATTCCTGGAGAGAAAAACAGCGTGTTCTCAAAGAAAAGAAGAATCTCGCGAAAACCAGCGACTTCAAGAACGTGTACATCGAGCAAGACCTGACCTACAAAGAAAGAGAAATTGCCAAAAAAATACGAGATCTTGCCAGAAAAGCCAGAGGAGAAGGGAAAAAAGTCAAAATTGGCTTCCAAAAGGTGGAAATCGACGGAGTCTGGAATTTCTGGAATCCCATCGAGAAACGTATAAACGCTCGCGCCACAATTAGACCCCGCAACCCACAGAGCGCAGAAGAAATGGACATCGAGCACCCAAGGGCCTCCACATCGGGAACATCAAAAAACTAGGCGCGTCCAACCGATTTCGTATAGGCTTTTGGAACGTACACGGATTCAGAAACCTTGGAGACAGCATCACTCCGGAAACCTACGACTTATCATGTATATATGAAACCTGGCTTACTTCTGAACCCGCATTTCTGCCTTCATTTCTCAATGAACTGACCGCCACCTGGAGTAATGCGACTCATGAGCACGGTGTCGGCAGGCCGAGCGGTGGCCTTGCGACGTTTGCGAAAAAATCTTTTAACCTGAAGTTACTCGATTCAAACCAGCACTGGATATTCACGGAGTTCTGCGTAAACGGATCAAATATTATTCTTGGAAATATTTATTTAAAACCCTCTTCAACTCTTGAACCGATACTCGATTCATTGCAAACACTGATAGACGACCTTGAAACACAAACGCAAACTGATATGCTGATCATTGGAGGCGATTTCAACGCCAGGGTTGGTGATACCCTCGCCGATGATTTGCCGCCGGAAATCTTCGAAAACACATGTATAACAAGCGATTTTGCTTCTACGGACACATGCACAAACGCAAGAGGCTCCGCAATTGGGCAGTTTATGGCCGCCAACGGACTAATTCTAATCAACGGAAGAACACGAAGCGATAAGCCGGCGCAACCGACCTTCTGCAACCACAACGGTCACAGTCTCATAGACTTAGTCTGGGTGAGCGCATCTGCGGTACACCTGGTCAAGGATTTATACGTAGTCTCGGAAGTCACGCTCTCGGACCACTTCCCCGTGACCCTCGAGCTCTGGAACACAGAAGAAGAGGCAGACTTCAGCCACGACGCAAAGGAACTCACCCCTGGCGTACGGCTGCCTCTCCTGAAATGGAACCCCGTCAACAGGCAGGCATATCAACTCGCTATGCTCCAATCTCACCGGATCACACTCGACGCAACCGAGAGCACAGACACAGCGTATGAAAACTTATGCAGCGCCATAGTCGATGCCGCTTCTCACTCAGGTATGATGATCTCCCCAACACCACCACCCAGAAACCAGGGCACGCGGGCCAGGAATTACCGCAAACCGTGGTTCGACGTGCAGTGCCGGCAGCAAAAAACTCACCTGAAAGCAACACTTCGTGAATGTAAAGATAACACATTCGATCATGAAAAAAGTCAGATCTATCTACAGGAAAAAAGAAAATTCAAGCAACTGCTGAGAAGCAAAGCAAGGGAGCACACACGCAACATCAGGGACAGATTCGCTGGCCTACACTCGCCCCAAGACTTCTGGACTGCAGTAAGAAGTTGCAAACCCCGGGCTCACGCTTCACACAGCTTACCAATCGCAGTCTGGAACGAATTTTACTCAACTGCGTATCCGGCGCGAGAAATGTACCACCCCGAGTTGCACGGTGTAGGCCACCCGACCCTGGACGCCTTTATTACGAATGCGGAGGTTAAAAAATGCATTGCTAGCCGAAAAAGAGGGAAGGCCCCGGGGCCAGACCGAATCACTAACGAGTTCCTCATAGAACTCCCGGAAACAGCCATTCAATACCTGCAAAAGCTTTACAATGGGATACTGGATACTGAAATCGTGCCGAAGATGTTCGGGAAAATGACGCTGTCAATGCTTTTTAAAAAAGGAGATGCTGGAGATCCAATGAACTACCGTGGCATTGCCTTAGTGAACAACATAACCAAGCTGTTCACACACATCATAAAAGACCGTCTGGAGAAATGGGTCGAGGACGTATCGCTGCTACCGGAATCACAGATGGGCTTCAGAAAGGGGCGAGGATGCACGGACGCGATATTTACTCTAACTGCGGCAGTCCAACTACAATTAAGACATCGTGGGAATGAAGTTTACGCAATTTTCGTTGATTTTAAACGTGCTTTTGACTCGATCCCCCACGCGGCACTGTGGAAAAAATTACTGTCCCTGAGAGTAAGCGCGAAAATTATCCGCATCGTCAAAGGACTCTATAGCCATGCCGTAATCCAAGTGAAGAGCAAGAACACCCTCTCCGAGGAGTTTGATGTAACCGAAGGAGTCCTGCAAGGTGAGACGCTGAGCCCTTTGCTGTTTCTCCTGTACATTTCGGATTTCGAAAGCTTCTTCAGGGACAAGGGTCTCCGGGGGCTCAATATCGACGGCTACACCGACTTGCTCATGCTGCTCTACGCTGATGACACCGTAATACTCGCGCACTCGCACGTAGACCTCATGAGGAAGCTTCGAACCCTGGAAGAGTTCTGCGACTGTAATGGCTTAACCGTGAACGCAGCAAAAACGAAAATTGTCACTTTCAAAAGCAAAGGCAGGCCAAGGGACATCAATTCAACTCACACCACATATAAGGGAGAAAGCATTGAGATTGTCAACTCGTATGACTACCTTGGAATACCCGTATCTACTTCATCTATGGGCATAAATGCCGCGAAATCAGCTGTCAACAAAGCCAAGGTAGCCGCGGGAACATCCATCGCAATATTGGCCAAGGCGAAGAGTGACTCATGGGGAGCGTACGTCAAACTCTACGATAGTCTGGTTACTTCCACTCTGTTATATGCCTTCCCCGCCTGGGGCCTGCGTTACTGTGACTACCTCGAACAAGCGCAGGCACACTTCTTCAAACGACTTCTGTACCTTCCGAGGGGAACGCCAAGCTGGGCCCTTCGACTCGAACTGGGTCTTGTAAAAGTTTCGCACGCGGCGCTGCGTTTAACCTGGAATTGGTACATCAAAGTCCTCAAGATGGATAATACCAGCCTACCTAAGATCTGCATGCACAGGCTCAAAGAACTAGCGACAAGATATCCAGCGGAAACCAAGCTTAACTGGGCCGCACAATTTAAGGAATTTCTGGAAGAAGCTGGGGCACTAGATCTCTGGGATAATCCTGATCATATCGCCTGGACCCGAAGATACACGCAGGTATTTGCGAACTACGAAACAATACTACGACAAAAAGATTGGGACAGATGGAGAAACTCGGATACCTGCCAACTCAAGATCCCAAGGACTCTCGACGAAGGACCCGTAAAGTTTTTAGGACTTCGCCTACCTATCGCAACAAGACGTGTGCTCATTCAGATACGTCTAGCCACCAAGCACATGTGCAATCTTACGTACAGGAGAAAAATCGCCAAGCTAGACCCTGGTTCTGTCTGTCGAGGCTGCAATCTGAACGAGAATGAAACGATCTTTCACTTCTTGGTCCGCTGCCCGCTCTACACCCCGTACCGCAGACACTTTTTCCGTGAAGTCAACTCGCTGGAGACAATGGACGAAAACAGCCTCGCTTCATTCTTGGGAGACATGAAACTGCGGATCTGCCAAACTCTCACACATTTCGTCATAAAAAGCCTAACGTTAAGAGCTTTCGCGTTGGAGGATTAATTCAACCCGGACCTCGTGTATACGCCCGGAACCTGAATTCTCTACATACATTTTTTTTTTTTTTTTTTTTATTGTAAACCCCCTTGCTGCAAGAGTCTCTTCATGTACTCTTTCTATGAGCAATAAAGATACATACATACATACATACAATATACATATAATGATAAATTTTTTTTAGTATATATAACATACACACCCCTGCGTAAAGTCACGTATAAGCATAAACATAACAGTAAACGTTCTAGATTAATGATAATAAAGTCGTACGGAATACACTTTAAGGCAATACAGATATAGATGCATATGTAAGTAAATACTTTAAACTAAGACTTTGCGCTACAAGAACCCTACTTGTGAATATGATTCGGAATGTTAAGATGTGCAACTAGCGAACTCTATATGAATAACCGGAAAATAAGTTAAGTAAACGATATTATGTAAAGCAAACGCCCTAGCCCCAGCGAAACCCAGTGTGAATGAAAGGTCGTGAACGATATTACACGAGACGTTAGTAATGATTTTGCCGAAGTATTGATCAACCTATAATCGTCATATTATATTTACATACTCATACGAATATACATATATATATATAATTTATCAAACTACAACCAATATAAATATCAATGCACGTAAATTAGATCATAGTAAATATATCCAATAAAAAAAAAAAACAATATAAAAAAAAAATAAAAAAAAAATATAAAAAAAAAAATTTTTATTAAATATATATAATAAATAAATCTATAATAATAATAACAAATATATATATTCATACAGGTAATCGAGTATATAATCAATCAACCCCTCGAGTCAATTAAACTTTAGATGATAAATGACAATTTTTTATTTATAACGAAGAAAATATATGTTTAAAAAAAAAGAAAACGCATGATAATATAATAAAGGAAAAACCGACACTGATGGGTGTGCGGTCGGAGTGCGGCTTCGGCGGTCCCACGAGTTAAGCAGCATTGATTGCGGCCGTAACTTGGATGGGTGACCGCTTAGCCGTGCATCGACTGGCGCATCAAACAGTGAGCGGGAGGCATTTTTCAGAAACTTTGGTGTCTGCACTTAAGAAGCATGTGTTTCTTTCGTGTATACACTGGAGAATCAGAAATATATAATGCCGTCTGTACCGGCACGGGTTTTCCGCAGTTTCCCCGTGCCCTCGGCAAATGCGGTACAGTGTAGCTAAGTCGGCTGCGGACGCACGGAAGTTAGGTTAGCTTAGCTAAGTGCGGGTAGGGAGTGATAGGAGGGGAAAAACTAGGGGGGGAGCAAGGTAAAACCCTCACGGTGTACCTCGGAAACGGAAATAAGTAAATAAAAAAAAAAAAAAATAAATAATAAAGGAAACAATAATCATAAAAAATATATATATTAAAAAAGTATATAATCACTAAGAAATAAAAACGTATATAATCGAAACAATATTCATAAGAAATATATATAAAAAAAAAATATAATCACTAAGAAATAAAAACGTATATAATCCAAACAATATTCATAAGAAATATATATAAAAAAATATATAATCACTAAGAAATAAAAACGCATATAATCTAAAACAAATTAAGTAAAGAAGATTTGACGAGGATGAAAAACGAAGCCCCGGAATAAAAAAAAAAAGAAGAGAGAGGCAGAAAAAGATTTTTCCAAGGTTAATCCTATCGGGAAACTGCCGGGCGTACATGCAGCAGGGCGTTTTGACGGCAGCCCGTGCTAGATGATGCATGTTGTAAGAACATGGAGTGCACGTGGAGGAAGAAAAAGACAAAAAAAATGCCAATCGCAGGAAGTATATACTATGCTATACTTCCATCTTTAATAAAAAGCCGAAACTACAAACTACCGTTGAAGCGCGAAGCGGCGCGACGGACGCACGTCGCTACCAGCTCGTACGACGTGCGCGCGACCGGACGCGGTGGTCCAGCTAATATGGTACGCGGCGGGGGCCCACGATCGCTCCCGGTAAGCCTTATGAGCGAGCGATCGGGGGGTGACCAGCTTTTATACGCGGCTCCCCCACGCAACCGCACATACTCACCTATGGCGCGCTCTCTCGCGCTTACACGTCTCGCGGGGTCCCTTTCACTCGGGCTACCCCCTCTACTATCGCTACTGCTGCTGCTGCTGCTGCTGCTGCTGCTGCTGCTGCTGCTGCTGCTGCTGCTGCTGCTGCTGCTGCTGCTGCTGCTGCTGCTGCTGCTGCTGCTGCTGCTGCTGCTGCTGCTGCTGCTGCTGCTGCTGCTGCTGCTGCTGCTGCTGCTGCTGCTGCTGCTGCTGCTGCTGCTGCTGCTGCTGCTGCTGCTGCTGCTGCTGCTGCTGCTGCTGCTGCTGCTGCTGCTGCTGCTGCTGCTGCTGCTGCTGCTGCTGCTGCTGCTGCTGCTGCTGCTGCTGCTGCTGCTGCTGCTGCTGCTGCTGCTGCTGCTGCTGCTGCTGCTGCTGCTGCTGCTGCTGCTGCTGCTGCTGCTGCTGCTGCTGCTGCTGCTGCTGCTGCTGCTGCTGCTGCTGCTGCTGCTGCTGCTGCTGCTGCTGCTGCTGCTGCTGCTGCTGCTGCTGCTGCTGCTGCTGCTGCTGCTGCTGCTGCTGCTGCTGCTGCTGCTGCTGCTGCTGCTGCTGCTGCTGCTGCTGCTGCTGCTGCTGCTGCTGCTGCTGCTGCTGCTGCTGCTGCTGCTGCTGCTGCTGCTGCTGCTGCTGCTGCTGCTGCTGCTGCTGCTGCTGCTGCTGCTGCTGCTGCTGCTGCTGCTGCTGCTGCTGCTGCTGCTGCTGCTGCTGCTGCTGCTGCTGCTGCTGCTGCTGCTGCTGCTGCTGCTGCTGCTGCTGCTGCTGCTGCTGCTGCTGCTGCTGCTGCTGCTGCTGCTGCTGCTGCTGCTGCTGCTGCTGCTGCTGCTGCTGCTGCTGCTGCTGCTGCTGCTGCTGCTGCTGCTGCTGCTGCTGCTGCTGCTGCTGCTGCTGCTGCTGCTGCTGCTGCTGCTGCTGCTGCTGCTGCTGCTGCTGCTGCTGCTGCTGCTGCTGCTGCTGCTGCTGCTGCTGCTGCTGCTGCTGCTGCTGCTGCTGCTGCTGCTGCTGCTGCTGCTGCTGCTGCTGCTGCTGCTGCTGCTGCTGCTGCTGCTGCTGCTGCTGCTGCTGCTGCTGCTGCTGCTGCTGCTGCTGCTGCTGCTGCTGCTGCTGCTGCTGCTGCTGCTGCTGCTGCTGCTGCTGCTGCTGCTGCTGCTGCTGCTGCTGCTGCTGCTGCTGCTGCTGCTGCTGCTGCTGCTGCTGCTGCTGCTGCTGCTGCTGCTGCTGCTGCTGCTGCTGCTGCTGCTGCTGCTGCTGCTGCTGCTGCTGCTGCTGCTGCTGCTGCTGCTGCTGCTGCTGCTGCTGCTGCTGCTGCTGCTGCTGCTGCTGCTGCTGCTGCTGCTGCTGCTGCTGCTGCTGCTGCTGCTGCTGCTGCTGCTGCTGCTGCTGCTGCTGCTGCTGCTGCTGCTGCTGCTGCTGCTGCTGCTGCTGCTGCTGCTGCTGCTGCTGCTGCTGCTGCTGCTGCTGCTGCTGCTGCTGCTGCTGCTGCTGCTGCTGCTGCTGCTGCTGCTGCTGCTGCTGCTGCTGCTGCTGCTGCTGCTGCTGCTGCTGCTGCTGCTGCTGCTGCTGCTGCTGCTGCTGCTGCTGCTGCTGCTGCTGCTGCTGCTGCTGCTGCTGCTGCTGCTGCTGCTGCTGCTGCTGCTGCTGCTGCTGCTGCTGCTGCTGCTGCTGCTGCTGCTGCTGCTGCTGCTGCTGCTGCTGCTGCTGCTGCTGCTGCTGCTGCTGCTGCTGCTGCTGCTGCTGCTGCTGCTGCTGCTGCTGCTGCTGCTGCTGCTGCTGCTGCTGCTGCTGCTGCTGCTGCTGCTGCTGCTGCTGCTGCTGCTGCTGCTGCTGCTGCTGCTGCTGCTGCTGCTGCTGCTGCTGCTGCTGCTGCTGCTGCTGCTGCTGCTGCTGCTGCTGCTGCTGCTGCTGCTGCTGCTGCTGCTGCTGCTGCTGCTGCTGCTGCTGCTGCTGCTGCTGCTGCTGCTGCTGCTGCTGCTGCTGCTGCTGCTGCTGCTGCTGCTGCTGCTGCTGCTGCTGCTGCTGCTGCTGCTGCTGCTGCTGCTGCTGCTGCTGCTGCTGCTGCTGCTGCTGCTGCTGCTGCTGCTGCTGCTGCTGCTGCTGCTGCTGCTGCTGCTGCTGCTGCTGCTGCTGCTGCTGCTGCTGCTGCTGCTGCTGCTGCTGCTGCTGCTGCTGCTGCTGCTGCTGCTGCTGCTGCTGCTGCTGCTGCTGCTGCTGCTGCTGCTGCTGCTGCTGCTGCTGCTGCTGCTGCTGCTGCTGCTGCTGCTGCTGCTGCTGCTGCTGCTGCTGCTGCTGCTGCTGCTGCTGCTGCTGCTGCTGCTGCTGCTGCTGCTGCTGCTGCTGCTGCTGCTGCTGCTGCTGCTGCTGCTGCTGCTGCTGCTGCTGCTGCTGCTGCTGCTGCTGCTGCTGCTGCTGCTGCTGCTGCTGCTGCTGCTGCTGCTGCTGCTGCTGCTGCTGCTGCTGCTGCTGCTGCTGCTGCTGCTGCTGCTGCTGCTGCTGCTGCTGCTGCTGCTGCTGCTGCTGCTGCTGCTGCTGCTGCTGCTGCTGCTGCTGCTGCTGCTGCTGCTGCTGCTGCTGCTGCTGCTGCTGCTGCTGCTGCTGCTGCTGCTGCTGCTGCTGCTGCTGCTGCTGCTGCTGCTGCTGCTGCTGCTGCTGCTGCTGCTGCTGCTGCTGCTGCTGCTGCTGCTGCTGCTGCTGCTGCTGCTGCTGCTGCTGCTGCTGCTGCTGCTGCTGCTGCTGCTGCTGCTGCTGCTGCTGCTGCTGCTGCTGCTGCTGCTGCTGCTGCTGCTGCTGCTGCTGCTGCTGCTGCTGCTGCTGCTGCTGCTGCTGCTGCTGCTGCTGCTGCTGCTGCTGCTGCTGCTGCTGCTGCTGCTGCTGCTGCTGCTGCTGCTGCTGCTGCTGCTGCTGCTGCTGCTGCTGCTGCTGCTGCTGCTGCTGCTGCTGCTGCTGCTGCTGCTGCTGCTGCTGCTGCTGCTGCTGCTGCTGCTGCTGCTGCTGCTGCTGCTGCTGCTGCTGCTGCTGCTGCTGCTGCTGCTGCTGCTGCTGCTGCTGCTGCTGCTGCTGCTGCTGCTGCTGCTGCTGCTGCTGCTGCTGCTGCTGCTGCTGCTGCTGCTGCTGCTGCTGCTGCTGCTGCTGCTGCTGCTGCTGCTGCTGCTGCTGCTGCTGCTGCTGCTGCTGCTGCTGCTGCTGCTGCTGCTGCTGCTGCTGCTGCTGCTGCTGCTGCTGCTGCTGCTGCTGCTGCTGCTGCTGCTGCTGCTGCTGCTGCTGCTGCTGCTGCTGCTGCTGCTGCTGCTGCTGCTGCTGCTGCTGCTGCTGCTGCTGCTGCTGCTGCTGCTGCTGCTGCTGCTGCTGCTGCTGCTGCTGCTGCTGCTGCTGCTGCTGCTGCTGCTGCTGCTGCTGCTGCTGCTGCTGCTGCTGCTGCTGCTGCTGCTGCTGCTGCTGCTGCTGCTGCTGCTGCTGCTGCTGCTGCTGCTGCTGCTGCTGCTGCTGCTGCTGCTGCTGCTGCTGCTGCTGCTGCTGCTGCTGCTGCTGCTGCTGCTGCTGCTGCTGCTGCTGCTGCTGCTGCTGCTGCTGCTGCTGCTGCTGCTGCTGCTGCTGCTGCTGCTGCTGCTGCTGCTGCTGCTGCTGCTGCTGCTGCTGCTGCTGCTGCTGCTGCTGCTGCTGCTGCTGCTGCTGCTGCTGCTGCTGCTGCTGCTGCTGCTGCTGCTGCTGCTGCTGCTGCTGCTGCTGCTGCTGCTGCTGCTGCTGCTGCTGCTGCTGCTGCTGCTGCTGCTGCTGCTGCTGCTGCTGCTGCTGCTGCTGCTGCTGCTGCTGCTGCTGCTGCTGCTGCTGCTGCTGCTGCTGCTGCTGCTGCTGCTGCTGCTGCTGCTGCTGCTGCTGCTGCTGCTGCTGCTGCTGCTGCTGCTGCTGCTGCTGCTGCTGCTGCTGCTGCTGCTGCTGCTGCTGCTGCTGCTGCTGCTGCTGCTGCTGCTGCTGCTGCTGCTGCTGCTGCTGCTGCTGCTGCTGCTGCTGCTGCTGCTGCTGCTGCTGCTGCTGCTGCTGCTGCTGCTGCTGCTGCTGCTGCTGCTGCTGCTGCTGCTGCTGCTGCTGCTGCTGCTGCTGCTGCTGCTGCTGCTGCTGCTGCTGCTGCTGCTGCTGCTGCTGCTGCTGCTGCTGCTGCTGCTGCTGCTGCTGCTGCTGCTGCTGCTGCTGCTGCTGCTGCTGCTGCTGCTGCTGCTGCTGCTGCTGCTGCTGCTGCTGCTGCTGATGCTGCTGATGCTGCTGCTGCTGCTGCTGCTGCTGCTGCTGCTGCTGCTGCTGCTGCTGCTGCTGCTGCTGCTGCTGCTGCTGCTGCTGCTGCTGCTGCTGCTGCTGCTGCTGCTGCTGCTGCTGAGGCTCTACGGCCCTGACGCTCGCATGGGTCGGGAGAGTAAAACATGTGAACATTTTTTTTTTTTTTTTTTTTTTTTATTTAAAACCATTTTTTTTTTACGCGCAGGAAGTAGGTGATGGTAGTGGTGGTGGTGGTGAGGGTGAAAAACAACATGTAAAGGAACCTTTTTTTTATTCGAACACATGTATATATGTATATAACATTTTTTTTTTCATTTTTCAAACTTAACCTAAAAACGTTTCAAAACTTAACGCGAACGCACGCATATGTATATATATATATATCAGAATATATTTTTTATTTTTACAACAAATAATATAGACTTAAAACTAGCAAACACATACAATTTTTTACAAATTTAGACACACACACCCACGCGTTCGCTCGATTTACAATCATACCTTAACCTACGATGACATGAATTATAAAATAAACGACAACAACAACAACAACAACGACTACGACAACGACCACGACGGCGACGACGGCAACAGCCTTCAGGACTTGTACCCGAACGGCAGGGACAGAGTGTGCGTCACGTGACGCCGCTTACGACACACAACCCGGCAGGTTTTCGTCTCTTCGCGGGTTATCACATCGTGAAGGGCCGTTCTCCGAATTGAACTAAAGTTTAGCCGGATGGACTCGCGATTGTCCTCCGGCAGATCGCTCTCGATCATTTCGCGGATCGAGGCGAAATTGATTCTCTGAGCGTTTTGATAATTCAGAGAAAGGCCCTTCACCTTGCACTCGGTTTTTATAACCTTTTCGGGGTCTGACTCGTTTACGACCTCGTAGCCGTAAAACTTTGGGCCTCCAGAGACAAACGACCTGATGTAGTCGGTTGGCTCCTTCAGCTCACTGGTCATATCCCCGAGAAGTTTTCCGAGTGGCGGTACCCATTCACCTTCCGCGCCGGTGCTGACGAAAATCACCGAGTCGGTGTCGTAATACAACACCCTGCGCCCCAACCGTTCGAGGTAGCTGTATAATTTTAGGCGAGCCTGAGCTGTCGTGTAAGCCGCGATAACAACGCTCGTTTGCGCAGATGGAACGACAGCCTCGTCGATGCAAGACCAATGCGCGTACATTACGTCCTCGTTCACCTGCAATAAACGGTGGACCTCTTTGTCGTTGTCGCTGAGAAGCAGCAACAACTGCTCGCGGCTGTTGACGACCGTTGTCTGCGTCAGGTTCGATCTCTGTCCGAATTTTCCCCAGAAGGAATTCAGACAGAGTTTCGCCACTGCCCGCAGACCCGGATTTTTTGCAATTTTTGAGGCGTCCAACCGAATCCCCTCGGCATGCTCGTACTCCTCGATGTAGCGAGCTTTGGACGCCTCATCCACGCATTCTGCCGGCCAACCGCTAGCCTCCTGCTTGATGCGCAAAAACGTGTTGATGTACTCGACAAAGAGGCCACCGCTGCGCGTTACCTGGTCGTACTGGGTCATCTCGTATGCCCAGATGATCGAGATCTTCTCGATGACGTACCCCATCTCAAGGGCCTTCTTCACCTCGTCCACGACCCATGTGCCTGTAAACACGCGGGCTGCCGTGTCGTCGTGAGGGCACTCGGTCTGCAATCTTTCCTCGGTGCAGGTACGACACAGAGGGAAGAGCAGCTTGCCGTGCATGCGGACAGGCAGCACAGGATGGAAGAGGTCTCGAGGCGCCAGCACTGTACACCGGATCATCCCGTTGACCGTTGTACCCAAAGCGTCGAACGAGCCGTTCAGCAGTCGATCGCACTCAGCATCCACGTATATCTTTGGATGGTAGTGGTCGTGGGAAGCGGCCAACCTTAGATATATATGGATTGTGACAGAATTTTTTGATAAAATCTGTCCCCCGGCCTGCAGAGTCGCGAATCTGTGGCTTTCCACGCGTTCCCTCCGACCTCTGATTGGTCGCCCTCCGATTTCGCGATGAAGTTACCTATACGTGTTATCTGACGGTCAGTTTTCGTGGTCAGTGTGCTGAGTTTACCGCGGATCAGGGCCGACATTACTGTGCCACCCGGTTTACTTCGGCGGTAACGCTTAGGTTGCGTCGTGCGAGAGCATCGAGGACCGGTGAAATTCCGGCGCTCCAAAATAAAAGTGACGCTTGGGGGAAAGATTGCATAAGTTTCAGGTTGAGGTGGAAGGCCGCAGCGGAGGCGCTAACGACCACGCCGACGCTCGGATTGCCAGGTCGTTCCGTTATCTTTCCGTATCTTTTCCGTTATCTATTCCGTTATCTTTACGTTTACGTTTGTTCGGAACCCCGCGTCACGAGGAGATTCCCTCGTTATCGATCATCACCACGACAGTCCAGTCATTTTTCCGGTCCGTTTAAGTTACGTCAGTTATCTTTTCGTTTCGTTCGTTACTTCGGGTATCTCCGTTGGCTTTCGGTATCGCCGTTCACTTCGGCAAGAATCGGGTCCCTTCGGGTGCTCGCGTGTGCGCGCGCACCGCCGCAACGGCATCGCCGCGCGTCACCCAGGAGTGGGGTCAAGGTGAGAGTGGGGCGAGCGCCTCGCGCGGCCCTGCTGGTTCGAAAAGTTACCTCCGACGCTCTCTCGTCGGCTGGCCACCGGCCGAGCAGCAGCTCTCCTGTTCTCTCTTGGTAACTAATGTTACCTAATGTTACCTAATCTTACCTAATGTTAACTGTTACCTATTGTTAACTCATGGTATCTAATGTTGCCTTTTTACCTTTTTTGCGTTCTCTATGCGTTACCTCGGGTGGTTTCTACTCGTTATCTTTGGCGATCAACCCCGGTTGATTAATCGGTCGTTCTCGACCTGTTACCTCTAGCGTTCTCTATTAATTGAGTACCGGCGTTCTCTTTCTATATTTCTGGAGTTCTCTTTTACACGCCCGGTGTTCTCTGAATTTATTTTCCGACGTTCTCTCTCTGATTTACCGGTGATCTCTTCGTATATTTTCCGTTATCGCCCGCTGGTCTCTATTTCCTTTCAGCCGCCTACGCACCTGGATACTTAGAATTATTCAGTGTAGTGACAGGTTAGCGAGTACTCGCCGGTGTTCTCTGTCGCGTGCACTTCTGTTCCCTCGTGTTCCCTACGGTGTTCACGTTCGGTTTCCGGTTATTCGTGCGTACTCGCGAGTGTCATGTGTTTAGTTCGCGGTTGTTCCCCACCGATTTCTCCGGTTATTCGTGGATTTATCGAGTGTTATCTTATTTTCCGCGGTTGTTCCCTGTTAACCCGCGTACATTTATTGAGTGTTCTCTGGGTTTCCGTGTACAATTATCGTGTGTTACCTGGGTTTTTCGCGTACATTTACCGAACGTTCTCTGATTCGTTCGCGTGCGTTATCTGACGCTCCCTTCCGGTTTCGCGTGCATTTTCGGGAGATATCTGGTGATGGTATTAGTGTTAGGAAGTTCTCTTTCTGATTTCCGGTTTGATTTATTCGAGTTTCTGTGTTTCCGCTATCTCGTTCTCGCTATCTTGTTCTCTCGGTATCTCGTTCTCGATCGCGGTGATTTCCGTTATAGTTCTTTTGTGAATTAAGAAAATAAACCGGCCGAATTTTCCGTTTAATTTCGTGTTCGCCCTTATTCAGTGCCACTAAGAATCCACGCCCTCTCTCCACAACCTACACACTGAGCGACCCCGAGTTTTCCGTGAATCGCTTCTCCGAGTCCGTCGCCGTTTAGGTTTAGTTACGTTTACGTTTTCGGTTTCGGGCGGTTTGTCGATTCCGCCCGCGTCCCAATCAAATAAAAAATCGGCTGGCGCCCACCGGCATTTGGCGACGGGCGAGGAGAGCGCACGAAGGTGGCGGAAAGTAAGAATTTTCCTCACAGGATATAGCGAGCAAATATCGATGTAGCTGATTTTCTCGTTTGACGCTACATCATACACGGTGACAGTGTTGCCCGTACGACCACCGTAAAAGCCGTCGCGAGGGTTTAATGTCTCGGACTGCAGACGGGGATGGTTTTCCAGGTGCGCGTCTATTGCCGGATTTGAGCGACGCAACTCCGCGAACTCGCACTCCCACATCGTTTAATCCGTCCGGTCAAGTCACCGTTATAGTAAGTAACCCAAATAGTCCAGTTAAATTGCATGCGGAGAAGTGAAATCGGAGCAAGTCAAAGATTTTATCGTCGGTAAAAAACGCGACAAGCAAAATCTGCGTCTCAGTGAAGTTTTTTCCACACTGCATCAAGGATCCGTCTACGTCAACGAGTTACTTCCATCAGAAGTTTATAATTTACTAAGGCGAACGAAAGATAAAGCAAAAGCGACGGGTTATAAGTATGTGTGGGTGAAATCCGGACGAATCTCAGTCCGTCGCGATGATGGTGCACCCGCATTCATCATTGCAACAGACGCCGATCTCGCGAAACTGGCCTGACTCCCAAAGATTGCCGCCGAGAAAAACGTCGCGGTGCAAGGATCAGAAATCAAAATCGCGCAATTTAATGCAAATTCCCTACTCGGTCACATCGATGCGATACGAATCTATTTCTACGAGCACTTCCATCATATTATCTCAGTATCAGAGACCTGGCTGCATTCGCACATATCAGATGAATCAATCCGACTAGAGAATTATTTCATTATAAGAAATGATCGGGAAGGAAAAGAGGGTGGCGGTGTAGCCTGATACGTGCACAATTCACTCAAAGCGAAAATTCTTGATGCCTCCCCCAGTAACTTCACTAATTCGCCAGAATTCTTAATCATCGATGTACATCTAGAGAAATCCCCAGCGCTGCTACTCGCGTCTGTTTACAGAAGACCGAAGGGACACATGTTACAAGATTTTACTGCGGCACTCTCCAAATCTTCCCATGCGTACAAAAATATTGTGATAGCAGGCGATCTTAACTGTAATCTGCTTAAGAAAAACTTCGAATCCGACTATTTGCGCAACTGGATTTTCTCCCACTCCCTTGATCTCGTTAATTCCGACGCGACTTTTCACACGGCGACCTCGGACACATGGCTAGACGTTTTCATCATCGACGACCCTAACAAACTTCACTCGTTCCGGAAATCAGACTGTCCGTTTATAGCAGGACACGACCGTCTCGAAATCTCTTATTCATGCGGCATCTCGCCGCAAATCGAAAAATCGTTGGTCAGGCGCGACCTAAGAAATTTCAAACCGAGCGATTTCTTGAGCACGCTCACCAATTCCCCAGAAATTCAGGAGCCAACTCACGAATTAGCTTCGCCCAGTGACGTTGACACGACAACTCGCGCTCTGTCTCAGTCCTTATTAAGCGTATTTGACCATCACGCACCGATTCGGTCGTTCACAGTAAAAAAGCCGCAACTTCCCTGGCTGACCGAAGAACTAAAATCTCGAATAAAAAATAGGAACGCTTTCTATAAACAAGCAAAACGGTCGGGTAGTCTTCTGGGATTACAAATGTTTAAGCACTTGAGAAACGAACTTGACGCCGATTTAAAGCGAGCCAAAAGCGAATTCCAGCTCAAACAGCTAAGCGGAATTAATGATTCCAATAAAATGTGGAAGGAGCTGTCGCGGCTTGGACTTGTGGAAACCTCGTTTGTATCACCGCTCCGTTTTTTCTCGGCGAACGAGTTGAATTCATTTTATGCTTCGGTAACTAATCATATACCAGCATGCACTGACGCCGATCTTACCATCGCGATGTCAAAAGATAACCAGACAAACCTGACGTTCTCGCTAAGACCAATAACGATCGACGATCTCGAGGCGGCCATTAGGGCTTCACCAGGAAATGCACTCTCTTCCGGTTCCGATGGCATTCCTTTGCTCTGCATAAAAAATGCACTGCCTTGGCTCGCCCCTCAACTCCTGGCTCTTTTCAACAGCTCAATTCTACATTCGCATTTCCCATCGCATTAGAAGCGATCATTCCTTCGGCCATTGTGCAAAATTCGCACCCCACGCTCTCCTTCCGACACCAGACCCATTGCGAACTTAACTGAGCTTTCAAAAATCATGGAGAGAGCTGTTCACAGGCAGATCTCTCAGTTCTTGGAGGTGAACAAGCTGCTGGACCCGCGCCAATCAGGCTATCGCTCAGGCTTCAGCACACAATCCGCACTACTAAGAATTGGCGACGACATTCGCAAGGGCATCGACGAAGCAAAAGTCACGATCCTAATACTTTTCGATTTCAGTAAGGCTTTTGACCTTGTCTCGCACTCTCTCCTTCTCTGTAAACTGAAAGCGCTGGGCTTCTCAGACACGACGCTCCGGTGGTTCTTTTCCTACCTTACTGGTCGTTCGCAAGCAGTAATCGGAGAAAATAATGAGCGCACGCAGTGGCTGCCCGTGAATGCAGGGGTTCCCCAGGGCTCCGTTCTCGGACCCTTGCTCTTCTCCATTTTTATTAACGACATTGGCTCCTCCCTCAGGTACTCGAATCATATGATTTTCGCAGATGATACACAGATCTACCTGAAGTGTCACCCGAGGTTCCTTCGCCAAGGTCTCGCAGATATTGCAGTCGACGCTACATCTATAGCGAATTATGCAAACGAGAACGGATTGTTGCTGAACCTGGCGAAGTCCAAAGTGCTCATTCTTGGAAGCGACTCGTTCGTCAGGACAATTGACGCAGCGACGCTCGAACCGATAACCGTGAATGGTGTAGCTCTACCTTTCGGGAATGAAGCACGCAATCTGGGAGTAATAATGAGCTCGAACCTCTCGTGGAATAGTCATGTGAATCATATCTCCCAAAAAGTCAACTTCACATTACATAAACTGAAACACCAACGGCGATCGCTATCCAGAGAATTAAGGTGCAAGCTCGTGACAACCCTGATTTTCCCTCACTTAGATTACTGCTCCCTAGTTTATCATGATCTGACTGGCGAATTAGATTCTCGATTGCAAAGATTAATTAATAGCTGCATCAGATTCATTTTCGATCTGCGACGAGACGAGCACATCACCCCATACCGACATCAATTAGGCTGGTTGTCAGTAAGGAATCGCAGAAATTATTTTCTGGGTTCCTGGGCGTTTGATGTTCGCCATGGAGAGGCGGTGGAATATATCGACGAATTATTCGCCAGGAGGGATCCTTCGGTTCGTTGTTCTGCGAGAACGACACCTGCGCATTTCCATATAGGCGCGCATCGAACGGCAGCACTTAGAAATTCGTTCCACCTCTCAGCATCATACCTCTGGAATGCTCTTCCCGCGGACATTAGTTCCGAGCTGAATCGTTCTTCTTTCAAGAACCGCCTGTACACTTATCTTCTCGCGCAAGAACAAACAGAAGCTGCCTCAATATATCGCCAAATCCGTGGCCAATCAGCGTTTTAAATTAGAGCGGCGTAAGAGTACAGCCGCATTGTTACTGTTAGTCATAGTTAGTTACTATTAGTTATGTTTATATTATAGTCTATTCTGCGTTATTGGAAATTTTGATTATTTGATAAAATTGGTTGTATTGTAGAAAACTCCGCAATCTTGTTATTGACCTCTGCGATCATGTCATTCTCATAGCTAATCCAAAAAACTGAAATACTTTTGTTAACCTTGTTACGCATTTGCCCCACAGTTATACTAGGGCATTAATAAAATGATCAATCAAATCAAATCAAATCAATCTCTCGCTCTCGCTCTCGCTCTCGCTCTCGCTCTCTCTCTCGCTCTCGCTCTCTCTCTCGCTCTCTCTCTCTCTCGCTCACTCTCTCTCGCTCTCTCTCTCGCTCTCTCTCTCTCTCTCCCTCTCTCTCTCCCTCTCCGAGAAAAGTCGGAAAAAAGCAAGTTACTTATATAGAATTGGAAGAGATCTGTCTTGAATATTGCAACACACTTGGAATCTATATGAATAAAAAGGAGTTAGATGTGCTACAAAAAACGCAGAATCGAGCGATGAGAGCGATTTTAAGGTGCAACAAATATACGGCGATTGAAAAAATGTTGGACGCGTTAGGTTTTATGTCGATAAGGCAGAGAATAGTTTTTAACATATGTGTTCTAGTATATAAGATTGTTAATAAGTTAGTGCCCGCCTATATGAACGAAGGAATTCACGAGATAGGAGAAGAACATAATTATAATACAAGACAAGCAGGACAGCTACACGTTGACAGCAGAAAAACGAAAGCAGGTCAAAAAGACCTATACTACGAAGGTATAAAGATATTTAATGGACTACCGAACGAAATAAAAAAGGCGACAAGTGTGGAAGCAATGAGGAGGAAATTACCGGACATTATAAGAGATCGTAACTGGACGAAAAGATATGTACCGAGTAGACTGCAATAAGAAATCGAAATGTGATATACGATATGTGTGATATAAGTAATGTGATAATAATGTGATGTAAAAAGCAAAGTAGCCAATGGCTAAATAAATATATTCTCTCTCTCTCTCTCTCTCTCTCTCTCCCTCTCTCTCTCCCTCTTTCTCCCTCTCTCTACCTCTCTCTCCCTTCACACGCGCGTTTGTGCCTTCTATGGCCGGCGGCGCGCCGGACTACTGCCTCGATTCGCACCTGTTGTCGCTTACGTCAGCACTTCAGTCAGCCATCGACTTGCATGCCCCTGTCCGTACCTTCAAGATTCAGAAACCCTCGACTCCCTGCATAGACGATCAACTCGCTCTCCGTCTCCTTGAACGAAATCGGCTGTATCAACAGGCAAAGCGCACGGGCTGTTTATTAACGCTTCAGATCTACAGGGATAAGCGCAACCAAATCACTATTGACCTGCGGAATGCGCGCCAACGCTACCAATTTGAGCGTCTTAATAGTATTACGGACCCCGCTCGGCTATGGAAGGAACTCGGAAACCTCGGTTTGGTCAAGGTCAGCTTCTCTTCACGTCTCCATTTCTTTACTGCAGATCAACTGAATTCTCATTTCGCCACTATTTCTAGCCCCTCTGCTCCTCTCTTTACCGCCCTCTTTCTCGGCGTCCTATCGTCTCCCCTCTCTTCCAGCCGACCATTTTCCCTCACTCCTATCACAGCAGCTGATGTTTCACGCCATGCTGCTGCTTTGTCTCCTCAGTCTCTCTCTCCTGGGCCCGATGGCCTTTCTCAATTCGCCATATTCAACGCCCTCCCGGTCTTGCTCGAGCCACTGGTCTCTCTATTCAACCAATCCTTAATACTCTCTCAATTTCCTGTCATTTGGAAACGTGCGTTCCTACGTCCCCTCTCTAAAATCAAGACGCTATGCACGCCATCTGATACTCGACCAATAGCTAATCTCAGCGAACTGTCGAAACTGCTGGAGCGAATTGTCCACACCCAGGTGACAGCTTGCGTCGAATCTAATAACATCCTCGACCCTCGCCAATCAGGATTTCGCAAAGCTCATAGTACCCAGTCAGCCCTCCTAAAAATCCTCAACGATATTCAACTAGGCATTGATCAGCACAAACTAACGATTTTGGTTCTTTTCGATTTTAGCAAGGCCTTTGACACGGTCTCCCATTTCCACCTTTTGTCCAAACTCCGTAAATTTAATTTCTCAGACTCGGCTTTGTCATGGTTCTTCTCCAATCTCACTGGTCGCTCTCAGTCTGTCATTGATGACGAGGGCAACAGTTCTGGTTGGCTCGCTACCACAGCCGGTGTCCCGCAGGGCTCTGTCCTTGGGCCCCTGCTGTTCTCGCTGTTTATCAACGACATTGCCAGCGGGTTATGCCACTGCGAGCATATGATTTTCGCCGACGACACCCAAATCTACTGTCAGTGCTCTCCCAACGATCTAACTGCGACTATGGAGCTGGTTAGCCGTGACATTGACGCCATCACTCGCTACTCCACTACCAACAGCCTCACACTCAACGCCAGTAAATCGAAGATAATGATTCTAGGCAGCAATCCCTACGTACGTGCTCTCGACTTCTCATCCATCCCCCAACCGATTGTTCAACAAACTCCGATTTCTTTCGTTTACAGCGCATGTAACCTGGGTGTCCATTTCCTATCCAACCTGACATGGAGTCAACACGTAGCTCACATCTCCCAAAAAATCCATGCGTCTCTTTTCAAGCTAAAATATCACAGGAACTCTCTCTCCACGGAACTCCGCATCAAATTAGTTTCCGCGCTCATCCTTCCCCATTTTGACTATTGCTGCATCGTTTACCATAATCTGTCCGACGAACTCGACCTCAAGCTCCAGCGACTTCTTAACTCCTGTATTCGATTCATTTTTAATCTTCGCAGTGACGCCCACATAACTCCGTTCCGACGCCAGCTCAGGTGGTTACTCGTCAAGAACCGTAGGCTCTATTTCATTGGCATCCAAGTCTACCGCATCCGTAACCTCCAATCCCCACCTTACATCAATGAAATTTTCGCGCGTCGTCGTGCATTATCCGACCATCCTTCCCGCCAACCCCAGTCCTCCTCCACGGTTCACATTCCTCTCCACCGTACTGAAACCTACCACAACTCGTTCCACCTATCCAGCGTATACTTTTGGCACTCTCTCCCGTCTCAGATCACGTCTGCACCCTCGCTCACTATCTTCAAATCACGGCTTTATGACCACTTGCTCCAAACTGAGGCGACTGTCCCCTAGTCAACCCAGGGGTACTGCACTGCGATCTGCGAGCTTCTAATTTTGTGAACTGCGTTAAATTAATTATAACTCTTACCACCTTGCTACTTTCCATAATTCCATTCCATTCCGGTCTGGTTTTTCTACTATTCTTTTTTCTTATTTCTTTTTTTATTTTTTTAAGTTTACTTATAATTCGCGGTTACGTTTAAGTTACCTGTTAAGTACTCTGTTCACCTAGTAATTAAGCTTTGTTAATTTCTATTCTCATTTTTTGCCCTTTAGTTCAACTTGGGCATAAATAAATCCATCAAATCAAATCAAATCTCTCCCTCTCTCTCCCTCTCTCCCTGCCTCTCTCCCTCCCTCTCCCCCCCTGGGTGCTTTATCCGTTTTTGGTGGATTTCTTTCCTGGCTGTGGAACATAACCTGGAATTTGGACGTCGCGCGTGTGTGTGTGTGTGTGTGTAGCACACGCATACGGCCGGCTGTGACGCGGCGCTGCTGGCGCTCCAGGTGGGCCTGAGCGGTACGTTGACGGACGGGCGGCGGCTTTGCCGGTATGGCAGAGGCCTTCCCTTCTCTCCACGAGGAGACGTGAGCGGCGGGAGAGCACGGATTCGGGGTCGGACAATTTTCGCGAGGATTCCGATGTCCCTGCGAGATCGCCGAGCAGTCCGGAGTCGGTCGTGGATGTCACCCAGCGATTGGAGGGGCCGGAGCCTTCTCTTGTCAGCTTCATGAGCGATGTTCCGTATACGCCGGCGGAGGTTACGGGGATGCTGCGTTCGCTGGAGGAGCCGAGGGCGGCGATTTCATCGGTGATGGTGTCAGGCAAGGATAAGCTGGGACTTCGACAGGCTGGTAAGGAGGCGCTGAACCAGTATCACGACGCGTTTCATGCGCTTGCGAGGGCGTATGTGCAATTGTACACGAAACTCCAAACTGTGTCGGCGTGCGAAACATTGTTTAAGGCTAGCGCGGTCGCTACCCCGGTCGGTATTGAAGAGGCAGGCGTGATTGCGGGGGCGGGTGTTTCTCGTGGGCGTTTGTTTGCGACTGCCGTTTCTGGTCGGAGTGAGATGGTAAATTTGGCTCGCAGGGCTCCGTTGCCTATCCCTAGGACGACAAATCGGGTAATTATCGAGCCTAAGGCGTCTGAAGCGGCGCGTTTTGGGAATGTTGAGGCGACAAGGCGGGCGTTGACTAGTTCCGTGAATCCGGCGGCGCTGGGGCTGAAGATATCGCGTGTCTCGTCGGTGCGGAATAATGGCATTCGTTTGCAGGCCAGTGCGGGGGATCTGGCGAGGCTGAAGGAGCACGGTGCGCTTCGTGATGCGGGCTTGGTTGTGAGGGAGGACATTCGGCTTAACCCGCGCCTTATTCTGCGCGATGTTCCGGCTGATATGACTCGTGAGTCGTTGCTGGAGAATTTGGTCAAAATTAATCTGCCGGGTAGTCGAGTCGTGGACGTCAAGGTCATTTATATGTATCCAGCGCGGGGGCGTCGGTTTACGCGATGTGTCATCGAGACCTCGGCTGATGTTCGGAGGTGACTCTTGGACCTGCCTGAGGTGTCGTTGGGGTGGAGTTCGACGAGGGTTGAGGACCATATTAAGGTTCTGCAGTGCTTTAAGTGTTTGAATTTCGGCCATATGGCGAGCGGATGTACGCGGGAGGCGCATTGTGGAAATTGTGCCGGCGGGCATGAGTCGAGGAGCTGTACTGGTGGAGGCGCGCCGCTTGTGTGTCACAATTGCACGGTGGCTCAGCTGGCGGATCGAACGCACTCGGCGCTGGATGAGGTGCGATGTCCCATCCTTCGGAGGAGGATCGACGCTAAGGCGCAGCTTATTAATTATGGATAGGTCTCGTGGCTCGCGTCGTGATCGTCGGCTGTTAGTCTGCCATGTGAATTGTCAGTCGCTGCTCCCGCACATTGATGAATTCCGCATCCATTTTTCGGGCGTGTTTTACCACGTGATTTGTGTCACGGAGACTTGGCTAAGGCCTGAGATTCTTGATGAGATGGTTTCGCTGCCGGATTATTTGTTGCTGCGGAGGGATAGGGTTGGTAAACAGGGTGGGGGGGGGGGGGGGGGGTTGGTGTGTATGTGCATCAGAGCCTTCGCGCCTCTGTACTTTCGGCTTCGCCGGAGATCTGGTGCCGGATGCCGGAGTATCTCGTCGTGGAGGTAAAGGTGGCGGCAGGGGAGCCGGTTTTGCTTGCGGTGGTGTATCGGCCGCCGAGGCTTGGTCACCTTTCGATTTTTGAGGATCGGTTTTTGGAAATCCTTCCGGATTTCCGGCATGCCCTCGTGTTGGGGGATTTTAATGCGGATATGGATGCCGTTACGTTCGACTCGGAGCACCTACGTGATTTTGTGCTGGCAAATGGGCTGCATTTAGTTCCTCATCGGGCGACGCATCATACAGCGACCTCGAGCACGCGTTTGGATCTTTGTATTGTTGGGGATGAGTCTAGGGTACTCGGTTTTGGGCAGTACGCAGTGCCGTTTCTCTCTGCGCACGACCTTATGCATGTCGCTTATAGCGTGGCGGTGCCGTCGCGTGAGCCGATCTCGTTTGTGTGCCGGGGGTTGAGTGAGCTGGATGGTGAGGAGGTCTGCCGGGATATTCGGTCGATTTGTTGGGACCCTTTTTACCAGGCGCAGGATGTGAGTGAGAAGGTCAATTTTCTGAACGCGGCGATTCTCGGCGTGTTTGCCGTGCGTGCCCCGCTCAAGCGGGTGACTGTCAAGCGGCAGCCGACCCCGTGGTTATCGGCGGAGTTGCGCGAGCTAATTCGGCGTCGAAATCGGCTTCGGTGTGCCTGTAGGAAGAGGGGGAGGAGGGGCGTTGTGCCGCGTCATCTGCAGGACAGGTTTCTGGCGTTGCGAAGGGAGGTTAAGGAGGCGTTGGTCGCGGTGCGGGATAAGTGTTATCGGAGATTTTTCCGGGCTGAGGCGGGAAATTCGGCGAGAACGTGGGCGGGTCTGCGCGAGTTGGGTTTGTTGCCGGCGGGTAGGCCGAGTGTGGCGCTATCTTTTTCGCTTGATGAGCTTAATGCGCAGTTTCTGGCGGCTGGTAACGCGGTCTCGGCGTGGGGCGAGTTTGCGGTGGACACGGTTGATGTGGAGGGCGCGTTTGAGTTCCGCACTGTTACGCGTGTGGCTTTACATTCGGCGGTAACTGCTACGACGGCGAACGTTGCTGGCTGCGATGGTATTTCTGCGAAGATGCTGCAAATTGTGTGGCCGGCTGTCAGCGAGGCGTTTCTGCATCTCTGTAATTTTTCGCTGGAGAGTTCGGTTTTCCCGGCTGAGTGGAGGCGGATTCTGGTCTGTCCGATTCCCAAGGTCGCGGTTCCGGCGTCTCCGGCGGATTGTCGGCCGATTTCGCTGCCCTGCGTTCTATCAAAGGGGCTTGAGCGGGTGGTGGCGCGGCAGATTTCGCTGGATTTGGATTCGCAGGGTCTTCGGGATCCGTATCAGTCGGCCTTCAGAGAGCGTCACAGCACCCAGTCGGCGTTGCTCCGCGTGGTGGATGATGTTCGGCTTGCGGTGGATAAGCGAATGGTCACCGTTGTTGTTATGTTTGATTTTTCTAAGGCCTTCGATTGTGTGCCGCATGATCTGCTTCTTGCGAAGCTTGTGGGTTTGATATTTTCGAACTCGGTGGTGAGGTGGTTCGCCTCGTATTTAGGGGGGCGGACTCAGCGGGTTTATGACCGGGAGGGGAATGTTTCGTCGTGGGGGGTGGTGAAGGCTGGGGTTCCTCAGGGCTCGGTGCTGGGTCCGCTTCTATTTTCGCTGTTCCTTGGGGATCTTGGGGAGGTGCTCTCGAATTGTTCTTATAGCGTTTACGCGGATGATTTGTTGATTTATGCGTCGTGCGCTCCGGCTGATATTGGTGCGTGCGTGGGCGATGTAAATCGGGACATTCGAGCGATCTGTGAGTGGGCGGGGGTGTCTGGGCTGCGTTTGAATCCTGCGAAGACGAGAGCGATAATGTAATGTACAGCGCGTTATGTTATGTGACAGGAAATAGAAAACTAACATATATTCCTCGACGTCATTGCGCGTTTCACTCCTCGAGCGCTAGCGTAGGGATATGTTTAAGACAAAAATTTTCACTAAGATCTGTCAACCGAACTGTACCGACCTGTACAATTCCAAAACCATCGCGAAATATCGACGACACGGGGAATTCGAGCAACGCGGTATAACCCCCACGGGCTCGACAAAGACCGCCCATAACGACGCGCCGCGCGTGCGCCAGAATATCGACCGCACGCTCACCAGTTATCGATCAAAATCTTCACTTGTTCGCCGTCTTGTAGAGCGGCAGGTCAGCCCTCGAGGAGTCGTCAATATTTCGTCAAGGAAAACCGTTCGTGAGACAACTAACGCTGCGTTCGGCGTAAAATTTGTGAGTTAAAATATAATAAATCGTATTTCTTGTTTACATTCAGTGATTTCACACAATTTCGGGTCCCCAATTCTACCCTCCTTGTTTTGTCTCAAGCTTCTTTAGCCGGCAATAGTATTTATTAAAATAAACTAAATTTTGTCAGTTTAGTAAAACTGACTGGCGTCCAACAACGATTTAAGAAATAAAGCAAGAAAAGTCAAAAGAGCCCCGGCAGCCACTGACCCCGGCCGCGCCGGGTGGAATGTTAAATAAATAAAAAACATTCGGTCTCATTTGGCGCCCAACGTGGGGCACGTTGGAATTTAATATTTAATATCGTGAAATCTGTCAAATTAATTAGTAAAATTGCGTGAAAATAACTTTCTCAATTATTAAAAATTCTCGATTATTCTGTGCGATAAAACCTGTCAAATTTATACGTATTAGTGCCGTTATAAATTATTGAAATTCGTTTCGGGTGGTCGAGTAAAGTGAGTGAATATTTGGAAGTCGAATCTTCGAGAATCACGCTGTTACGCTCGAACGGCTTACCCGGTCGAGCTCCCGCAGACGTAAACAAAGCGACGTAAACACGTGAGACGCTCGCCGAACAATCGCGTCGAAATAATACGCTCCTTATTCCTCACCTTGCTCGACTATATTCTGTACTGTGTACTGTGTAATATTTCACATAATATTTAATACATCCACATTCGTTTAAATTTTTCTGCCGTTGTATTTTATTTTATATTTTTGTAAACGTTTAACATATCTGGAATCGCTTAAGTTATTCTTGTCACTGTATTTTATTTTATTTTATTTTTGTAAAGTTCACACGATCATTGCCCAATTGTTCATCGACAAAATAGTCGAACGTTAAATTTAATAGAATTTTGTCGAATTTCGCGAACATTTCAGGAAATCTCGGCAAGGCAATTAACAAATTAATATGAAATATGACTTCTATGTTCATCTCACCGCCGAAAAGAGTAACTAGGGCGGGAATAAAATCCGTTACGATAGACAAGAGCAAAAATACAATCGATCAGGTTTCGTCTGGGTCTCTTAACGAAACGGTTCTCATGTCGTCTGGAACAGGGACCGCGCAAAGGGGAGGTAGCCCGGGCGAAACTAACCAAACACAAAATATTAACGTCGCGGGGTCAGGGGAATCGGCGATAGGACCGACCGCGAATACGGGTACAATTCGGAAAACGATGTCTGGTGTCTTACCAGGGCCTCGATCTAATACACCATTATCGGGCTACGGAAGGGGCCGCCCGTTAACCCCGTCACCGGTTGACAAATCACAGTCTCAATTAATTGACAAAATTGTAAATAAAGTAAATAACTTTGAAACTGAAATCGTACGAATTAAGACACTCGAGCGCAAATTAGACGAAGTATTGAAAAAATTAGGCTCAATTAGTTTACAAAGAAATGAAATCCAGCAACAATCGAACCTGTCATTAGCGGGGGGAGATGTCGCAGGTGGCGCAGCAGTTATTTACGAAGCGTCAGTTGATTCAATTGAATCCCAAATTTACGGCGGGGAGGCAAATAATCCTCAACCGCCAAATCGAAATGGGGGCGGGCTCTCGCAAGAAAGAATATTGAATCCCTTGGGAGCGTTCGTGCCCTACAATAAAGAATTGTTAGAGTCGTCTGGAACTCGACAACAGGAAAAACAGTTCGTAACCGATGACAGAGATTCGGTCGAACGTGAAACGCGTAGAGTACATTTTCGTGGGGAAAACGTGATTAATCCGAATATTGGGAGAGCGAGCGCGAATCAAGCGGACTTTTCAAATATCGGCAGACAAAATGTGCAGCAACCAAATCGTGAAGTCAACGAGCTGCCAAATTCGGTAGTTAAATTAACCGCGTCGCGTGTAACACCCGAAGGCGAACGCTTAATAGAAAACAATTACTTAACTAACGACGAATACCGGGAATTAATTCGGAGAAGACGAGAAACAAATCGCGACGCGGGTCGCCGACGAAGACGTGACGAACGATCTCTCACATCGAGACGAGGCGTGCTCTCTTGGCACAGCAGCGAGTCGAGCGACAGCGACGACGACCCCCGGTACCACGAATACCGCGATTCGCGATACAGATCGCCCACATATCGAACAGGCCGAAGTAGTGAGCGAGAAATCTATTCGCCTACGGACGCCGCGAACCGCGATATCGACACAGCTATGAGAATTGGACGGATAGTCGCGAACTGGAAACTAACATTCCCGAGTTCGGAAAAAGATCCTGATCAATTTTTGCTCATTTTGAAGGACCAGCTGAGCGCAAGCGGGATTAGCAAAGACTTATTCGTACCATGTCTGTCGAACATTTTCGAAGGTCCGTACCGAGCTTGGTACCTGATAAATAAAAGACACTGGCAAACGTGGAGGGAATTTTCACGTGCTTTCCGCTTCCAATGGGGGGTAAAGAAAGAAGATAGCGTCCTTTTCCAAGAGGTTAACGATTTAAAATCCGACAAGAACGAAACTCTCGCGGAATTCGCGTGTCGCGCGCGTCTCATTTTCGAGAGAATGCTTCACCCACCCACATTCCGGGAACAGATGAAGCAAATTCTGGTCAAATTCAATCCACGACTAGCGTGTGAAGTCCTCAACTTGCCGATCTATAACTACGAAGATTTTCTGCATTATCTAAACGAACGTAGCTATCTGTATCGCCGGTCAGCTGACGCTCAGAAGGGATCGCGCGAGAAACCAACAAGGACAGGATTAAAGTGTTTACAAGACGAGACACAAGACACAGACGAACAGACCCAGAGTACCGAGAGTGAAGACGAAGACGCGAGTAAACTAAACGCGTTGCAACAAAAATCGAGCGATTCGTCGAAAACGTCAAAAACGTTAGTCAAACAACGGTTAGAAAAGAATCTTGGGCGTTTCGACAAAAATCAGAAAACACCGACGGAAGCGTCAAAAGAACAGACGTCAGGGACACAGACTAAATTCGACCCCGAAAAAATGTTTTGTTATAATTGTGGCGAAATGCGGCACACTGCGCGCTTCTGTACTGCCGAGCGGCAGGCAGTGTGTACCATTTGTAAGGCGAAGGGCCACACGAACCAAAACTGTCCCTCGCGTTCGGGAAACGACAAGAGCCCGCAGTAAACAAACCTCACGTTACTGTTCCACAGGGCAAAATTGAGGAAAATCCTAATCCAATTAATATTCAACAGACTAAAATCCTTGATAAAGACGCCGCGCAAGTAAGCGAGACTTTACCGACTGAAGTGCGAGACGCGGTCGGAGACAAAACACCAATCAAACTCGAGGTAATCACGGAGTATCAGAGCGATCATGAATGGTCCGACGACGACCTTGACTTAACGGGACCGACGAGTTCGAACGAACTGGGTGACGAAACCGTACGGTTGTCGACATTAACAGCAGACAGCAACCGCGATATAACAGGTACCCGGGATACCACAGAGAACGATGCGTTAGATCCGGAAAAGTTGAAGAATTGGAAACCGCGCGGTATGCCGGCTCAATTTATTCATCACTTAGTTAGACGTCGAATTTTTTGCGCGAATAACGGACTTAATGAACCGGCAAAAGTCATGAGAATTCCGGTGGAAATTTCAATTTTCGGCAAAAAAATTCGCGGAATTCTAGATACCGGGAGCGAGAGATCCTACTTGAGTCAAAAAGCGTACGAACAAGTAAAAGACCTGCAATACAAAGAACTTACCGCGGACGCGACTTCGAAAAGTGGAGTTCAACTTGGCGATAAATCAGTTGTCAAGACGAGCGGTGGAACCTGCTTCGTGATCGACGTGGGTGACGTGTTCGGCCCACAGTGGTTTAGTATCATGCCAAACTTGTCGAGCGAATTAATCCTCGGTATGGATTTCTGGCTGTCCTTTAAAGTCAAAACCGACCCGACGTCGGCAACGTGGACACTGGAAGGAAGTAAATATTCCTACCCAATGTCCCAACGATACGTGACAAAGACGGAATTACAAGCCCTGACAGTCGACCAGACCGACAAATTACGAACGTTCCTTAACAACGAATTCGCGAAATTTGACGAACAATCCACCGGCGTGACTGATTTAATCGAGCACGTTATAGAGTTAGAAGATCCAACCCCTCACCGGCAAAAACCATATCGCCGAAGCGAAGTCGTGCGCGAATTTATTAGTCAAGAAGTCGACCGATTGTTAGACAAAGGTTACATCACGTGGAGTAACAGCGATTGGGCCTGTTCACCGGTTGTAGCTCCGAAAGCAAACGGAGGATTGCGATTTTGCGTAGATTACCGACCAGTAAATCGTCAATCAGTCAAACCAGCGTACCCTCTACAACATATGAAGTCAATCCTATCACAATTGCACGAGGCAAAAATAATATCCACATTAGATATGAGCGAGGCCTTCCACCAAATTCCGATGAATAGGGAAAGTCAAAAATACACCGCGTTTGTTGTCGAAGGGAAGGGTTTGCTCGAATGGGTTAGGATGCCGTACGGATTAACGGGAGCTCCATCCACCTTCCAAAGTTTAATGGACAAATTGAAAAGGCGAATTAAGGAATTAATTCTAGAAAGGAAACTGCCAAACAAGTGGACCGACCAAGTATTCGCGTATTTAGACGACTGGATCGTAGTAAGCCGCAACCTTGACGAGCATCTCTCGATATTAGCATTACTGTTCGAAGTCCTGCGTGAGGCAAAATTAAAAATCAATCGGGAAAAAAGTAGTTTCGCGTGTAAGGAAGTAAAATTCCTTGGTTACATCGTCGACGAATTCGGTATGCGACCAAACCCCGAAAAAATACAGCCAATCCTCGACTTCCCCGTCCCCAAAGACCGAACACAATTACGACAGTTTAACGGCCTCGTCAATTGGTACCACCGACATTTAAAGAACATCGCGCGGGTGCAGGGACCACTTAACAAACTGACAAGCCCAAAAATCCCGTGGCAGTGGACGGAAATAGAACAGAAAGCATTCGAGGAGACAAAAATCGCATTGGCTAACGCACCGCGCTTATACACGCCGATACCGGGACAGCCGTTCGTTTTATATACGGACGCGAGCGATTCTGGGTTAGGCGCGATTCTCGTGCAGCAAGACCCGCAGGGAGAGAGAGAAAATCTTATCGAGGTATTAAGCCGACCGCTACGGGGTGCTGAACTGCACTATACGACGACGGAAAAAGAATGTTTAGCAGTTGTATGGGCTGTCGAAAAATTGCGTTGCTACCTAGAGGCGATGCCTTTCAAGGTCGTCACTGACCATCAAGCGTTGCAGTGGTTACACGGATTGAGAGATCCCGTAGGACGCCTCGCAAGGTGGGCAATTTATTTGTTGCAACACAATATGACAGTCGAATACAAACGCGGAACGACAAACGAAGCGCCAGACGCGCTCTCGCGTATGCATAGCGTAGACGTCGACCCGTTCGGATGGGAAGCGATTATCGACGAAACAATTCAGAATAAGACCCAATTAAAATCAATTCGCGACCAAAATTGGTATCAGACAAAGCGTGAGCTCGTAGAGAAACAACCGGAGAGATTTCCAGAGTGGAAAATCGAGAACGGCGAATTACTTTATCACAGACCCGACTTCGCTAAAGCCCTAATTGACGACGAACACCCGTGGAAACAAGTAGTCAGACCGGACGAAATATTGAACGTCATGCGGGAAAATCACGAGACTCCACAAGCAGGGCACTTAGGCAGGGACAACACGTACGATCGAATACGACAAAATTATTACTGGCCAGGGATGTCGCAAGATATTAGAATGTACGTCGAGGATTGCGAAATTTGTGCCAAAGTAAAATTTAATCAAAATCCATTGAAGGGGCCGCAAATGACGCGACCGCTATTAGCACCGTGGGCACAAATGTCTGTCGACACAGTTGGACCTCTAACACGGTCAAAGAAAGGCAATAGTTACATAATTGTCGTACAGGACCTATACACGAAATTCGTCGAACTCTTCCCAGTGCGAAATCAAACGGGTAAAATCGTCGTGAAAAGCCTCGGCATTTTATTTGACAAATGGGGAATTATTCCGGAGTCGATTATCACGGATAACGGCACCGAATATATTAATAAAGAAGTCAAAGCATTCTTGACAGCGAACGGGGTAAATCACATTACCACCCCCCTGGCTCACCCGCAAGCGAATCCTGTCGAACGCGTAAATCGAACTATTAAACCAATGATCGCCGCGTTTATTAAAGACAGTCAAACCGAGTGGGACGCGAATCTATCGAAACTTCAACTCGCGTATAATACCGTACCACACGCAGGCAGTAGGCTCACTCCCTTCTATCTGAATTACGCTCGGGAAGCAAACGTGACACCACGAAGACGTGTCGTTAATGAGAGCCAGACGATAACAGACGAACTAGTAAATAACTGGGCAAGGAGAATCGCGCGTTTTGATGAACTACGACATAAGGTTGAAAATCAATTAAAAACACACGCAGACAAGAGACTTGCCAAGGTAAATTCTGACAAGGTAATACAATTCGACGTCAAAGAGGGCACGGAAGTTTATTACCCAAATAAACGACTGAGTAGCAAAGCCGAAGGCTACTCAGCTAAACTTGGCCACCGATATCTCGGCCCGGCTTTCGTAAAAAGAACAATTGGGCCAATGATCGTCGAATTGATAGATAAAAATAATAAATATGTTGGAAAATATTATGCAACCGATCTCAAAATTCCTCGTCGAAGCTTACGTACTTGTTAATTCCCACACAGTCGATTGTCAACGTCATCATCACCGCGGACTCGACGACGAAGAGAGGGAATCAACGCAGAACGTCGCCAGCAGCCCACTCCGGCATCATGAGCAACCAGGTTACGCGAGAGGAGAAATTCTCTGTCGATGAGCTGCTACAACAGAAACTCGAACTCGAGTCTCAAGTGGAAGCACTGCGAGCGAAAATCCAGCGCCAACAAGACGACGTCACGAGCGACAACGTTTCATCCGCTAACAGCAGCATATCCGATGATGACTCGGAGCCTCTCCGTGACATTGCCAAAAAAGTCATCGATCTATTGAAGGTGCAGACTAACAACAATCCTGCCGGGCCTTCTAACGCGGCCGGCAATCGTGATGACTCGCGCAGCAGCTCCGAGACTCCAAGCTCCGAAGCACTGCGGCTGATACAGGAAATACGAACTCGTGTTCCTCCCAGACTGAAGCTGACAAAACCAACGGTCGTAACACCTGCAATGTTGCGCGCGGAAAATATACGGCGCAACCGTATCCCCACGCAGAAACATCCCAAGGAACTGTCAACAACATTGAATCGAGAGCTGAAGACCACTGATGATCCGAAAGCCATTACCGCACCTTCCGTAATGGTGAAGCCGCCGCCTCTGGACAAGATGCCATCCTTCGACGAAATTTTGGAGGAATTGGGAGTCCCAAAACATCGCGGCACCACGGGCGACCGACCGTTGTATTTCGCCGACTGTCGAATCATCAGCGAGAGCCTCCTGAAAAACATCATCGTCAAGCGTGCCGAAGCTCTCGTCAGCAAATCACAAGCCCAAAAAGTCGACCGCGGCACACAAACTTTCGTTACACAAGTCGGCAAGCGTTACGTTGCGGGCTGTGTAAACTGCCGCTCAAGAGAACACAACTTCAAGGAGTGCGTGCTGCCGTATAGACCGGGATTCTGTCAAATATGTGGAGCTGACGGTTACGACACGGACGACTGCGTTTACCCACACGGTGTCGAACACGAGCAGGCTCTTGGTCGATGCGCCGGATGCGGCACGGATTTGACGCTTTATTGTCCCGAGTGCCCCGATTGTAATATTCGTTACGGGGATATCGTCGATTGGCTGAGACTCAATTATGCTACTTGGCCCACATCACTAGTGCCACAGGATCATCAACATCTGATAAACGAAGGCGTCAAAACCCTGAAGAGGAAAGTCAAAGCCAAATTTGACGACCCGGAAGACTTCCCGAATCGTGTACGAGCATTCCTGATCCGAGAGAACACTCTTTTCTCCGCCCCGTCACTCGCCAACCCGGTAAATCCAACAGCAGCACAAATGACAGAAGAAAAGAAAAACCTCGCTATCCAAGCCTTGTGCTCTCCACAAAACAACGCCACACTGGACGAAATAATGCAACAAAGGCCAGAGATGCTCAACGGCGAAGAACTTCGCATCATCGTCCCGACAAAATACAAGAAGTCAAACTGAAACGAACTGTAAAATTAGCACCACCCGTTCGACTCGCTATAAAATTCCATTCTGCTTGTTCCTTAAAAAAAAAAAAAAAAAAAAAAAAAAAGGATTATATGTGAATCTCGTCGTGTTTGGTTTGTCAAAGGACAGAAAAAAAAAAAAAAAAATGAAAAATTTAATTTTGTTTTGTTTATGTACGAGCACATACTAAGTGCAAAATTAATTTTGTTTTGTTTCACGCGAGATTACATACCAAATGTAAGATTAATTTTGACTACCTCTAAGGACATTATAACTGTGAACCATGAGAATGTTCGATTAATTATTATTTGTGTGATAGATCATAATTATTTCCTGATATCGCCTTACTTCCCCTCCTAACGAAGTTGTGAAATCATTGAAACTCCACCTGACGAAGTTATATCGTCGGAGAAATTAAACAAGAACTGCGAGTTCGCGGTTTTCCTGGACAACTCAATTCTCACGTCAGGAACAATTACTTCTCGATAATGACGTCAAGGTTCGAGGGAGGAGAGTGTGACAGGAAATAGAAAACTAACATATATTCCTCGACGTCATTGCGCGTTTCACTCCTCGAGCGCTAGCGTAGGGATATGTTTAAGACAAAAATTTTCACTAAGATCTGTCAACCGAACTGTACCGACCTGTACAATTCCAAAACCATCGCGAAATATCGACGACACGGGGAATTCGAGCAACGCGGTATAACCCCCACGGGCTCGACAAAGACCGCCCATAACGACGCGCCGCGCGTGCGCCAGAATATCGACCGCACGCTCACCAGTTATCGATCAAAATCTTCACTTGTTCGCCGTCTTGTAGAGCGGCAGGTCAGCCCTCGAGGAGTCGTCAATATTTCGTCAAGGAAAACCGTTCGTGAGACAACTAACGCTGCGTTCGGCGTAAAATTTGTGAGTTAAAATATAATAAATCGTATTTCTTGTTTATATTCAGTGATTTCACACAATTTCGGGTCCCCAATTCTACCCTCCTTGTTTTGTCTCAAGCTTCTTTAGCCGGCAATAGTATTTATTAAAATAAACTAAATTTTGTCAGTTTAGTAAAACTGACTGGCGTCCAACAACGATTTAAGAAATAAAGCAAGAAGAGTCAAAAGAGCCCCGGCAGCCACTGACCCCGGCCGCGCCGGGTGGAATGTTAAATAAATAAAAAACATTCGGTCTCAGTTAATTCGTTGAGGGAGGCTGCGTTGCCGGCGATTGTTGTGCAGGGGGTTGCTGTTGTGCTGTCGGGGTCGGTGCTGTGCTTGGGGGTTATTTTGTCGAGTACGCTAAGCTGGCGTGAGCAGGTGTTGCGTGTTTCGGGGAAGATAAATTCGATTGTGTATCGCCTTAAGTCGTGTCGTGGCCGGTTGCCGGGAGACGTTCGGAGGTTGTTGGTCAGGTCGCTCGTACTGCCGCATACTGATTATTGCAGTCTCTTGCTGACGGACATCACGGTTGAGTTGGAGTTGAAGCTGCAGACGGCCTTAAATCGTGGTATGCGCTTCATATATGGGGTGCGGCGGGATGAGCACATCACTCCGTATTATCGGAGGCTGGGGTGGCTCAAGGTCGCGGATCGTCGGGAGTATTTGTTAGGCTCTTTTGTTTATGCGTGCCGGATGTATCGCGGCCCGAGGTATTTGTTCGATCGCATCTCGAGGCCGGTTCCAGCTACCACGCACGATACGCGACGGCAGCAGGATGCGTTGAGCTGCATGGTCCCACTTTTTCGCACGGAAACTTTCCGCAGGTCCTTCGTGGTGGCGGCCTGCACTCTCTGGAATTCGCTCCCGGAGGAGGTCAGGCAGCTGGAGTCGCTGGCGAGCTTTAAGGTGGCGTTTAGGGAGGTTTTGCGTTCGCGTCTACCCTACTGATAAGCGGTGAGGGGTGTTGCGTGCGGTTTTTTTTTGCTTTTTGCTTTTTTGCTTTTTCTTTCTTTCTTTTTCTGGTTTTATTTTTATTTTTTAGCTTTATTTTTTATTTTATTTTTATTTTTTATTTTATTTTTATTTTTTATTTTTATTTTTATTTTGCGCTCGCGTTTTCCTAGTTTTAGTTGTAGTTTTTAGGTTTAGTTTCTAGTCTTAGTTTTAGTTTATTATTTTGTATTTTTTCTTTGCCTGTTGTAATATGCCTGTTTGTTGCGAGCACGGTGCGCTTAGGGGACGTTTGTCCTAGAGCACGAAATATCTCCCTCTCTCCCTCTCTCCCTCTCTCCCTCTCCCTCTCCCTCTCTCCCTCTCTCCCTCTCTCCCTCTCCCTCTCCCTCTCTCCCTCCGCTAGGCTACCAGCACTGGTAGCCTAGCGGTAACGCGCTAGGTACAGTGACTGGGAGGCTCGGGTTCGATTCCCGCTGAGGGCAAAAATGTTTTTCTCGAGCAGCAGCGCGCCGGGTATACAGTGTATACTGCCGTAAGTCACGCCATGCTGTCCGAGTAAACATTGGAGCTCTGGGGGTCAGCCTGTAGCCGGCTACACTCGGCGTAGGTTTTACTGTGGAAGTTCCGCGGTAGCCGCGATACGGTACGGACGTGTTTCTCGCGCTCCGTGTGTTTACCTTTTGCCTCACTCTCCCAGCTATAATAGTAGTAGTAATAGTGCTGTGCTTGGTTTGCCTGCTTTGCTTTGTCTCCCCGCTTGTGCCTAAAATATTCGCCGCGGAACACTTTTCTCTGCTTGCGCACTATTCCCGCTATCACTGCCTGAGCTTCCTACGCTTTTTCGCCGACGTCGACGATGGAGCGGCCGGACGATCCCGGCGGCGGAGGATTCTCTCCTCCGAGAACGACACCGCGTTATCAGAACTTGATCCGCTCGAACGACGATATCTCAGACGACACTTCGGACACGGAATCCCAGATAAGTGACGATGGAACGGAAATGGAAACTAATCACGGAACAGGCATCGAAACAACCGATAACTCGCAACAGCATGAAGTCCCTGCTTCACTCCCAAACGCCTCTGTCTCCAATATACCCGATCCTACCACCGCAAGCCTTCCCCCTGACGATTCCTTGGACACTTGGACGGTTCACACAAATTAAAAAAAATGCAGCAGCCATAAGCGCCCACCCGATAACAGTAAAAATGATACGAGCGCACTAATGTCTCCTCGCAAAATTCCCAAGCAGCTAACCACTAACAAAGACCAAGACTCTCAACACGACGGCTCTAGCGCTTCGAATTCAAGAGAAAAAAATGTAAACAACTCCGGCGGCAGCCCGAGTGACGCTCTCACTCAAATTCCCGAAGACGCGCTTCGCAACCGATACACAAGCGGCAACAGGGGTCCCTACTTCGTTACCGTAGCACCCGTACACACCAACGCGAAACCTATTCACCCGGTTACGACGGGAAAAATACTAGTTCAAATCATTCCGACTGAAATCATCGCGATCAAAAAGTCCGGAAGGCACAGGCTGTCAATCGAGCTTAACTCGAGAGGCGCTGCCAACAAACTTGTTGACAATCCTTTCCTACGTGAACGTCAGCTCATGGCATTCATCCCAACGTTCAGAACTAGCAGACAAGGAGTTATCAGGGGTATCCCCACCGACCTCACCGACGACGAAATCCTGGCTGGCATCGAATCGCAGATACGAGTCACGAGCATACGACGACTAAACCGCAGAATCACGAATGAAGGAAAGAGCGAGCTTATCCCTTCCCAGAGTATCGTGCTATCTTTTGAAGGTCAAATCCTCCCCAAATTCGTCTTCGTATACAGAATTCGCCACTCCATCGACCCATATGTATCGCGAGTCTCGCTGTGCTACTCGTGCTACCGCTTTCGGCATTCTAAGCAACAATGCAAGAGCCGCGCTCGGTGCAGCCACTGCGGCGAACCGGACCACTCGCGGGAAGCCTGTCCCAACTCCACTCTCACGGCGATATGCGCCAATTGTAAAGGCCCTCACGAGGCGAAAGATCCAAATTGCCCAGAATTTGTGAAACAAAAGCAAATCAAAACCCTCGCCGCTACACAAAACATCCCATATTTTGAGGCAAAACAGATGCTCGCAGGCCGCAACAACTCTGACAACCGTCCTCCTAACTTCGATTTCTCGAACTTCCCGCTGCTCTCCGACGTCCCCACTCCGGAAATTTTCTCACAATCCCACAAACAACCCCGTCGCCAAGACCACCAACAGAATTTTCCGAGCCAGGTTCCCCAACACCGCAAGCGCACCAACGCTTCTCAAGGCCAACCGTCGCACCTCCCAAAGAACGACCGAAGGAATCGCAACGCCAACCAATCTTCCTACAACTCCTACCCCACCGCCCACGCAGAAATACTGGCGGCTCCCAGCGGTCATTACCCTCCGTCCTCGCAACAAAATGGCTTCGCCCTACAATACGCGCAATCTCTCCCACCTGCACAAGACCTCTCGGACTTCCAGACCTTTATCAGCGAAGCAAAAGTATTTTTCGAGCTAATCTCCACCACACTTGCGCCGTTGCTTGCAGCGCTGGGCTGCTCCGACCACCTCTCCCACCTGATGAACTCCATAAACAGATTGCAAACGCGATCCAACTACCCACCCCTCACGAATTCTCAAAATGGCGAATTCAGTGAATAATAAAAAACTCCGCATCTTCCAATGGAATTCGAGGAGCGTCGCCCCTAAAAGGGACGATCTCCTCAACATCGCGCACCAATTCGACGCTCTACTTCTCTGCGAAACCTGGCTTCAGCCCGGTCAGAACTTTAACCTATATAATTTCAATGTCATTCGCTCTGACAGACTGTGCCACCGCGGCGGTGGACTAGCAATTGCCTTGAAAAAAAATATCACCTTCACTCGCATCCCAACGATATACAGCCGACCAGATATAATTGACGCTCTGGCAGTCACTATCGACACACACCTTGGGAAACTCTTATTAGTTTCGGTATACTCCCCCCCGAATATCAACGTCCCGCCCTCCGAATGGCAGAGATTCTTCGAATCAACCAGGACTTACCCGTCGGTTTTCATCGGCGGGGATTTCAACGGTCACCACCCCGACTGGGGCTGCCCTCCTCCAGCCTGTGCCAGGGGACAATCTATAATCTCATCCATAGATGACTCAGAGCTGCTCATTCTAAATGATGGTACCCCCACTCTCCTCACGTCTCCCGACGCCCGACCGTCAGCTATTGACATTTCAATTATATCACCTAACTTATATCCCTTATCCGTGTGGAACGTCCTCCCGGATGCAATGAGAAGTGACCATTTCCCTATATCCTGCTCTATCGGCCTAAGTCCCGACCGCCGCAACTTTTTCACGCACAAGCTCAACACGTCCAAAACAGATTGGAGTGAATTTACAAAGCTGATGGAAGAGAAACTCCCTATTTTCTCAAACCTACATACATCGTCACTCCCCGAGACGTATGACCACTTTATTAAAATAATCAAAGACGCTATTGCCGCGGCTTCGCCCCCTCCTCGAGACCCAAACACACCCTCCTCTCAACATACCGTCCCTCGCCCAGCACCATGGTGGAACGACACCTGCTCGAACGCGGTGCAAGAAAGACAAGAAGCGCACAACAATTTTAAAAATTACCCTACACTTTCGAACTTCATTACCTTAAAAAAAAAAATTGCTATGACCAAAAAAGTCCTTAGGCACGCGAAGCGTCAAGGCTTCCGCGACTATTGCCAAAACCTCAATAGGACAGCATCGCTGGGGGCGGTATGGAAAAAAATTAAAAATTACAAGAACCGATTTTTCGCTGATCCTGATGCTCCGTCCATAGCCGACTCTGAAAATATAAATAAAATGCGCGAATCCATCGAGAAGCTATATCCGCAAGTGAATTACACGCCGACCTTCCCCCCGGAATCATCCTTCTCCGCCAACCCCTTCCTAGAACAACCGTTTACAGAGACTGAGCTTAAATCTGCCCTCGCAGCCTGTAAAAAACGCTCCTCGCCTGGGATCGACCAAATCGACTATAATATCCTAACACGCATTCCACAGAGCTACAATAACATCCTGCTCACAATTATAAATGGCCTCCTAGAAAACGAGCAGTTTCCAGACGCGTGGCACGACTTCTTAATCTTCCTCCTTCCTAAGTCCACTCCAGGCAAATTTCGCCCTATTTCACTCGCCTCGTGCCTTCTAAAGCTCCTCGAGCGATTAATCTGCAACCGCCTCACATGGTGGGTCGAAAACCAAAAAATAATTCCCAACTCCCAATACGGGTTCAAAAAAGCAAGATCTTGTGCTGACAACCTCGCCATTATCACGTCGGAAATCTGCACCGGTTTCGCGAAAAACGAATACACCCCTTGCATTTTCGTGGACATCGAGGGTGCGTTCGATAACGTCGACCCAAACACATTGATTCTTAAACTCCGGGACATCGGGATTCCTAAAAAAATATGCAGATTTATCCACAATTTAACCACGGGCAGACGGCTTCACTTCATGGTGGGCGGGAGTCTGGTGGGCCCCAGGATTTCGTCCAAGGGCACCCCTCAGGGCTGCGTTCTCAGCCCTCTCCTGTTCAACCTTTACACCAGAGATATTCCAGACCACATTGACGGCTCCTGCGAGATCGTCCAATTCGCCGACGACATCGCAATCTTCACAAGATCGCCCAATTTACTCCAATCCCTTCAAAATCTCCAGCGAAGTATAGATATGATCTCCGACCACTTAAAAACCCTCAAACTAAATATCTCGCCACCAAAAACCCACCTGATTATTTTTACACGGAAAAAATTCAAGGCAGATACGACATTTATCTCGATCAACTCACACATAATTCGACCCTCCGACTCTATTCGCTTTCTCGGCATTATTCTAGACCATAAACTTCTATTCAACGACCACCTAAAATACTTAATTAGTAAATCTCGAAAAATCCTTATGATCATTAAGTCCCTACGAGGAACTTGGTGGGGCGCTGACCCCCAACTGCTAATTAACGTATACAGAGCTTTAATGCGGAGCACCATAGAATACGGCTGCCATACCTTCATGTCCAAAAACCACTCTCTCCTCCTCAAGCTCAATAGGGTCCAGTACCAAGCTCTGCGTCTGGCCCTCGGCCTTCGCATGTCCACTCCAATAAATACGATACTAGCAGAATCCTGTGAATACCCGCTCAACACCAGATTTCGAAAATTAACAGACCGCTTTGTTCTCAGATCTCTCGCACTGGAAAATAATACTACAGTAGACAAGCTTTACACACTCCAAGCTCAACCCGCACTCCGCAATCCACACAATTTAAGAGAAAACTTTCCCCTTCTTCATTCTTTCCTCTATCTGCAAAGATATAAGTCGCTCGTATTTACCTCCGCCACACCTCCTATTTACACATTCCCATACAACGATTCTCCCCCACACCTAACTATAGACATCGAAACGGGATTTACCATTCGAAGCTCCAAAACCCCAGCTGATGCCTTTCAAACGGTTCTAGAAACGTCGCTCGTGAACAAAACAATTTTTTACACGGACGGATCCAAAAAATCACCCGAATCGTACGTCGGCCTCGCGGTAGTTTCCCCTTCCGCAGACCTGGCCGTATCATACAAAATCTCGTGCCAAGCATCAATTTTTACTGCCGAGACAATCGCCATTCTAGAAGCGCTCAAATACATCCATTCTCACCAAATACAGAACTCGATAATCTGCACTGACTCCCTAAGTGTCGCTTCGTCCCTCAAACATCAACACTTCTCGTCCCAATCCTCCGTGTACCTTCTTCAAATTTACGATCTCGCCAAAAAACTCGCAGACTTAGAGCTGCACTCCGGCATTTGCTGGATTCCGGCTCACTGCGGAATTCCCGGTAACGAACAGGCGGACTCCCTAGCGAAGAGCGCAATTTCCACAGGAACACTCCTTAACATCCCGCTTCCTTTCTCCGACCTGTATGCCCGAGTTAACGAAAGAGCCGCAGAAGCCGTCACCCGAGCCCTCAAATTGAGAGGGACACACAAAGGCACTCACTACTTCGAGACCTTCTTCAAGTCGTTGAAAAAGCCGTAGTACCGAGACAAAAATTTAAAAAGGGAAGTCATCACAACAATAACGCGAATGCGTAGCAACCACTATAGCCTTAACGCCAGCCTAGCACGTAAAAATATAGTAGAGGACCCCTCCTGCCCTTGCGGTAACGACTCGGAGGACCTAAACCATGTATTTTGGAGCTGCGACAGATTCCGCGCTCAAAGAGCCACTCTGACTGAACAACTACAACGACTTAAAATTCTCCCCCCTTATATCTCCATAGATCCGCTAATCTCCAATCCCTCGAAACATATCGCTCAAGTCCTTTTCGATTTCCTCAAACGCTGTGAACTTCAAATCTGAGTTACCTGCACTGCTTGAACACACATCTGCGCTCCACATCGCATCTAATCTACAGAGCACCTAGCTCATCTCCGTCTTTCTGCACCCATGTGCAGAATGTTGGCCGCGTGGGAGTCACGAGAGCCCCTCTCAAGCCCGGTGCCAAATCAAGAAGAACAACAACAACAGGTTTTACTGTGGTTTCCCTACGCTCTTAGGCGAATGCGAGTGTTTCTATATGTTCCATCAAAAGTCGGTCCACAGCCGCAATTGGGCTAGTAACTGCTTCGACTACCGGGTCTCTTAGGGGCCCTAGGCCCAGAGGCTGTTTTCGAAGAAGAACCCCCTCTCCGCATCCCTATTTTCCCTATTTCCCCCTCTCTCCCTCTCCCTCTCCCTCTCTCCCTCTCTCTCATGAGAGTATTTACGGGACATGAGAGTATTTACGGGAATGTGTGCGTTTGTGTACAAATATATGCGAGTAAATGGGCCCGTGTGTGTGCTTGAGTGAGAGCGTGGGTGTGTGCGGTTGTGCGCGAGTATATAAAGGGGAGAACGAGTGGATGCGGTGCGTGCGTGCGTGCGTCCGTGCGTGAGTGAGTAAATGAACGAGTGAGTGAGTGAGTGACTGAGTGAGCGACAATTTCAACACACCGTTAAAAATCCGGTGTTAAAAACAACACCAAGACGGTGTCCATATAGGTCCACACCAATCACGGTGTTAATTAGCGGTGTTAATGCAGTCCGAAATACCGACTTTCACCTCAAAAAGTCAGAAGTGCCGTTTATCGCGAATTATCAGCGGATCGAAGCAAAAATTGAAATGCAGTCGCCAGTAATGTGAATCTCGTTAATGAATTAGTCAGAATTTTGATTTTCGAAAATAAAAATTACAGATCAATTACCCGGTAGAGGAATCTGTAATGAAAAAGTCGATTTTTTTCATCAATTTTTCGATAAAAACTGAGTAAAGCGACTAATTCATTCACGAGATAATAAAAAATCACACATGATACTTCCATTCATGCCTTTAAAGCGAAAAGTATTACAGTTTTTCGTCGATAATACAAGAAAAATTTAACGAAACGGCTGGTGTTAATTTTACACCGTAGAAAGTGTTACTATTAACACTGTAATAAGTAACACTAGGAAAAAGTCCGCACCAGCAGCGTTTGACACCGTAGATTTTTAACAGTGCAGATCATTCGGTAAAGCACATCACTTTTACGTAATGAAAAATTACAGGACGAGCGTATATTAGTTGACGAGGACGCGCGGGATCCACCACCACCGGGCGATACCGATTTTTTTTCTGGCGATGGGCAACATCCGGAGCAGTGGTGTCCTACCATGAGGACCAATCGCCCACCACTGCACGGATGGTACCCGGTTCCACCTCCGGGTATCTACCCGCCACCGATGGGGTCAGCGTTCCTACCACCAGGTGGTTGGAACCAGGGTGGTATGCCACCCTGGTTCCAACCTCCCGCGGCGTTCATCCACGGAACACCCGAAAATCCGCACGCGGGTCCAGCTATGGGCGATGGTGATGCCCCGTCACAGGCACGAACGCCAACGCCAGATGTAGGGAGCCGTCGTAACACGGGTAAGATTTTTTCTTAATAAGACAATGGTTTTTAAAAATGCAACAGTACTTTAAGATACTAGTGCGATAATAGTATATTACGGTACGAGTGCGACTAAACTTTTTCGAGACGAGTGTGAGTTTGCAGCCTGAGCCGACGGCGAGCGCTGCAATCTCACGAGTTAAGGTAGTCCTTGCGCATTGTGTCGAGTTCGCATAAGTTTTCGAAAAATGGGATGGAATTGCAAACACTCTATATAATATAAAAATCTGAACAAAATCATGCATATTAAACATGTTCAAGACATTCATTCTGTATAATAATAATACCGAAATGTTATTAACAAATTAATGAAAAATAAAATTCATCAACTAATCTTTCGACACCCTACTTTTTTTGTTTTAACGAAAATGATTCGTTCATTTTTCTGAACATGTATGAATTTTTTTAATTTTTCAATTTAATTTGAATTTTGCGATTTTTCTCCATGTAAAGAACGAAAATTTCAAAGTGAATAGAAAAATTTGAAAAAATTCATACGTATTCAGAAAAATAAACGAATCATTTTCATTAAAACAAAAAAAAAGTAGGGTGTCGAAAGATTGGTTGATGAATTTTATTTTTCATTAATTTGTTCATAACATTTTGGAATGATTGCTATGCAAAATTAATCTTTTCAACGCCTTCAATATTTATGTTTTTTTTAGATTTTTGTATTATCGATAAGTATATGCAATTTCCTCTCATTTTTCGAAAATTTATGCGAACTCGACACAATGCGCAAGGACCACCTTATTAAAACGTTTATCGCACGAGTATCGTACGAAATTTAATTTCACAAGGTGTGAAAATGTGATTTTATGCACTGAAACATTTTTATGTCTGAAACTTGTTTGTTTTCAGGAAAAAAACGTCCTAAAAAGCGTGGTGGTCGCTGGGTGAGAGAGCGGCGAAGACAGGCAGCCGAAAGTGGGCGGATCGCCACATTCATCCGGCAACTTGCGTTGGGTGAACGGAAAATGTAGGCGTAAAAAATAAAACGCAGTTACATCTCATTTTGATGATTGTATTTTTTTCTCGCCCTCGTACCCACCGTTCCTCCCAAATTAAAGGATCGTCACAGTGTGACCCTCCGAAAAATCAATGATTTTCGCGAATTTTTTTTATTAAGTTGTAATGAACTAATTGGTCTGGTTTTTTAAAAATAAATAAGTACATTCTTGAAGAATACAAAATGATTTTTTTTATGTGCATTTTTTAATGTATACTAATGATATAAATTGTTTAAATAGTTCGTGTAAAAAAAAGGTCCTGCATTATGTCCACGATTGCGGACGCAATTTTGATCTGAACCAAAAATTTCATAAAGATTATTAATCTGTAGGAAATTCGCTATCGCGCTACGGGAGCTTTTTTTTTGAAATTTGACAAAATGGCGGCGGTTTGAACGAAAATTATCGAATTTAGCCCTTTTTTTCGACAGTTTTTCGTAAAAAAAATAGGAAGATTTAATAAAAAATAAAAAAAGCTTCCATAGCGCGATAGAGAATGACGTTAGAAATGTTCTCTCAAAATTTGAAATCGATATCGTCATAACTCTTCATTTGAGAGTGGACACCGTTTTGAAAAACAACATTCCGAGAAAAACGCGTTTAAGTTTGCACACGCCACTGTCACGCTGCGATCCCTTTCTCTAAGAAAGGCTGTAGCGACCGAAATAATTCGAATTTCGATAAAAAGAATTTAACAGAATGTTTATAACCGTGTATACTATCCGATAATGAAAAGAAAAAAAATCGATTTTTTTTTATTTCACACTGTGACGATCCCTTAAGCTCGAGCACGTTGTGCTCAGGGAAGCACAGTTAGTGTCATTGCGGGGAATATACACCGGTGTGCGAAATGGACAATTGTTTGTAACAAATGAGTGGAAAACCACTCGTTATTCAAAATCGAAATAAATAATGAGTGGAAAACAATTCATCATTTATTTCAAGTTTAAATGACGAGTGGAAAACCATTAATAATTTATTTGGAGTTTAAATAACGAGTGGTTTTCCACTTATCATTTGAAATCGAAAGGATAATGAGTGTAAATTCATTCATTATTTAAAATTGAAAAAAATTATGAGTGGAGAAAAAATGATAATTTAATATCAAAATAATGCTGAGTGGAAAACCACTCATTATTTATACTTAAAAATATTAAAAGTGAAATACCACTCACAATTTCAAGTCAGAAAGATAATGAGTGGTTCTCCACTCATTATTTGTAGCAAAAATAAATAATGAGTGGAAAATCATTCAGTATTTCAATCGTGTATTTAAATGCTTTTTCATTCGAATGTGCCCATCCCTGCATAGAAGTATGTCTCAAATGGGTGTATTTCACAAATTTATAACTGTAGGGTTTGAAATGCTTCCTGTTAGGACGCATGGAAATGGTAATCAAGAAGTATGCACCATATACGATCTTATTATTATCTAGGTGTAGAAGTATTCAGTACTATCCTTTTTATAGACGAAGAAAGCTAAGCTTTCCATAAGGTAAGCTAGAACTATCTCACTATTAGCTGCCAACAACCAGTTGTGCATATGTGCATAGGGTCCATTTGACAATATTTTTGTGAACCATTAAAAGTTGTCTACAATTAGTTGACTTGTAGATCGCTATGCAGAGCCACGAAATTTTCGTTGTTCAGAGAGTGTTCTAATAGCACCCTATTATCGCACTAGAAAATCAAACCCGCTGCTAGTATACTAATAATTTCTAGTATTTGTCGGCATCTATACTCCGACTTTCAGTGAAGCTACCTTTGGCTATTATTTAGATATATATTTTTACCCCAGAATATTTTTTCTTATTTTCGAGTTTTCAACCGAACCGGCAGCGACCAGTCTGCGCCAAACGTTCTTTTGGGATGGACGTACGAATATAATAACTCGGTAGTTTTGAATTCGTCTGTTGCGGTAGTGTGGATTCCGAGGTGATATGGCGGAAAAAAAGCTCGAAAAAGAGTGATTGCGTCAACATATAAGAAATTTGATGACTTGAGCCGTCGGCAAAAGCTGCGTCGCTTAAAGCAGACGCTGTCGAATCAGCCGTGCGTGTTGCAAACCGCTAATCAAGAAACGTGTAACAGTGCGCATAGCAGTAGTAGTGATGTAATTCCGCCAAACGATGGCGATACCTGTGACTCAGGTGAAGTTTTGCGTACTGAAGGTGAATTGGACATCGACCCGCAATTCGCCGTCAACAGAGCACCACAGGATGCATCAGAGCGGGCCGAACCTGACGCCGACGATCAAGAAGAAATATCGTCGGAAGATGTATCCACGGACGAGAGTGAAAGCGAAGAACACGTTGATGAAAAAGAAAGTGTTCCGTTGGCAGGTAAATTGGCAGATGCCTGTGTGAGGACGGAAATGACGCACGCGCAGATAAACGCCGTGTTAGCTATTCTGCAAGAGCATGAATGTCACACTCGTACTTTGCCAATAGATGCGAGGACACTTTTAGGAACACCACGAAAATCCGCCGCGAGTAGAATCGTAGAACCGGGACGGTATTTGCATATTGGTATTGCAAACCAAGTCAAAGACAAATTGGTTTGCTTTCCTCAGGATATAGAGATCCCGCTGATTCTGTGGACAGATCTAAGCGCAGACGGCGCGCAGGCTGACAAAAGCACGCAAAGCGAAATCTGGGCGATACAGTTTCGTCTGAAGAACATTCCCGATAATCGACCAATGGTAGCGGGAATTTACAAGGGACCTCATAAACCGGCAGATTGTGCCGACTTCTTTTCAGAATTCAATCAAGAATTGTTACAGCTATTAGAAAACGGACTTGAATTTCGTGGAAAATTAATTCGTTTTAAATTAAATTGTTTTATCGCTGACACTCCTGCACGCGCGTGGTGTTTGAATATCGCTGGACATACGGGGTATAATAGCTGTCATCAATGTGAGATCCCTAGACAGAAGCACAAAGGTGACAACACGACGGTTTTTCACGGGGCTGATTACCCTATACGAACCGACGAAAAATTCCGAAACATGTGTCACTATCCCGAACATCAACGTTCTCTCGATCCTCTGCCTTTAGGCCCTGTAAGTCAATTTCCTAGGGATTAAATGCACTTGGTATGTTTGGGAATCATGAAGAAAATACTCGAGGCTATGGTTGATGGTAAATTCCACCCTAGGAAATTGACGGACTTAGTTTTATCGCGAATTAAAGAACGCTTGAACATTGTGAAAAAAATATACACCGAGTGAATTTGCGCGACGGCCGAGACGCTTAAACGAATTTCGGAAGTTTAAAGCAACGGAACTTCGACAATTACTGTTGTACACACTGCCAAGTGTCTTGATTGATTTATACGGCGAAGATAGCAATGTATTTGTCCATTTTCTGAAGCTTCACCACGCCATGCGCATCTTAGTCAGTGCGGACGAGAGATCCGGAAGCGAGATTGATACAGCTGCCGAAATGTTAAAACAATTTTCTTCCGAAGGTGTTAGCATCTATGGCCGAAGCTTTCTAACCCACAATGTTCACGGTCTGTTACATTTAACGGATGACGTACGTAAATTTGGACCACTCGACGATTTCTCGAGTTTTCCCTTCGAGAACAGCATGACGTATTTCCGGAAGACAATTCGGAAACCACATCTAGCATTGCAGCAGATAAGTAACAGGATAGCCGAGAGAAGGCAAAACGAACTAAAAAAACCTTTTAAACAACGCTGCTGTATCCGGCCGTACAAACGGAAGAACAATGGACCGCTAGTTGTCGAGAGGGAGAATATAGAGCAATTTTCAAACATTCATGTGCACGGAATTACGTACAGCATAACTCGCAAAAATAATTGCTGCATATTGAAAAGTGGTGATGTCTGTATTATCAAAAACAACATTCGCATAAACAATGAAGAGTGCCACTGCATCGTGAAACGTTTCACACAAGTAGTAGGATTATATGCGATAAATGGTGTAGATTCTCGAGCAGTACAAGTGTACGAAGGTGTATAAGTGCCGAAACCTAGATACAAATCTTATTGAAATACCTATAGCCGAAATAAAATGTAAAGGATATCGAATGCCATTTTGGAATAACGCCGAACGATTTCCTATACCGAATACATGGGTAATCGTGGGAATGCAAAAGAAGTAGTCGTTTCCAGGTAAGAGCATATTTGATTGTTCATTTACCAACGTCACACTGAAGCTTTTTCGGCACGATGGGAAATATATCAGTAAATGCTGTAAGAATTGAATTCGTGTTAGAATCAAGCGAATGAAGCAAATCTATGATTTTTTTATAAAAAAAAAATATATATTCGTTCGTAAAAAACCGCGAATAAATGTATAAAAAATATCAGAGAAGTCTTCTGAAAAGTTCTTAAACGACTATTGAAACCCATTTATAAATTATTATTCGGTATTGTTATTATTGACAATTTACTATTTTTTTTACTATTAACTGTTTTTAGAAGACATTTTTTACGATGTTCTTGTCAAACCGTTATTTAAAACTAATTTATTAATAACTTGATACATTAAAAATAGAGCATTCTGGGGAAAGATATTGGTTGTTACGGCAGGCTGTCTTATTTTCAGGCGTTGGAAGGTTTGACGGTTGGTACGACGATGCCGCTGCGTGCCAACCGCCAAACGCCGAAGACTTCGTGTAGTCCGCGCCGCGGTCCCCCGAGTCATGCGGTTGAGCCCGGGGCCCCCGCTACATCGCCTTGCTCGGGCGACCGCAGCGCCACTGCCCGCGCACTACAGTGGCCGCGCAACCTAGCACGCCGTGCCAACTGCAGCGCGACTGTACACGCGTTGTTCATTGTTTGTTCGTGCTTGTATCCGACGCTCTGCGCTCTTCAATACAGTGTCGGTGTCGCTTCTATTACGAGTCGTAAGTGCGTATCTGAATAACCCGTCGAGATGTCTTACGGACAGGATCCGCTCAACATGTCCTGGGGTGCACTGATTATGCCACCCGACGACAATGGGTCGACAGGACCATTAGATCCCTATACCGGGCTTCCCGCACATAACGACAAGTTGACCGAGTTGCGACAGGCTTCGACGGGCTTCGCTTCCACGCTGGATCGGACGGTTGCCCACGGGATCCTCGCACAACTAAAGTAAGTTTTTACACGATTAAAATACGAAGCTACGTGGAATCATTATGTATTAGCGTGCTTCGCACATTAGGGAAAAATCAACAAAAATGTTGTTTTAAATAGGCCGTATACAAAAATCGCCTACATCGTTTATGTACGGCATTGTCAATATTCAATTAATATTAAACAAATAAAAAAATGTGTAGTTGCACTTTTTTTTAATCGGTGACGCACCCTATGAACTCGGCTGCTACGAAATATTTGCATGTCGTTCCCTCACACTCACTACACGCACGCGTTTGCCGCGTTTGTGTGACGTGACGCTGTTTGTGTGCCGTGACGATCTTTCTTACACTTACGGCGGCTCAATTGGTATTGTATTTACAAAGTAGCCAACAACATTACAAATCACAGAGTGACTCTTCCAGCAAGTGCCCGTAATTTTTTTAAGCTCAGAGAAAACATCGGTTTTATTAGATAATAAAAAACTGGTGCAATAATTTGTTGACATTGATATTACCCAATTTTTTTATAGTATGTTTAAATGTTGTTAATTTTTTACATTGATCACAGAATCATTAAATTACATCAAAGTGACTCTCGAAAAACAGGGCGAGCAGATCGATGTTATAGCGGCAAATCAAAATAACAAAAATCCTGATGAAGAGGACATCAGCGAAAGCGCGAGGTCGCTGGGGTTTCCAATCATGGCGAAAGAAGATTTTGAACGCCTGGATCGTGACAAGGATGCGTTGTCGTCGTTGGTACGTAATAACTACATATGTAATAATAATAACAAAATATCGTTTTTTCAATTCGTATTTTTCTACTTTGCCACACAAAAAAAATCTTAAAAAATCGTCTTCGTGAAATAAAAAGTTTCACACATGTTTCAAAAAATTTATTTTTTCTTAACTATTGTAGAAGAACTACCTCTTGGGGCTTGGCGGTTTGGATCTGCAGACAGCACTGCGAGGGCTTCTGAGGGCAACGATGACGGACCAATTCGTGGCGCAGTTTGTGACTTGGAGCCAAGGAGATGAGTCGAGCGGGAAAATTCACTTTCAAGACACGAATGTGAATCTTACTTTTTTTTGGTAAGCCCCTATTTATTTATATGTACATTCATCGTTAATCAATTTTGTACTAATATAATTAGTGAAAAAACATTGCTTAACAAATCTTCTCGTTTTTCTGTGCAGCTGCGTGTCGCAAAATGAAGCGTCTGAAGAACCCCGATGCCGACGAATACGAAAAAAATATGAAGAAAAATATAAAAAATGCGATTCAACGCCATTACATGGCGTCGAGGCCTTACCGCGAGAAGTCAACTTCTATTCGAAAGAAGAAGATAGCCGAAACAGCCGAGGAACGAAAAAAACGCTATGACGAAGCCTAAGGCGAATACCGCCGACCATACGACGAACAGCATGCCATTTTTTATTTCTTCTTTCTTACATCCATATAACACTAATATCATCGGGTTTTTTTTAATAATAAGCGTTGTTTCTTCAAATAAATAATACGAGTTCTGTCTTGAATGAAAGTATTCGCGTCCTCTCGTCCAATCTTTATCACGCGAATCGCGTAAATTCTCAAAAAACGGAGACACCGGAGGAGTTACGTCGTCGGCTCGAACGAGAGAGAATAAGTGGTGTGAAGCCGGCTGCGAGGACATCACGAAAGGGCCCATTTGTGACAAAATATCGTTCTACTCTTGAGCGTCCATTTATACGCTTGTGATGTCCAAAAAAGCATTCGTTGTTGAATGCTAGTATTAGATCAATAGTAGAGCACAATATTAGAGTACTTTAATCTGTCAAGTGTGAACATCTTTAAGAGAATCAGTACTAGGTAACATGTAGAATTTCACTACTAGGGTGCATTATGCAGTATAAACTTATACCGCAAAATATAAGTTCACATAATGTGATATAAATGTATACCACATAATGCACCCTAACGATAAGATTCTACATGCTGCCTAGCACTGACTTGCTTAAAGGTGATCGACACTTGACAGATTAAAGTACTCTAATATTGGGCTCTACTATTGATCTAATACTAACATTCAACAACGAATGCTTTTTCGGACATCATAAGCGTATAAATGGACGCTCAAGAGTAGGACGATATTTTTTCACAAATGGGCCCTTTCGTGTTGTCTGGGAAGGAAGACCTGAAGGCATCGGCAGCTGAGTTGGTATACGGAATGCCTCTCAGAATTCCGGGCGAATTTTTCACGAACGACGAAAGGCCGACGAATCCACAGGAGTTTGCTGAAAAGCTGAGGGAACACATGCAGAAACTGCGCCCAACTCCCGCCGCGCGCCACACGAAAAGTAATATTTTTATACACAAGGATCTACGCACATGCTCACACGTATAGCTACGCGACGACGTCGTCCGTCCGCCACTCTCTGCGCCTTTCGTGGGACCATACGTAGTCATCGAAAGAAAAGGCGAAAGGGTGTTTACGATCAAAGTCAACGGAAAGAACATCAACGTCTCAACGGAACGTTTAAAACCAGCGTATGGCATCAACAAGGACGCGGCTGAAGACTCCAGTACTCCTCGAGCACCCCAGAGAGTACCGACGAATAAACGCCAAGGAAACAGAGCAAATTTCGTGACGCGATCACTCGGGGGGGAGTACTGCGGAGGCTCAGCCGCACTTTCGAATTCGCCGCGCTGCCCCGAGCAACGACGAGGGCGCTGAGGAGCGGCCAATAAGGGCGACGCGACACAACCGCCTCAGCTGTGGCGGTTTTGCGGCGATCTTCTTCTCTCTCTCGACGGGCTACGACGCGTGTCATTTTGTACTGGCGAAACTTAACCAAAACGTAATAAGTTTTAATAATAAATTTTATGTGGAATATCAGTGCGGTGCCTACAGGTTTCTCTCACCTCCCGCGCTCTCGCGAAAGCGAACAACTCCACACTTTCATGCTACTTACGGAATGATGTCGTAAAAGCGTATCAATTGTAGCTCCTCTTCCGTGGGATATTTTACCACCTCGTATTTATCCATTTTTTCGCCGATTTCTATGCGATTTGACAGATTTGACACACTGCTTCAGTCTTATGTTTTTAAAACATATGTGTCGCGAATTATTTATTTGCTCGCAAATGTCAAACAAAATCTTGTCTCAGCTGTCAAAGAAAATATTAAAAATCTTCATTATGAATACCTATGAGGATATAATGTATACTACGGAAGAAGAGCTCAGAGAAATACATTTCTACGATCGAGTGCCGTACGTTAATGAACATGAACTTCATTTTATTCTGATGATTATTATTATATATAAGCATATATTTGGTGATAGTAACCCTCTATTCCAAAATCGATTTTGGGCGTATCGTTGGATTCGTGAACGCCATTCGCCCAATTACTATTGAGAGTTCAACCCAAAAGTATATATCTTGGCCTATCAGTACCAACAGAGGAATCGTTTGTAATGTGCTGGTGTACAACGACAAAATCGAAAAATTTATAGAATTTTTCAAGCTCGACAGAGTAAGACAAATTTGTGAGTACGTTTTTCATAAACATTTCGATTCATATATTTAAATTTCAGACTCTACTGATAAAAAACTCCGTCGCTATTCCGCCTGTAGAAGCGTACCGAAACGGTTTGTCGTACCATGCGACATTCGACATCGTTCTTGACTGGCAGAGCACAATTTATAATTTTTGTTTTGTGTGAGATACCAGCGATATTAAAGTTACGTTTATAAGGAAATACATTTTAAAAAATACTTCTGGATTTTTGTTTGTTTTTCTGTCTCATGCAATTAGCTTCACTAATTGCATGAGACAGCCGTCTCAAATTAATTAACTATAGTAAAAAAGGGAGTATCAGTCTGAGAATAGGACGCCTGATCGCCGTCGATTGTATTCACGTTTCTCGATTTTAATGTATCTCCCCTTTCTTTGCCCTCGTCTGACGCTCCGCCGACTATCATGATTCCGCTCTCGAACGCCGCACAACTCAATTCCATTTCTCAAACTTTTATTCCTCAAATCTTTCTTTCTTACAATAAAAATCCCTTCACTCTGTATTAATTATTACGATTATTTAATTAATCCGTGTAACAGTCGTAGCGTCGATTGTGTCGTAAGGCGACGCGGGTGTCGTTGGTGATTGTCACTCGTTGACTCCTCGGGTGAAGGGCGCGGAGGGCACGCGACACTACGGATCCGCGGATGAACAGCAGTCTCGGCGGCTTGGACGCCGTCGTGAAAATACTCGAGGATGTTGATGAGTCGCTGCTCTGTCAGTGGACCACCGAAGGGAACGTCGACGACGGCGGACAGAGAAGCAGCGCGAGGAGCTGCGAACGCCGCTAGTCGCGATCGAAAACATGCCCCGTGTAGCCGAGATTATGCGGTATATCGATATCGATACCGGTGCAGGTGGTCATGTGGGACCTGGCAGTATTTGACGAGAAACAACTGGGTCGACACGGATGGCTCGCCGATGGCGATGCCGTTTGTCGACCAGCTGTTCCAGTCGAGAATAGCGCATTTGCAGCCAGCGTCGCTCGTGTTCTTGAAGATCATATTGAGGGACGCTATCATCTCTTCTCGAGGAACCGCGTGAGCTGCGGCAGCCCGCGAATTGCGCACCTTCGAAGCCGCGGCTTGCGCGATTCTCCAGTACCAGAAACGATTCCGGTGGCTCGGGACTGTCCTCGGTGCCACCGGCGGCCTTGTAGTGCGCGTATATGCACGCCGGTATCGGCGAGTCGATACTGTTCTCCGGTGAAATAGCTGACGCTATTGGAAAGCCTCCAAATCCAGGACGACCTGTTGATAATAAGAAAAGCCTTTCTTCCGATTTTACGTCGATCATCTACTGCTTTGATCTTCGCTCAAAATAGAATACTGAATCCGTTTCACTCCCAAAAAAAATTTCAGTGCCGAGGATATTGAGACGGAAAACGGAGAGAAGAAAAAAGAAAATTAAACAAGCAACCCGGTCGCCCCTACGGGGCGCCGGGTTATTGTTGGAGGGCTTCGCCCCCCAAACCCCCATTGGGGGGCTCCGCCCCCAAACCCCCCGAAAATGACCCTGCGGCAAAAATGTCCCTTCGGGACATTTTTCCCTGGTGTCATTTTAAGGCACTCACGCGGTCGTCGCGCTCCGCAGGGGGTCGTTTGGACGTCGCGCTTCGCGCTCCGCACAGCGCCGGTCGGACATCGCGCTCCGCACGATGCCGTTCGAAAGTCGCGCTTCGCGCTCTACACGGTGGCGTTCGGACGTCGCGCTTCGCGCTCCGCACCGTGCCGTCCGGACGTCGCGCTTTGCGCTCTGCACGATGCCATCCGGACGTCGCACTTCGCGCTCCGTACGGTACCGTTCGAAGGTCGCGTTTCGCGCTGTGCACGATGCGGTTCGGACTAGAGACGTGAGCGGTATACATGACCAGTAATTTTACGATTAAAAAACGGTATGTGACCGGTGTTAAATTCACGACATCGGTAATAAAGTCATATAGTCTCTTAGTGATTAAGAATTCTCGTCAAGATACGGTGAATTTACGAAACAACGTTGCTGTAATTTTACCAAAAAATTCGTTACCGGTTATTTCACAACTATATAGACGCAGTTTTCCATTTTTTATGGTGAATTCACCAATAAAAATTTGTAACCGGTCAAACTTACGAGCATTTTTCGTGACCGTATTTTCACAACACAAAGATTGTAGAAAAAAAAATGTGGATAAAAGACGGTAAAGGTACGGTAGTTTCATTCTTATTTTACCAAAAATAAAAATACCGGTATTTTCATATCTATATAATTCTGTGATGTTCAATGTCGGTCATTTAAAAAAAATAAAAAGTCATTCGAATCAATAGAAAATGACCCATAAAATGGTCAATAGAAAATGTGGAGTATAAATTTATCGCGTTCAAAACGCAGGCAGCGAGGCCACAAGAAATTACCAATTACAACGAGGACCCAAGGCCCTAGGATGTTGAGTTATCGGTCGGTATAGTAGTGATGATAAAATAACGACGGTTGATATTCGATTTTTTTTAGTCGATGTTTCATAAAAAAAACAACACCGAACGTCGATTAATCGACGAAGATCGGAAACATGTGGACAAAGATTTATGGTCGGTAAAGCAGGTATTTTTGTCAAAAACGCTATCCGGTGTTTTTCTAATGCACTTTCGTCGGCACCGTCGCGGGTATTTCGGCTACGTCGCCATGTTGTTTACAATCGCGTAAATAGAAGGAAGTTGAAGAACAGCCTAAAAAAAAGGAGTCTTACAAATCGGTTCAGAAATACCTGCATTACCAACCATAAACGTTTGTCCACATGTTTTCATCCGTCTCTGTCGACTGGAATTTTATTTGATTAGTTTCTCTCGAAAACTAAGGATCTCCAAATGTTTTAATTACGTTATTCGTTCCGCCAAACGATTCCGCATCGAATGAGCCCTATTAGAGTCGATTTAAATTTTTAAAAAATGTTTGGCTAACTTTGGGACTTTTTTAGTTTTTTAATTATTGTAATTAAACAATTGATTTCCAAACGATGAAATTGATCTACCAATCATCACCAAACGTCCACCAATCGACTAGTATTTTTTATTTATTTTTTTACCGACCGTAAACCTTTGTCCACATGTTTTCATCCGGCTCTGTCGACTGGAATTTCATTGTATTAGTTTCTCTCGAAAACTAAGGATCTCCAAATGTTTTAATTGCGTTATTCGTAACCGCCAAACGATTCCGCATTGAATGAGCCCTATTAGAGTCGATTTGAATAAAAAAAAAATGTTTGGCTAACTTTGGGACTTTATTAGTTTTTTAATTATTGTAATTAAACAATTGATCTCAAAACGATGAAATTGATTTACCAGTCATCACCAAACGACCACCAATCGACCAGTATTTTTTTTAAATTTTTTTCCTTAAAGTTGTACGGTCAACTTTATAGAGCTTTGGAAACGGTCACGTACCGTATTTTTACGGTAAAAATACCGTAACATTACCGGTCACATTTACTGCTTACATCTCTAATATCAAGAGACGCGGTAGCGTCTCGACGCCAAGATAAAAAAAAACTTGTATGCTTCACGACCGAGACGCTACCGCACTCTTATTTACAGCAAGCTCGCGTTTTTTTCGTCTGCTACGAAATCTAACTCGAATTATCTCAGTCAAAACTTCGCGGATGCTAAATGTGTCAGGTCCAATATTTTTTATTTTTTTTTCTCTTTCTAATGAGCCCCGTTTCAATAAAATCGATGCCCGCAATGCTAATATCTGGCCACTTGAAATTCAGAATCTGTCAAAAATTTTTCGTCCGCACTCACACATCGGCACGAAAATGTCCCCTCGCATATACGTGCATGGCGCGTTACCTCCTCACTCACATCTCGTCTTTAACTCTAATATTCTTAAGCAACACGTCACGGACGCAAAATGTATCAGCGCCAATATTTTTTATTTATTTTTCTCTTTTTAATGAGACCTGTTTCGATAAAATCGGTGCCGGCAATGCTGATATCTGGGAGTATTTGCGATTTGTCCCCACTCACACAACTGCACCGATTTGTCCCCTCGCATATACGTGCAGAGAGTCGCACGTACACAGCGACGGCATGCCGATAAATTCACGACGATCGGTTAGGTGACCAGCTCGCTCTCATCTTGTCAGTGTGGCTTTTTTTGACAGTCTCGGATGTGCGCATCTTTATTAGTTGGGTTATGAGAAAATAATGTAGTGTGTATGAAATTAAATTGTGTTTCTAACCAAGTTCGCAGAGCTCGGCGGAACGACCGGTATCTTTGTAGTTTTTCAGGTCAATTTTTAAGGTTATATGTGATAAACAAAAAGGAAGTGGGCAAGTACGGTGCCCACTTAGTTTAAAAAAAGGTACAATCAAGCTCTGAGTTTCAAAAAGACAGCAAATAAACCCAAAAATGTTTTTTCAAAACAAAAATGGTACGCCAAGACAAAAAAATCCATGCCATAAAAGAAATCCTTGAAAGAAAAAACATTTTAAAAATATGCCATAAAAAATCCCTATCAAAAAATCTTTTTCAAAAATATTAAACCAAATCCATTACACTAGCCAAGTAAAAAGTGGTTAACGGATGTAGATGTTTCTTTACAAAAAAAATTGGCGTGCCAGCGGTTTGGTCCCGTACCTAATCCAGAGAAATGAGGACGGGACAACTGTACCAGTTACTACAAACATTCGGAAAAAGATTAACATTATGACATTAAATTAACATTTGTTTTTTTCATTTAATTAATAAATAGACAGGACCAAACTGCTGGCACGCCAATTTTTTTTGTAAAGAAACATCTACATCCGTTAACCACTTTTTACTTGGCTAGTGTAATGGATTTGGTTTAATATTTTTGAAAAAGATTTTTTGATAGGGATTTTTTATGGCATATTTTTAAAATGTTTTTTCTTTCAAGGATTTCTTTTATGGCATGGATTTTTTTGTCTTGGCGTACCATTTTTGTTTTGAAAAAACATTTTTGGGTTTATTAACCTGATCAAGAGACGCGGCAGCGTCTCGAGATATGTACATTTACCTACTTTACCATCCGAAGACGAGACGCTCCAAGACTAGAGATGTGGAACTACCGCAAAATCCTGAAGCGGTAAACTTACCAAAAAATTACCGTATTTTAACCGTAAAATGACGTCATTTTTTTTTCGCGCAATCAGGTGTTGTGGAATTACCGTCACAAATTTTTTCGATAAACATACCGTAAAAATATGGTAAATCCAACTATTTAGATGTGGAATTACTGGTCACTTTTCCTTTTGGTAAATTTACGGTCACAAAAAAGTGTGGCCGGTCATTTACAACTAGATAAGTGTACAGCTCGCATTTTTTTTTTTTTTTTTTTTTCATGTATTATTATGAAATGCTGTATTAAAGATAATTAATTATTCATTTATTGTTTGCACGTTTATCGAATACGTATCTTATTGTTCGATCACAAATTTATGGAAAGATAATTGTATATAAAGTTTTTTTATTAGGCAACACGCGCGCCACAGCTGTGAAATTTCAAATCATACGACCATATGATTTTGTGATCGATGTGGTCATTTTGGAAACGGTCACGTACCGTATTTTTACGGTAAAAATACCGTAACATTACCGGTCACATTTACTGCTTACATCTCTAATATTAACCTGATCAAGAGACGCGGCAGCGTCTCGAGATATGTACATTTACCTACTTTACCGACCGAAGACGAGACGCTCCAAGACTAGAGATGTGGAATTACCGCAAAATCCGGAAGCGGTAAACTTACAAAAAAATTACCGTATTTTTACCGTAAAATGACGTCATTTGTTTTCGCGCAATCAGGTGTTGTGGAATTACCGTCACAAATTTTTTCGATAAACATACCGTAAAAATATGGTAAATCCAACTATTTAGATGTGGAATTACTGGTCACTTTACTTTTTGGTAAATTTACGGTCACAAAAAAGTATGACCGGTCATTTACAACTAGATAGGTGTACAGCTAGTTTTTTTTTTTTTTTTATTTTTTATTTTTTATTTTTTATTTTTTTCATGTATTATTATGAAATGCTGTATTCAAAGATAATTCATTATTCATTTATTGCTTGCACGTTTATCGAATACGTATCTTATTGTTCAATCACAAATTTATGGAAAGATAATTGTATATAAAGTTTTTTTATTAGGCGACACGCTCGCCACAGCTCTGACCAGACCACTGAGAACTGACTCTTTTACCAGAGTAAGTTAAAGTCAACGCGATTGCGGCTCTATTTTTTTTTATCATAGTTAATTAATTTAATAATTAAGTGTAAAAAACGTTGTCGTTTTACAAAAAACATTTAGGAAATTAAGAAAACCGTGAATGCAGTTGTTATGTGGTAATTACGTGGTGATTTAGAATACGTAAATAAAATCGAGAGATACATCTGCAGTGACAGGTGAACATTTAGAGACGAAAAGAGATTAAAAAAAACAGCGAAAAAAGTAATAAGTGCCAGTGGAAATTAGCAAATAACAAATGATTTAATGGAAAATATACACGTCAAGCGTATAGTTCCGATAATAATGTAATTGTCAACATGTTTTACGAATATTGTGTTTAGGTTATGTTCACTCATATTTCAGTTCGGTGTATTAAATATAAATTATCTTCACAATTAAAGTGTACTAGTGCAATTAATAAATATACTAATGAAGAAATCATTGTGGAATCAATTATTTCGACCTTCTAACTTCTAACATGTGCAGCGGGTAATGATTTTTCAGGAAAAAACATTTTTAGTTGACGTAAGTATCAAATTAATAAAAATTAATTTATTAAAATGTATTAATGTAGGTAATTATCACTCTAAAATGATCTTATGGCAAATATAAGAGAAGAAATATCTGAATTGAGATAAAATATGAGTACGCTGTAAGTTATAGCCAAAGTCAAGTACGCAGTGGAAAACTATTCACTTGTTCACCTAAGTAGAGTTCTTCATTACCGACACATGCAGCTAACTGTGTCGGTATATTGGAGTTCTCTAGAATTCAATCTATAGCCGCCTCGTTCACAGATAGTTTTCGCCTCTTAAGGGGCTGCTGGAGTAGATTTTTTTACCGACCAGTCGGTAAAAAAATCTATTCCAGCAGCCCCTTAATATTTACCAGTCGATATCCACATGATGTAATGATTATTAAGCTTATTAAGAGACGAAAACTATCTGTGGACGAGGCGACTATAGATCGAATTCTAGAACTCCAATATACCGACATGGTTAGAAGCATGTGTCGGTAATGAAGAACTCTACTTAAGTGAAAAATATTTTCTGTCAAAATCCCATTCGGGAGAACGGACTTTCGAGTGTTCGATACATTCAGGCAAATGGTGCATTCGGGAACATTACAATTCTGTTGAAATGAAATTCGGTATTTTCATCTGTTCGGCATAAAAACTTTTCGGCGTTTTCACCGTTCGGCTAATAAATATTTCGGTATTATGACTCGTCGGATCTTTTCTCATTCGGGTGAACGGTCAATCGGCATTTATAAATTCGCGCGTTTAGTACGTTCGGCAATCGTATTTTTTGGTCGAGTGACGGCAAGCCGTCAGCGCGATTGCGGTCGCGGCGTGAATTATGAATCAGGTGACAATCGTGAAACACCTGAATTTGTTGGGTTCTATTTTTTTATAGTAGTTAATTAATTTAATAATTGAGTGTAAAAAAATGTTAGAAATCAATAAAATCATGAATGCAGGTGTTATATGGTAATTACGTGATGATTTACAATGAATAAATAAAATTGACAAAAACATTAGCAGTGACAAGTGAAAATTTACAGACGAAACCAGACAATAAATAGTGAATACAGTTATGAGTGCCAGTGAATAAAAAATAACGAATAATTTAATGAAAAATATACATTTCAAACATATATAGTTCCGTAGAGAAGGTGTCAATATGTTTTACGAATTTTGTGTTTAGGTTATGTTTATACTCATATTTCAGTTTGGTATATTAATTATGAATTAATAATACAATAAAACTGTATCAGTGCAATTAATAAATATAAAAATTGAAAGATCATTTCGGAATCAATTATTTTGACATTATAATATGTGGAATGTACAGCGGATAATTATTTTGAAGAGAAAAATATTATTGTTATCATAATTGTGAAATTAATTAAAATTGAATATTTTGATTCTATTATGGTAGGTAATCATCATTCTAAAATGATCTAAGGGCTAATATGAGGAAAGATACATTTGAATTAAGGTAAAATATGAGAACCCTGCAAGTTTTAGTCAAATTACTTTATTGACTGCGAAGACTGACAGCCGGACACAATTTTCAATTTAATGATTTGAGTGTCTTAGGTATTCACCACTTAAAAAGTGTGTAAGAAAAAAACTAAAAAAAGTGCATCAAGATTAAGTTGAATTAGAATTATGCAGCAAGTTTCAGCCAAATTCTTCCATCGATGGCCAAGATTGAGACCCGTATACAACTTGACGACCAAAAGTGCCAAATTTCTTCAAGTGAACTCCTGTATAAAATGATTGGAAAATTAACACACTTCATGGGCATACTTTCCAGTGCTAGACTAAGAAATATTCCAAATTTCAACTTGTTCGCTCTGTTCAGTCCAGAGCCACTAAGTGATACGGACGTCCGGGTAACACAAAATCTTGTCTGAAGGAAAAAATGTCTTTAGTAATGCAAATTCCTTATTATTTTATGTCAAGAATATGTATTTTAGCATGCTTAAGAAATGTGAACTAAAAAGTAGTGGATAAAATAAAATTATATTAACATTTTCCTTAAAAAAACGTATTTACACCCTTGGACAGCGAATTCAATAGGCACTCTTGGTGCGTTTTCTTAAAACGTGAGTGCCTAAAAATGGGGGGAGACAATATCAATTTTTACCTTGACTCGAGTTAGTAACCACGGGCCAGTTAGCTCACCTCTGTGAAAAATTAAATCTCACGCAGATCGAACTGCGCCTCTGTTACGAATAAGTGGCTGAATGCATTCTGCGACAGGAGCTTGACGATCACGTTGAGTCGACTGTGACGACTAGAATGTCGTTGAGGACACTCGCCGGCGGTACAGCGGAGGCTCACGTCAAAGTCCTCGATAACATCACGCGAAACCTTGTCGTAATGCACGGTCAGGAGGTTCTCGAGCCGATTTTTGGTCACCAGCCACCCGACGCAGAACGCGCCAGTGTCCTCGCTGTCAAACATTACTGGCAATCGCAAACATAACAAACGATGGAAACCGTGTCTCGTATTCTCGTTGTTCCGCGGTTTCGGAGCGGACGATCGCCACTGTCGAACGACGAACCCTTTCAAATTCGATAACTGAATTTCACTCGCCGTCATCACCTCTTCGCTATGTTCACAGATTGTCGTCGTCTACACGCTTCATCTGAGGGCATCATAATGTCGCTTCGTGCGTTCAACAATAAAAAAAAAAACCGTAATTTACCGTTCACAAATATGCCGACGCTGCAACAGCTAAAGTCGCAGCGTTTGCAACGCTAAAATATTTACGTATTTGTTTAAAATTAAAAAGAAAACGTAACTTTTATTTTCCTTGGCTATCGTGCCAAGTCGTCATGTATAAAGTCGTCTTGAAATTCATTTACGGTGTCTTCGTCCTCTATGAAAAAAGAATCATTCACATTTGCATTAGCTTCAATTTTTTAATTTTCTTTCATTTTCATTTCCCGAATTCCATTCCAATGTGCTTGCATCTGTTGGGCCTTTCGTTTCCTATTTATAGTTGCTTGCTTTCGATCTATCGCAACTACAAATAAAAACGTTTGGCATCTGTCAATTTATACAAATTCTCATCATTTTATTTTCGAAACTAACCTGTTGGGTGATTTGTACGATTAATCTGCGATGTAGAAGGTAGCATATCCCCAAACGATAGTAACGCCTTCAAGGCATTGGTACTTGAACTCTACGAAATTCAGTTAATTATTTTCTTCTAAGCTCCTTCTAAGAAGTACGTATCCTTCAACGCTATCTTAACCGTACCGAGCGAGCTTTGTACAGAGCCAAACCTCGACATTGCGCAACGGTGTCACTGTAGCCGCATTCTTGGTGATATCTTCCCGAATCCAGGACCACTTTCACAACGGTGTTACACCCAACACGGTATGAATTACCATCTTTTTCGACAAAATCTTTAAAACATACAATATTTATATAATACATATCACTTCACATAGTAACTTCGATTATGGTTACAGAAAATTATAAATGACATATCCATTTCTGGATTAACAACTTCATGCGACCAACAATGTACTCCAAAAATCTGATTAGCCCTTTTCAACAATTCCTCGAACACACTCTTTTCTGGTTCCATTGCAATCAATCGTTTTCCACGCAGTTGAAAGGATGTGATGTGAAGACTGGATAAAGGACTTGTTGACAGCGTCACGGGCCGTGAATGTATACCAATTTTAGGGGATTTTTATAATTATTATCTATCGTAATATTTATGGATTGTTAGTAACTATTTATTGTATATTCGCATTCGGGGTCACCTTCGCAAAGTCACACCTGTCGATGTCGACGTAGGTAGGAATTTGCGAAGAGAATCGAACATTTACCATGCATCGAACGGCGATTGCAACATCTTAGGACACAATATGATTGGTTGACAGGGATTGCATATGCTGCAACACCAATTCAATTAATTCCATAATTGAATTAAAGCTACAGTATATTTTTGTATACTATATTTCGTGTGTAAGCTTTCTCTTTTTCATTCGCATTACAAAATAGAGCTTTTCCCGACATAAACATTTTGAGATTTTTCATACTCCTTACACGCGATAAGGCAACATATAACTGTCCGTGACTAAATACTGGCGATGGAAGATGTACACCGACTTTATCAAAGGACTGACCTTGGGATTTGTTAATGGTCATCGCGTAAGCTAATCTTATCGGGAATTGACGCCTGACCATTTTAAACGGAAGCGTATCGGGATGAGAAAACAATTTTACTCTTGGTAATATTATTTTCTCACCAACATATCTTCCCGAGATTATTTCTGCACATATACTATGGTTCATCATTTTCGTTACTACCAATCTTGTTCCATTACACAAACCTTGTGACAAATTCATATTCCTCAAAAGCATAACTGCTCCTACTTTTAATATTAATTTATGAGAAGGTAATTCATCGGGAGTTAAGCTATTTATAAATTCCACAGATATCAAATTCTGCATTTCTGATTCCTCACTTTCGTTTATATCAATACTGTAATATATTCGAGATTCTCCAGACAATTTTGATGAAATCGTATGATTCATATCGGTAACTTCACAATTTGTTGGCGCCAATATGGAATATCCATAGACATCTTTATCGATCGGATTAATTTTTTTTCCGTATATTTCATCAACTAATTCACCAGAAGACCGCAATTCGCTTGGTATATGAGTAACTTCCTTTAGTTGTTCAAATTCTGTCTCTGCCTTGCCATCTCCGACGTGCAGCAACCATTCGGTAAATGTTTTTTTCATCAGGGCGAACTCTAAAATTATTTCTTAGGCTCATTTGTTTGAAACATTTCCACAGTGGGCTCCGTTTAATACACTGTTCAATAATTTTTGTCCTATCTCCGTGACGCGCAATTAGTAATGTTTGCCGAAAATCGCCTGTGAGTAACACGACCTTTCCACCAAAGGGCATATTTTTACTTGTTAAATCCCTGAGTAGAGAATCAATTGCATGTAGCGTATACTTTGGTGCCATAGTAACTTCATCCCAAATAACAATTTTTGCTATTCTTAATAATTTTGCGTGCTCCGATGAACCAGAAACATTACATGTTGAATCTTCGCATAGGAGCACCGGCAATTTAAACATAGAATGAACTGTTCTTCCTCCTCTTAAGAGGTTAGCAGCGATTCCAGCCCAGGCCACAGCCAGCACTGAATGGTTTTCGCTTTCACACGTCAGAATAATAGCATTCAGTAAGAAACTTTTCCCACTTCCACCAGGACCATCCAAATAAATATATCTATGTGAGTAGTCATCATCAATAACGGCTTTCATTACGTTATCAAATAAATTTTTTTGGCACAAACTGAGACACTTAACCACGTTATCTGCTTGATCTTTTAATTTCTCCTAGTGTATAGGACTCCGCACGTGTTCGGTGGCTCGTTTTAGAACATCTGCATTTATTTCCGGTAAACTGAAATTCTTCAATGTAATGCCGTGATATAATAGAGTATCTTCAATATTTTTTCAAGCAAGTTGTAGTGCCATATCACGATCGAGGTTCAAATCAATTAGATGTTCTTTATATTTTTCCCAAAGCACACCTGCATCAGTAGGTAAGCAAAAGACACAAATGTAAGCAAATAGGTAGCATAATTCTTTTGGAAACTTCATTGTAACGGCTTCATCCAAACATTTTTGTATCTCGTTATCATCAGTTACTAGATCTCGAGCTTTTGCTGCATCCAAGTACGTTTCATAGGTTATTCCATTATAAGTTTTCAAATCGTTAAAAGATCGAGCTCCTCGTACATGAAAAACAACAACCTTAAGTAATATCTCTCAGTCTGTTTCGGACTCACGAAATAAAGTCGGCTAATAATTGGCTTATTGCTTCTTTCTCTCTTTTTCCAAGATTTTCGGCGATCATCAAAAACGTAATGATGTGGTATCTCGGAATATAAATATTGTGTCGCATCGTCGTCTACTCGATTTAATTCAAACCACGCTGTTAATCGTGTATTCTTAAAACTATCAATGGCACTTGATTCCTGTCCTTCTTTGTAATGTATTTGCTGATGATTTTCTAAATGAACTTCCAAGCGGATAGTTCCGTGAGATTGCTCATGCATTTTAAATTCATATAGTCTGTGCATTGCTTCCGGAGGACACACGTATCGTGTTGACAGATACTGATGTATTTCATCGTAATCTATACATTTATCTCGGTTAGAGATTTCAATTACAGCGCAATCGTGTCCTTTATAACAGTATTTAAACAAGTATTTTATACACTGCACTGTTGAACATACTTCAACATTTAAATGACAATTAAATTTCAAAGTAAGGTAGGGATTGTAAGGAACAACAAATTGGTTATCAGCGACTCTTGCATTAAATCCATTTGAAAATACAATTTCCCTTCCGTCATCTCTTCGGCGGAAGAGTAAAGGCTTTTGGAAAATGTTTAGTACATGAATTCGTTTCACGATCCATGCATGGTGCATGTTTGTTGAAATTTCCACAAGGACCGTGTATCATAAACTGCTTCACGACCGCATGCAACTTTGGATTCATGCGTTTATCAGGAATTTCTGCTGAAATAATCCTGTCCACAGTTTCTGAATCTCGAATCACATAATCTTTTTCTAAGAAAAGCAACATATGCATGTGTGGTAAACCACGTTTTGAAACTCTATAACATAAATTCATGCAAGAGGTTTGCCAAAAATTTCTTTATCGCGTAATTCTTTCTTGAGCTCACACACTTTCTTTTGAAAAACTCTGGCAACAATATCCGGACGATCGGATGCAGTTTGATTTTCATACAAATTTTCCATAATTTCTGGCCACTTTGGATTAGCGGTCATCGTTATAAATAACTGTGGTTTTTCAAATTTCTGAACAAGACCCATGCCGTCCATAAACGATTGTTGATAAGATCGAGGACCGCCGTAAAAGGATGATGGCAGGATCACCATTTTTCCAGGTTTTACATTATCTTGTTCTGCTTTCGTATTGTTACGTCCCGACGAACCCTCACCCCTAAAACTAGGCAACCCTCCGAGCACCGGTGTATGCCCCGGAAAAGGGCCCTGCAGTCGGTGGTCGCCGAGAGGGGATAGTTTAGCGTAAGAGTGGAGGTGGCAGTCCCTTCGTTAGGGGAGGCGAGGCCCACGAGACCTCGAGCCAATTAGGGAGCAGAACTCTGCCCTCTCCATCCCTTGGAAGCTGGCTTCTCCGGCACCAAGACGAAGAAAATTCGAATTAAGGGAGACGGGAGTTTTTTCCAACCAATGAAAATTAGGGAAAACTGCCCTCTCTCTGCGGCGCGTAAGACAGAAGCCGCTCCGTCTAGTATTTAAGCCAATGTTCAGTGTATTTTTAGTTAGTAAGAATTTTTCTGCTCAAATACAACCATCTCCTCTGGGAGCCAACGATACCACGAAAAGACTTGTAAGTTTTCAACGAAAACCCTGAACGAATGCATAAAGTTGCATTCGTTCAAAACTCAAACACCTAATTCTTCCTTTTTAAATACTTAGAACGAATGCGTCCAGCTGCATTCGTCCTAAAATCTAAGTCCCGAAATTCCTTCTACCTTTAGAGTGACTGCGTCCAGCTGCAGTCATTCACTTCCTTCAGACTAACGCTTTTTCACGCAGACTGTCCAGTCCTAAACGCTTACCGAATGCATTCAGTTGCATTCGTCTAAGTTTAATAACAACTGGCGGTACGCGGTGGAGCGGAGTCACTTACGTATAGTCCCGATTCCTTCCAAGATATTCAGTATATATATATATATATATTTTAATACAATCAATTTTAAATGGGAAAGCAACGGCGAGGAGGTAGGAAGTATCAACTCCGGAAATTAGCAGCAAGACATTTAGGAATTCCCCATCCCATAAAAAATCAGGAGGTTCGTGGCTATTATACTGCCGAGCATTTGGCAGCAAATAACATTCTTCCCAAAACGGTATCGGAAATAATTGAAAATCCGGAACCAGAATATAACATTTTTGCAGTCGAGATCTCAGGGGAAAATTTAGAGAAAACCGACAAAGTTGTAGAGTCAAGCACGGAGGTAAATAAAAACAAAACTCCAGGAGTAAATTCATTGAAGTTAATTCCGATTGAGTACGACCACAGAATTTGCAAGTCCAAGTACATTCCAGTCAAGGACCCTCGATTTAACTTCTATAATAAAATCGAGATTCGACTCCAGCGGAAAAAGGTAAATGATTCTCTATAATCAAACGTTCACGCCCAGATCCCGGATTAATTAGCTTCGGCTAAGGTCCAAAAATTGGGCATCTCAATATTTTGTGTTACCCCGGACGTAACAGTATTTATAAAGTCCATCAAACCACAATACATCTCAGAAAGTAATTTCCGTTGTTCCATTCGACAATATTTTAAACGTTCACCTTCAACTTTTGACCATGCATCAACGATGTACTGTTGCGTAAGCTTCCCACCAAGAAGGCAAGGATTAAATATACCCCTGTGAGACAAACGATAACTGTAGTATTGCAAGCAAGTCACATTTCTGACACCTTCATTATGCTTAATATTCACTGTCCACCCAGAATCTCCATGCGGAAACAATAATGGGTACGTCATAGGATCGACGTTTGCACTTAAAGAGCTAATAGAAATCGGAGCGTCCGTTTTTGGATATATACATATATCTCGTTCACTGGGTGGTAGTCCATCTTCCCCTACAAAAACTACGGCTATTTCATTACAAGTAGGTAGGTTGTGCGTATTTTTATCTGCTGATCTATTCCTCTTAATACGCATTGTGATTGGTTTAATTATCCTATTCTCCATAAGAGCTCGATCTTCCTCTTCTTTTTCTACCTCTCTCATCATTTTAAATGCTTTGGCATAAGGATTAATATGTCTCAACAACGTATCTAACTCTTTTAGTAAGGATACCGAGCATTTCGCGTTACTGCACTGTTTAATACGTTCTCCAGTAGCTTGTTCGGTATCTAGTATGTACAATTGTCCATATCGGTATGCCTCATTCGTGTTGGGATGCAATGCAAATGTATTATGATATATTTGCCCATGTACGCGAAACACGTATGGACCTCTACTTAAAGCTGGCTGTTCCACTCTCGCACCCATACTGGCGAATGTGCAAGTGTGCTATTGTAGGCACGAATGTTTTCTTTGAAATTTCTACTCTCGTTCACTTTGCCAATCATTAACTCCTTCAGCCTTTGAGGGTATTCAGTTAAGGCGGGCAAAATAACTTTTCCTTTGTGAAGACATAACGAAATTTTTTTATCGAGTGGCAGCTCACATAAGAAATGGAGCGACCCACAAAATTCACAAAGAACGTCCATCTTTCCTAGATAATTAGTTTCTACGTCATTTTCATCAACTACGTCACCATATCTGAATCCATGGAATAAAGAATTTGCAACTAACATTTTTCTTTTTTTATACTGTCTACATTGAGTTAATCTTTGTTCTCGCTCTTGTTGTGTTTCGATTTTTCGTTTTCGTGCCTAACTGCTCTAGTTTTCGAGATATTTAATTTTAAAGATATAAAAATGGTAGGGTAGCATTTACGCCAAATACATTTCCGCCAAAGTCCGTTTTCGCTTTCAGCCAAAGCCCGTTTCCACCAAAATTCGTTTCAGGATTTTGGTGGCAACGGATTTTGACGGAAATGGGCTTTGGCTGAAACGGATTTTGGTGAAAACCGGACTTTGGCGGAAATGTATTTGGCGTAAGTGCTACCCTACCGTTTCTAAAGAAAAAATTCCGTTTTAGTACTATATATAATCAAATCCTGGTCAAATCCTGGCGACAGAAGTCGTAGTCCTCAGTAATATTTCGAGATTTATGATGCAGTCAACTAAAAAATCATGATGCAATCAACTAAAAAAAAAAGGAGTCAGAAAGACGTCGAATCATGGAAAAAAAAGTATCAGGGAAAAAAAGTCCCTCGGAAAAAAAAGTCCCCCGAAAAAAGAATCTGGAAAAACAGCAGTGAAATGCTTTGTAGAATTTATTTATACTGTATCAACTTTTTAAATGAACCGTAAAGTTCGTGTCTGCACAGGTTCGTGTGCTCGTAGTTCGCATCTGTGTGATGTGGGAGCGGTTCGTGCCTGCACTGGTTCATGTGGGACCGGTTCGTGTCTGCACAGGTTCGTGTGCGCGTAGTTCGCATCTGTGTGATGTGGGAGCGAAAAGTTTTGGCTTTACTAAGGATTATTTACCTTTTTTCCTTAAAAAAGGATATACAGGGTGTCTCATTTTAATCTTACACCTGATTTATCTCGAAAAATAGGGGTCCGATCGAAAAATGAGTCCTATGAAAGTTGTAGGATTTCAAGGGAGACGTCTGAAAAAAAATTGTATTTCAATCGAAATTTCAATATGGCGGCGTTAAGGAGGCTGACATGTTTTGTTTCAATGGAAACATGGTTTTTTCTTCGTACCAAAAAATGTGTTAGATCGAAACTAACAACTTTTGTAGGGACACTTTTTTCGATAGAGGCCATATTTTTATGATTTTTTACTCTTTTAGTGTCACCCAGGACGTACCACGAGGAGGTATAGTACATTATGGTACAAGGGAGGAAAGAGTGAGGTGTGCTGCCCGAGCGAAGAGAGGGCTGCAACGAGCACGAGGTGAATATCGCGCTCCCTCCCACGTAGCATACGATTCTTTTCTTCCGATTGCGTTGAAATATGACGTGATTTCTGTCGCGCCTCTTTCAGGTCCGCGCCGGCGGGTCGGTCTCTCGGCGTGCGGCGACGACCCCGAAGCGCGCGCGCGTCGTTATCGCGCGGGCCGCGAAGTATCTCCGCTTTAGTCGCAAACTTTTCGAGCGACTTTTTATCATTCGCGCTCTCAGTCTCGACTCTATGACATTGATTGTCACTGTGCGCGTGCGATTTTTTTTTATTGCTTCCTCATAGAGGAAGCTTTGTTTTCGTGAAAAAAATTTTTTTCGAGATTTTGATGTCAGTAGACTCAGAATGGTCCAAAACGTCGAGAAAAGTGGTTTGTGCGAAATGTCTGTATGTATGTATGTGTGTGTGTGTGTATGTGCACGTTTCGTTGTTTACACGATAACTGTCGCAATTTTCGATGAATCTTCTTCAAATTTGGCATGTGAGTGGGCTATCATGCAACACTGTTTGGGATTGTAGTTGACGCGAATCGGTTCATAAATTCAGATTTCGCAGCATTTTGAAAATTTGGCAAAAATTGTTTTCACGATGTAACTTCCGTAAATTGAGAGATATAGGGATGAAATTTTGTACGTTAATAGACCACCATCAAACCATGGTCTGTACCAAATTTGGAGAAAATCGGTAAAGCAGTTCCCATGTTATTGCAATTTCAATTTTTTTCGAATATCTGGAAGTAAATTTAGCTCCTGTAAATAATAAGACATCCGATTGCAATTTCGAACGTGTCATTACGTTTATTGATTATTAATGAAGAGTTTCGTCAAGGAAACGGTCATTATATCGGTAAATTTAGATTTTGCGGCATGAGAAACTAAAAAAAACCGACACGAAAAAAAAAATGCGGAAAAAATTTTTGCAGAACTACCTCAAATTTGGTTCACATATGGATAACCATAGACTACGTTTTGAGTCGAAATTTGACGCGGATCTGTCCAGCCGTTCAAATTTTATGGCATTTACCATAGTTGCTAATTATATTTAAAAAACTGTAAAATATATTGAGCTCAAACAAGCCTGCAAAGTAGAACCTTGCAAATTGCTTCCTCTAAATTTCGCACTTTTAACGAAGCTTCCTCTATGAGGAAGCCAAAACCGATTAACATACTTCCTCATAGATGTAGCTTCGTTAAAAGTGCAAAATTTAGAGGAAGCAATTTGCAAGGTTCTACTTTGCAGGCTTTTTTTTTTTTATTTTGTGTTCTATTATGTGTTTGCGGTGATTATTTTTTCGCATGTACGCGCTTATGTGTGAATTATTCACGCGCGGTGCTCTTAGGGGGGGGGGGGGGGGGGCGTGGGGGGCAGTGCCTGAGAGCCCGAAAAATATTCGCCTCTCGATCTCTCTTCGTCTTTCTCGCTCGCTCGCTCGCTCGCTCTCTGTCTCTCTCTCTCTCTCTCTCTCTCTCTCTCTGCTTCGAGGTTCGTAGCACGTGGTCTCAGCGCACAGCTGTCGCGCGGGGGCGCGAGCGGCACCTCATTGGTGGTTGGGAGCGCGCTTCTTTCAGGTACGCGCCGGCGGGTCGGTCTCTCGGCGTGCGGCGACGACCACGAAGCGCGCACGCGTCGTTATCGCGCGGGCCGCGAAGTATCTCCGCATTAGTCGCGAGCGCGCGATATTCGTTGGACGAAAAGAGTCTCAAAGAGCCTATCCGATGGCAAATTTCTCGCTGATTCGAGAAAAATCGAGGGTTTTTGCTTTTCGCGAGAAAAGTGATAAGAATAAGTTATTGGAGACAAACGCGATAAATTATTTTTCACTTTTTTCTCATTTTCCCGTTTCCGACTACCTGTTGCTCTCAAGCGGTACGAGTCGTCGGACCGTCTAACGCGCTCGGTTACGCTGTGTCGCGGCGGTGGCGGCGGCGGCGGCGCCTCACCGCAGCCGCCGGGGGGCGACGCGGGGAACGCGAGACGATGACGCGCTGCGTGATACACGAGAAATGAGATTCCCGCAAACAATCTTTCTCGTGTGTACCACCACCATCACCACCACCATCAATTTTATTCCGCTTTAGCGGAAACCCCGCGTAGGCGCGCGTATCAATCGCTCGGCCCCGCGGGCGCGCGCGCGCGCTTTATCCGATGACGATACACCCGCCCCTACAGGCGCGCCGACCAATGAGAGACGGCGGTGGCGCACCGTGCGCGATCCACGAGGCACGCGACGAGCGAGCGAGCGAGCGGCAGTCGACCGCGATCCGTGGAAGAGGTGAGTAGTCGCCGCCGCGTCGACGCGCGCTTTCTTTCTCTCACATCGTCGTTGCGCCCATCATTTTACTAATCCCCGTCGTTTGTCGCGGGTGTCGTGTGTGTGTGTTTTTGTGTCGTTTGTTTTTTCAGATTTTTTTTCATATCAAGGAAAAAAGTCGCCGCGCAAACATGCCGCCCGCCAATGACGACGTGGGCTATAACGAGATCAAGGACGAGGAGAAAGAAGCTCGACCTTTTTTGTATTTTTTATTTGAAGGACACGCTATTGATAGACAGCGGCGGTGAGAGCAGGCGGTGCGAGCAGCAAGAGTAGCGAGGAGGCCGCCGCCGCCGCCGCCCCTCCCCCTACGTCGATGCGCTGTAAGTTAATTTTTTATTTATTTTAAAATACAAATAAAAATGAATTCAGGTGGGTTGAATTCATTTTCATTTGTTCTCTCTGTGCCCTGGGCCTACGCTGGGTCACAACAGAGCATGTCGAAGGGCTGCGACTGACTGGAAGTCAGGCTCACTAGTGAGCTTACTGCGGCGTAGCCCCCTTCTTCGACATGCTGTGTGACCCACCTTAGACTCACCGCAGACACTGCGTAGAGAACCCTTGGCTCTCTACGGAGAGATACTCACCGCAGCGAGTCACAAGACACCAAGTACAGTGGTGGTGACTTCCAGTCGCAGCCATCCG